>MU225789.1:2991696-3084633 GCA_018584345.1 Thuja plicata
GGCCTCAATACCTCATAATTATCCATAGTATATTTGCTTGTTGCCTTAACAACATTGATTGCATTAGAAGACGAGGCACATGTATATGCGCCTAGAGAAATAGGGAAAGGAATACCTGATTTATGCTTCTCTATGCACCTCTTGTTTATCTCGACAATCTGCCAGCATATTTCGACCATGATAATCTTATCATCTGCGTAGCGGGGTAATTTCCATGGAAAGTTATCAAAAGCACCAACCCTAATATACATGAATGTAGGGTATTGGATGAAGTAGTTGTCGTAAGTACGAATCAATGTAGCAGCTTTTGGTGAAATCCTCCGCTCGGGGCATCCTTGTAATTCTCGTACCAGTTTCATAGAAAAAGCATCATTTACCCTGCGAAAGTTTGCATAGCTATTGTGCAATTGCACGCTAGCGTAAAAGCCATAAATTTGGACATCGTCGTCGAATTCTTCAACATGTTCCAAACCAAGCCAGTATTGTGTACACGCCAGGGCATATACTAGATAAGAGGATAGATAAAAGAACTTATTCAATGGAAGATCCTAATTAAGGAACATCCCAATTTATAGACTCGAGTGGACTACCCTGCACTCTCTCATAATAACAGGGGTCCAGAACATCTGACCCATCATCTCTGATACCTTGCACTTCAAAGGGGAGATGGAAAGCCCTAATTTGACTCAAACTTAACCTTGACCATGACCTTTTTCTTACTTCAAAGTCATCACTACAATCCGCCCAGAAATCTTCCAGAGAAGGAACATGATGATAAGATGGACCTAGTTAAAGATTGTCTCTAATGAAATTGCTAGGGTCGAAATGTGGCCTCAATACCTCATAATTATCCATAGTATATTTTCTTGTTGTCTTAACAACATTGATTGCATTAAAAGACGGGGCACATGTTTATGCGCCTAGAGAAATAGGGAAAGGAATACCTAATTTATGCTTCTCTACGCACCTCTTGTTTATCTCGACAATCTGCCAGGGTATTTGTACCATGATAATCTTATCATTCGTGTAGCGAGGTAATTTCCATGGAAAGTTATCAAAAGCACCAACCCTAATATACGTGAATGTAGGGTATTGGATGAAGTAGTTGTCGTAACTACGAATCAATGTAGCAGCTTCTGGTGAAATCCTCCGCTCGGGGCATCCTTGTAATTCTCGCACCAGTTTCATAGAAAAAGCATCATTTACCCTGTGAAAGTTTGCATAGCTATTGTGTAATTGCAAGCTGGGGTAAAAGTCGTAAATTTGGATATCGCCATCGAATTCTTCAACATGTTCCAAACTAGCCCAGTATTGTGTACACACCAAGGCATTTACTAGATAAGAAGATAGATAAAAGGATTTATCAATGTAAATTGGTTTATCAATTTACGAATTCTTTCGCTAATGATCTTTGCCCAGTCTATATAACTAGACTCTGAACAAATTACATGCACGAAGTAAAACATCCACTCGTCTAGAGTTATTGCATCTTCATCCCCTCTCAACCTGTGCAGTAATACAATTATGTCAGCAATTTCTCCTTTGGTGGAGGTATGAATTATGGTTTTAGGCAATTTGGACTGGTCCTTCCTAGCTGGGTGAAACCAATTCTTAGCAATCTCTCTTCTATTCACTGCCCTTTTCACACTGAACTCCAATTGGGAAGAGGTGAAATCCCAGTGCGCATAAACATCCCTTACAGGCAGGCGGAAGATGTTTTGTATGGTGTTTCTATCGAGGGTGATGAGGACTCTTTCATCCTGTGTTTTACTTTCCAACATTTCTGGATCACATCTATTTATGCCTTCCATTATGAGGTCGACACGCTAAAGAGCAACAGGAAAAGCAGCAGTCTCTATTAACCCACTTTGAGTCAGCTTCTGTGTTATTGGGTGTCTATCTAGGTGCTTAATTGTACTCAAATTCATTCAAATTCACTTGCCCTAGTTTCATATATCCAATTTCACTTAATGTACATTCTAGCCCATATAAGTGATCATAACGAGGATGCTTAAACCTCATAATTGCTGGAAAATTCAAAGTTTTTGCCTTGCTGTTAACAGAAAAGATGGTTTAGAATTGATTAACTTACTAGAATTTGGTTAATGTTATTTACCTCCTGCAAATTTTGTGCCCTAGCTTCACCTCTGTCCTCAGATCGAATCTTGTAAAATGATTATGAAAATTACGTTCTTCAATCTTTAACGAAGTCGTTAACTACCTCCTACAACGCCATTAATACCAGTCTTTTCCATTAAATGCTCCATCTAGTTCTAAGTCGTGGCGCTACGTCAGCTTTCTTGAATTCAAAAATCAGCCGCCACTTTTTTAGTTTCATCGAAAATGGTGACGTCAAATAGAACCATTTATAAGGGATTGTCTTTACTTAACTTCTCCTATCGTTAGAGTTCCACCTCTGGCTTCGGATTCTGACGCTTATTCTTGAAGTTCCTTTTAATTTCGGCTTCTCACTTTATTTACCTGGAGGAACAATTTGCTTTAACTTTCCATGTTGTTCCATCATAGGCTTCGGTTTCCAATGGCAGTTCTCGAACTCGAGATTAACTCCGCTTTGTTGCTTTTCTCTCTATACTGCTCATCGGGCTGATTCCTTTGAGCTTGTTGGAACTCAAAGGTTGTCTCGAAACTAGGGCTTCTTACCGATTTTCTTTGATTTAATGAGCCTTTCGCCACTCCACTTAGTTCCACTTGAGTCTTCGGATCCCAACGACCGTTTTAGGAATTCACTTCTTTTCCACACTAGCAACCTTTTAATGAATATTTTCACTTTCTTTTACTTTTTCGTTGGTTCCATCCTTCACTACGGGCCCCGAAAGGAGTTTTGAAAGTGTCTCTTGATGCCAACGGTTGACTTTTCAAAGAATAAAACATTTTGGACTTGGGCAGTCCCGAAACTAGGGCTTCTTCCCGATTTTCTTTGATTTAATGAGCCTTTCGCCACTCCACTTAGTTCCACTTGAGTCTTCGGATCCCAACGACCGTTTCAGGAATTCACTTCTTTTCCACACTAGCAACCTTTTAATGAATATTTTCACTTTCTTTTACTTTTTCGTTGGTTCCATCCTTCACTTCAGGCCCCGAAAGGAGTTTCGAAAGTGTCTCTTGACGCCAACGGTTGACTTTTCAAAGAATAAAACATTTTGGACTTGACAGACTAAGAACAAGACCAACTCAAAGACAAGGGGGAATGAATGAAAAGACAGTTCCTTCTGACAAAGTGGATTCCAGCGATAGTATATGACCGACACTTAAATCCCGAAATCCCCATTGTAACAAAAAAACTAAGACAAGGAAATTCTTAAAAGTGAAAGAGATCGACTTAGACCATTTTTCACTAGGGGTTCCAAAACTGAGGCAACATCTCCTAAACAAAAACCCTAATTTCGACAAGCTCAAACTCAGCAAGTGTAGGAATTAACTTACACTGATAGAGAAATTAACTCAGCAATTGGAGCTGTAAATATCTGAACGTAATCACTGCATTGGCGCCAACTAGCCATTATTGTTCAAATTTAATTGTTTGAGGAATTACCAGCTAATAAGCTACTATAATCAACAACCAATAGAATTATAACATATTCCACCATTTTCAAGCTTCAAATTGACAGTCGACTACCCACCAGGCGCTGGAGCAGACATATACCGGTCGAGCAATTTTGGCTAATCATATAGTTGTGCGTGAATCTCGACTATGTATTTTTCTTTTAATGCTCGGTGCTTAACGCTCGTTGACAAGTTGACCATCGTTGCTATGCAATTACCATTTTGAGCACCTTTTCCTTAGTAGCGCAATTGCACATGAATCTAAACCATTGATCTTGCCAGAGATGACTACGCATTATGTTCAAAGCATTGACTTGTACCCGTGAGGTCCACTAGCCCGCCACTTTAAGTTGAAACACATGGTACACTCCTATTAGTTCAACCCGGATGAAGTGACATCACTATAGGATCACATGGCAAAGAAGACCCATCCCATTCATTGAATGCTAAGACCCTTAGAATACATCTTGACCGAACACGCGTCATCACTTTAGGGGACGCGGGGCTCTGGAGTTAGCTCTAGTGAGCATGTCTAATTAGTTGTACAAGCAAGCGCAAATTTGGACCATCAATGAAGATAGAGAAGTGTGATTCTTAACTCCTATTGACTCGTTGACCTTGTTGTTGTAGAGATAAACAGAGACGCAACTTTAGGTTAAACGCGTGGTTGCACATGAATGTGAACCATCTAGCTCAACCTGCATGAAACACATGTCAATATAAAAGCATTAAAAGGTTGCAGGGATCGAGCAAGTTGCTTGATGGGCACAACAATGCAGCAGTGCAATGATCTGGATCATCCCCGTGTGAGGACTTGTGTGTTATTTAAACAAGAAGACCGGGGTCATGCCCGCTCATTTCAAATGACTTAAAAGGCTTTAGCCGGTAAAGGTTACAGGATGATCCGATCGTGATGAATACGAAAATTTTGCAAATAGGGTCAAGTGACAGCTTGAACTGGTAGGGCTAACCAAAGGGGCAGACAACCAGTTAGTGATTATAACGGACCTCAAAAAGCATAGTAAATGATTGCTTAGGGTTTAAGATTTCTAAACAAGGTTTGCGACTGTAAACCCTTAAAAATCTTCATGACACCAAGATTGGAGGGCAAAAATGGAGGCCTCTAACACTCTCTACACCTCAAAGATCTTCAAACTTGAGTTGAGTTCAGACTTTAATTTTATAAGCTACATAATTGTCATCTTTATGATTAAGAGTCAAGAAGTCTTGCTTTTAAAGCATTGAAAGCCAATTTGTAGGATATGAGGGCTCATTATCCCTCCCTAAAAACAAATCACCATTATTTCCCCCAATGATTTATAGGATTAATGCCACAATTATCAATGTCACAACTATTCTAGGCATTAGATGCAATAATTTAGCACGAGAGCATTACCTATAAGTTAGACCTATGTTACCAAATCCATCGGCCAAGCCGCCGAATTTGTGTCTATTTCAAACTAAATACAAGATCCAATTCAATGCGGCAAGGATCCATTGAATTCTCGCTATAAACAAATATATGTATGATAAAATTGTATTGATTGAGCATGATCAAGTTTTGAGGTCGATCGTATAGAGGTTCGAAGAAAGAGTTGTAGATGAATAAGACCAACTTATTAATAGTTAGTATCATCCCACATAGCATCTACATAACATTTATATCATCCCACATAGCATCTGCAATGCCCACGAAAGTGAATCATAGGCACTATTTATAATAAACACTATTTTGTTACAAATTGTAACAAATAAATAGGTTGTATTTTATTTCATAATTGTTGTTATACTTTGCTCCAAAATAAGCGAATTAGATCAGATTAGTATAGCCTTTTATTTTATCTATAAAACTATATTATTTAAATACCTTTTTTCTTTTGATGTTGAGCTTATAGAATATGAAAAGAATTTTTAAAATAATTGTTCTTTATAATTGTTTAAAATAAAGCTTCACATAATTTTTATATCCTAAAGACTTTGCAAAATGGAAAAAATAGAATGCACCTTGGCTTAGGATGTAATATTTGATTTCTCCCCTATATTAGTGTGACAAGAGAGATATCATGGCAGAAATATGCAACTACACCACGGCAATGTTGTATTTGTTTTCAGCTAGTAGTGATTTATTTGATGAAACAGTCCAGATCAGCAATGCGTTTATGGTAGCAAATAGAATCACGTTAGAAACCATGCTGCAGTTTGTCTTCTATCTGAGGCACCTAAAGTTCTGCTCTTTCCATGGCAGCCTCTTCTTAAAGCTTACATTTTGCAGGATTCAATGACAGTGAACAAGTTTTTTTACCCAGTTTCAGCAGCAATTCCTTTGGCAGGAATCTCCACACTAGTCTGAAGATGGTACAGAATTCTCATGCTCTGCTACTTTGTTGCTTCCTATTCACCCACAATAGAAACATGACAATGCTGGCTTCTGCCACAAGCATTCATCTCATTTGTCTCACATAATGCACATCATGGATTTCTTCTCATAGCACAATATCTAGTTGTTGCTCTGATACCATAGTAAAATGGAGAAGTAAGAGAAATTTTATTATTAAAGGGAGTACACATTATATGCGATGAGCAAAGTCAGTTACAAGACGAAACCAACCAACTACCCAGCCAACCAACTTATGGAAAAAATAATGATGTGCTATTTTTGTTAACAATATAAAATGATGGAATAATTGAAGTGTCACAACTTGAGCAATAGGCTATGTAAAAGATTCCAAATCCTCAATACAAGAAGCCAATTTCTTTCATAAGAGAATCAATTCGCTAGATCATGTTCTACAGTTATTAAAGATAATATAGAAGTACAAGTCCAGTGCACATCTAATAAAGAATTTAAGACCTATATCTATTATGTGCAAATCTAAATTTAAGAAGGAAATAACCATTCCATGAGGACCCATCGCCCCAATAAACCTCACGTCCCTATACGGAGATGTTTCTCAGACTTGGGGACTTGGGGGAAATGTCTCCCCACAGCACCACCACCTCTACCATCTCCACCGGGGATGCTACCGGTTGCTTGCTATAAGGCTCTTGTCATTACATATTGATTGCAACCTTTAACTTTGTGAAAACTAGTTTTTGTTTCATAAACCACTTGCAGAGATTTTATATTACAGATTTTGCCTTGAAGATTTTGATTCACCCCAATTTGTATATCAGCACGCCTCCCACCCCAACACTGATGCCCCTGGCCCTTGGTCCCTCTGTCCCCACATCCCCGCATCCCTCCAAGAAACTTCATGAACTATGAATATAATTGTATCAATGATATCCAAACACATGATATTATGTTTGCATATGAAGATTAAAAAAATAATAAGTATATTTATATATTTGTAAATACTTACCATATGGATCCATCCTAAAACTTTGAACTCTAATATTAATTAAATGTCAGCACTGCAATGGCTTCACACGTTTCCTCGTACTCATAAATTATGAGTGCCAATTCCCCACATGCTTGTGATCCCTCTACATCCTTAGCTCTCCTAAACGATATAAAAGCGAACCTCATTTACCTCGAAGGAATCTTGCGTCTTCATTTTAATTAGAATATCTGGAATCTGTAGAAATAACACCTAATAGGAACAAATTTAATACGTAGTGACCAAGACACACAGGTCATGAATACAGCCTAGAGGGATGGGAATAATGTCATCATTTGGAAATGGAAAACAAGTATCAGAACAAAGACACAGCTACAGAACATATAAATATTGTCACAAGAAGATGTGGATAGCAGAATGGAGTCCCTGTACATTATCTCGATTATTCTGCTGATTAATTTTATGCTGTCTACCTCTAAGAGATAAGGATGGTTATGGTTGAAAAATCCAAGGATGTGTGGCTTTCTTTGCTATTGCTTAATATCATCTCACTTTGTCAATTCCCAAGTGCCCTAGAATAAGAACAAAGGTTACCAAAGTTTCTATAATCGGAAACTCATAAGTAACATAAAAGTAAAAACCTTGGCACATCAGTATATGTGTGAGCCTGAAATGACCATATGTGATATTGAATTGTAACTCTTCTTGTCTTTGATAAAGACATGGCTAGTGAATCCCCCTTTACTATTGTTGTGCATCTGAAACCGACTATGTAGTATACTAATAATCACTATTAAACACATTCTAAAACATTTAAAAGTCCTGCTAGTGGCTGCCTCCAGGAGTGGTATCAAGAAGTGAATAGCTAAAGATGTTGATACTTGATAGTATGATACCAATGCATCAAAAGCAGTATTTCCATATTAACAAATGTTAGTGGTCATTATAACAAGATTTATCCATTCTTCTTTCTTTGGTAGAATGTATATCTGACTGCCCCAAAATTAATTTAGAAAACAAGAAGTAGCAGCTGCAATATCATAATGCATCAACATTTGCCATATCAGCTGCAATACAACATAGAATACAACCATAATTTTTCACATCGATAAACTAGTCTCAAAAAACATTTATCAAACAATAATTTAAACCAAATTGTAATAAATCTATATATCTGTCAATTATTGCAAATGTGGTCTGCATCACTAATAATATTGATCAGTTAGATACTGGAAAAGTTGAAAACCCTAGACTCTCACTACATCCTAAGAGCCATGCATTCACATAATGCTAAAGATAAAAAACAATTCTTTTGCTACATAAAGGAAAATGCTAGATAAAAAAATAATGTAATTTGTATATGAAAAGGCTGCATATTTATTATTATTATTATTATGGACGTCAAACTACAATCCATAGAATGAAAGCGGACCTTCAAGTCTTACCTGATTGATATTTCCAGGGAATGGTGAGTATCCAGTTTCATCATTAGCATCACCATCTACATGTCCGGTGCCTCGAAGCAAAGGATCTAATTGATTGTACTCCACATTTATCACCATTCTTCTACCTGATATACATTATTAAGATCAGAAAATCAATTTCACAAAGCAATAATGGAGCTAAGACATACAAATAAATTGTCATTTAGCTCACTTTAGAGTTTAGAGTAACCATGAATAAGAGATTATGGATATAAAAATGTGTATGCATCTACAAAGTATATCAATTCCAAATCATTTCTCAGATCTAAAACATCAAAATGTTTGTTCCACAAGAGTGTTTTTGACAAAAATATGTAATGTCTGCAATAGACAAATGACTAGATGTTCAAAAGGTCAAAGTGGTTAAAAATATATGGGTTTTAGCACGGAAAAAATAACTGAACTAAAAACATTTAAAAAGGGTGTTGGCCAATAAACTAAAACATGAGACATGAAACATTATGAATATGTAAGAAAGACAACTCTATCCACTAAGCATATCCAATCTTACACAGACCTTTGGAAGCCATAAAATTTGGGGACAATACTGTATTTTTCTATAGCTTGAATGAGGACTGCTTATAAGGGTGGAGCATGAGGAAAACCCGACTATCCAATGGAAATTGACACTTTTCTACTGTGTAATTTTTACCCAATTGAGGCATCTATAAATGTAAATGCCAGTACATGGCCCATAGTATCCATTTGGCATTAACCACCAATCACCTTATTGGGGAAAACATGGAAAATCTTAATATCCAAAGACTGGGGGAAGTGAAAAGGCCATGGAAAAGGAAGAAAGCAATGTAGGAAGAAAATTGGTACAGTAGAAGAACAAGCATAATTCTATGAAAGCAGCTGAGACACCCATCCCCTAGATGGGTGAGAGCTTTGTAGTCAAGGTTGGTTTGTACATCCAAGAGAACAATAGTTGAAAGCAAAATCTGCTTATATAGCCTAGCCTAGCTTGGGGTAGAACACATGGAATCTTAAATCAATAGCTCAAGGCTACTCCTGAATGATAGCAAAGGGGAAGAAGGTGAAACAATAAGCAACGAGCTGGGAGAGATCTCTACAAGAAGTGTGGATCTCTACCTATGGAATATCTATTTAAGGGTCAAGGCCAAATAGCATTAATAGTGCTTCTAAATCTAAATTGCCTGGATGAAAATGAGTAATGCAATGTGGTTCAGTTCAATACAAATTGAGGCAATTGAATTAGATTGGTCAGGATTGTAGCCAAATCTACGAAAAGTCTTACAATTGTACCATAGCATGAGCCCGATGAACCCTGATACAGTTACAAACTACATAGGCCACCACCATATGCCATGTGTTTATGAATAGCTTATATGATAAACTCATAAAATATGGAACCTCGAGCTAAAGTGGCCCCATAGACTCCTAGGTTCATCTTAGAGCAAATATTAGTGGGCTTGGTCCTTCATCACTCCACATCCGTCTTCCTTCATCACTCCATTCCTTCCATCCATTGTTGATGAGATGAGATGAATGAGTTGATCCTCAATTTAACCCCCTTTTTTTCTTGGCCATGTAGACTAGGAAATCAGCATCAAACATACTGCATGAAATCATCAGCCAGCCACAAAAAGCCATATTCATGTAAAATAGAACCTAATCTAACCAATAATGGTATCAAAACGAAATGCTAAACATAACGGACAAATTCAAACCAAAGCATCCCTTTGATACAACTCCATTGCTTCTTCTTATTCCTTCAAAATGATGTTGCTCTCCTAAAATGAAAGTGCATAAACACAATGAAAGAAAAGTTTGAAAAGATAATATGATAGTGATAATGGCACAAGGAAAATCGAAGATTTGTGATTTGAAAGAAATGAGGATTTTGATCACAATTTATAGACGTTTCAGATTGATTAGACGAATGAGATCAATTGAGAACTGAAGGTAATCGATGGCTAGAATCGCATGAGAGGATGAGTTAAGTGAGGAGAAATGGGAAAGTTGCACTTGGAAGTGGAAGAGGGAATAGAACTGAGGAAGAGTTAAGTGGTGAAGAGAATTAGTAAGCGGGAGTTGGAAGTGGAGAGGAAATAGGAAGGAGATGAGTTTAGAAGTGGAGAGATTTTGGAATGCAAATTAGATAAATATGCTTTCCTCATAAAACTATTTAAAATGAAGGCTAAAGCCATAAATTGAATTATAGATATAAAACTCTCACACCTAAGCTACAAGCAGTAGGTCTGGAGTTAATTTACCATCACTATGAGTAAGTTGAGCAATGCCCCCAATTGCCTCTTTAGCTTTACGAGGAACAGCCAGTGAATTAACATCAAAATCCTTCATGGCACTGACACCTAGGGCTGCTGGTATTGCCTGTGAGCAAGAAATGCATAAATGTGAAGAGGCTTCATTCAGACAGATTAACTTTATCATCTTAAAATAAAAATGATGCCATAGTATCTGACACATTCCATACCTTGAACAGTAATCCATTTGTGTCTTGGAAAAACAAAACCCATTTCCGGCCTAAGCTTTGCCTGCAGAATTATGAAACACAGAAGAGTTAGGATGTATGTGCTAAAAAAAAATAAAGGAGAAACATAATTTCTGGATAGTAAAATAAGTGTATGCACATTTTTTCTCACTATAATTCCCAATTACCAAATATATTGAACTTTCATCACTAACAAAAATTCTGTTACAAATAATAACTCATAATGAGGAAGCTGTGTATCCTCTTACAATTTTCTTTTGTTAAAGTTTTGGAATTTGTCTATCATACATGGATCAATATCATACTATCTAGCAAACATACCATTGGTCCAGAAGCCCACTGGAATAAAGCATTGCATGTACATCTCCATGCCCATGCGGCTTTGTCTACGAAAAGAAAGAAAAACAATCTATTAATATAAAACTTGGTATAAATTAGTATAGTTCAATGGCCAATATTCTACTTAGGAATATATCCTTGTTCTTTATTCTTATTCCTAATAAAAAAACATAAGCTGTGCTTGACTTACCATTTTTGTTCCAAAAATGTAGATATGAAAAAAAAAAAATCCCTCAATAATTCATCCTGAAATGCCTTCTAATCTTGTGTGATTAAGACAGACCACAGACCTGGATTTTGTATTTGTCTGAAGGATCCAGTGCCACTCTAGCATCATTGTCTTGTAAGCAGGCCACCTTCTCCTGTCAAAAATAGAAGTTACAAAAAGTAAATATTTAAAAGTTTGTGATGCTCACAGTTCTGTGCATAAATTTGAGAATAATATGATGGCAAGAGAAACCTGCTTCAGAAGGTGGACTTGATCAGACTTCATCCCAAAATATGCATTTGATTCAAGAAGCTCTTGAGTTTGTCTATGAGTATCATCCGATGTCATTATCACAAGGGGAATTAGCAAATTGATATTTCCTACAGAAAACACAGAGTTAATTTCCCATTTTATCTAGAAGAGCCATGGCTCAGCTTATATAATTTACAATACAAGAATATCTAAAGTTTTTTCTACCATTTTACTTGAAAGAGCCATGGGCAAGATTATGACATGTATAATACAAGTGCATGCTAGGTCTTTTTGGCATTGGCTACTAGATCAACTTAGCATAATTTCAGAGACGTGCATTCATTTGTAATTTTGTACAATATTTAAATAAGAATAACCTGGAATAAAGAATATTTCGAGCACATAACATTTATCAACAGTGTTGTTATAAGCTAAACTAATTAAAATTGTTAAATGGAAGGAAACAATCTGGAAGATGACATAATATGCAACTGCAAATGACAGCAACTAAACTAAAAATGCAAGCTTCCTAAGAGGGGGCACAATTCTCCTTAAATTATACCTTTTAGCTGTGTTCAGTATTCAAGGACAAATATAACACTGAAAACATAGGTATGAATAACTTTATTTGTATTTTAAGATGCATCACAAAAAGAAAACCAAGTAATCATGATGGCATTCTTCGAAACATTACACATTCTTTGGTTGATGTAAAGGAAAAAGAGGCGCAAGGAATTTGAAACTATAGCTATCTTAAAAAAAACATTCCTTGAATAAAACAATAACACTTTCTCTAGATTGAAATGGATAACCAATTTTGAAAAACTACCAGGAGTTCATCCTACATTTATGTAATTTTGTTTTTTTAAATTAAAATAGTCCCAAAACTGAACATCTAAGACCTGTAGTAATGCAAGAACATAGGAAGAGAAAAGACATAAACGAAAAGGTAGAGAGCCTGGAAACATAAGAGTAGGCAGATCAATGTTAAAAGCAATCCATAAGGAATGTGTGATGCCACTAAAACTTAGAGCCAACCTTATTAAGCAATTTTGTGATGTAGTAGACCTGTTAAAAAGTGTGATCTAATTCATACAACTGTTATGCACAAAAATTATATTGATTTTTTCCATAGTTCCACAAATTTTACCGACGGAGGGACGCAAGGATGAGGCGATGGATTTTGGAGACGTGGGGACTTAGGGCCAAAATTTGGGGACAGTGGGGGAACAGCGGCGGAGCAATGGTGGGGAGCAGCACTGATATACAAATTGGGGTGAATTGAAATCTTCAAGGAAAAATCTGCAATACAACATCTCTACGAGTACCCCATGAAAGGCAAACTAATTTTCTGAAGTTAAAGGTTGCAATTAGTATGTAATGGCACGTGCCATATAGCAAGCGACCTAGTGGCATCCCCGGTAGAGGTGGTAGGGGTGGTGGTTCTGTGGGGGAATGCTTCCCTCAATCCCCAAGTCTCGATAACGTCCCCCTACAGGGACATGGGTTTTTTTGGGGGGGGTGCTTCCCCATCGAACACTGAATTTACTTCTATTTTTTTCAGATATCAATCACTTACCACAAGTAGTCCATGAAATTGCCTTGTAATACACATCATGAATACTAGAAAACTCAAAGCCCGGAATCTATTAGTATTAAACTTAAATAACCTGATATCTTCAGAAATCAGTGGGAAAAAGTGCAAGTACCTTTGCTCTTTTTGTAGCTGGCTTCCTGTAGAGCCAGTATACTCTCTATATAGAGTTGCAGGAAACAAGTTCCAGTTGTTGTTTCGGAGGGCAGTGCCAACTGTAGTTAACCAACCATGTATGAAAGGATCCAATAATGAGTACCAATGGATATATTCTTGTAATCAAACATTTAAAACAAAAAACAGAATACGGGTACTTTAAATGGCAATGACAAAACTGTATAAATAATAGTTGACAATTTTTAATATATAGTTTCAAATTGTATTTCCCTAGGATTCAAAATGAAAGGCTCCACAAATAAACATGTTATATTAATACAATGCGTCTGACCAGATTGATTCAATATGATTTGCATGAAAATATCTCGGAAAAGCATGAGGGATTACTTTGATACCGCTGTAACCAAGACGTTCACCTAATCCACCTGCTACAAGCACAAATACTGCATAGCATGCTTCACTGACCCCAGATTCTTCAAATTTGACGAAGTCATCTTCACCATATGACAAAACCTCCCCAGCTGGTACCTGTTAACAATAACGTCAAAATAGAACTTCTCACCACAAAAGATGATAGAAGCATGCAAATATAGGATTAAAATGAGGCATCATTTTGCAAATAAGAATAGCAAGATAGCCAATGAAATTGTTTCAAGGGTATGTTTGCATGGAATTCCATTCTCCCAATTATGACGCTGCCAGACAAATAAGTGGAAGAAAGCATTTTTGAACAAGAAAACCAACTACTCGGAAGAATTTGACCATTCAGAGTTGGTAATAGGATATTGGCATATTCAAGACAAAAAGACCTGTACATTACATTATTATGCCTATGCACATTAGCATTTGTCCTAATGAAAGACTTCATTTTTGAACAAGAAAACCAACTACTCAGAAGAATTTGACCATTCAGAGTTGGTAATAGGATATTGGCATATTCAAGACAAAAATACCTGTACATTCCATTATTATGCCCACGCACATTAGCATTTGTCCTAATGAAAGAATTCATTTCACTTAACAATTTAAATAACATTGTTTCTACTCTGTGGAAAAATGTTCTGGCAATGACCTTTTGCAATTCTCTCAAGAAATATTACATATTTTACAGAAAAATAACAATAATCTACAAATGCAACATCTATTCCACTAAAACAAACAAGGGAAAGGTTTTAATAATTTAATTCCCAAGTAAATTATATTCACTTACACTAGGGGTAAACCCATCGAATGGATTTTTCCCAGTTTTTGAATCTGCCAAGAGTTGTCTAGCATTATGAATGTACGCACGCAAGCCACCTGGGTAACTAGCATCAAGCTTTTCAACCTGTTCAACATGCATGCATAATTTGATTAGTTGAAACGACTTGAAAATTTCTCTAAAGAGTATATAAAGGATTATAATTGTTTCTAGTTTCCAGCCATTATCTAACTAGACACTAAATGGAGGATTTGTTTGAAAAAAAAGCAGGTATAATCCTGTGTAAACTAAAAAAATAGAATGAAAGATTAATGATATTGATGATAGTAGGAGGAAAGAATAATTATTATCAAATGAGACAGTAGCATATACTACAGAAAAAGAGGAAACAAATAAGAAAAAATTGAGGCATGTGATTCCACAATTTATAAAGAATCCTATGAACTGTTTATAGAAGCGAAAAAAATGTAAATGCTAGTAAAGCACTCTGCTAAATAAAAAATTGTGGATTACAAGAAAATGCATATGATAAGCTGTACCTGGTCAAAGAAGCACTTTTTCTTTTCATCGTCAGAACCTGGTTCGGGCCAATGAGCAAAGAGATGCTCTTGTTGCTCTTCCATCAACATTTTTGCAAGCTTTATCTAGTAGTCAAATTACAGCATAAAATCAGTCTTAAAAAGAATAAAGAAACTAAACCCTTTAAAACCAACCTTCCTACTCATAGTCCATTTAAAATACTCATTTGCAACCATTCCATGCTATTTGCACAAAACAGGTTAGAAACCAAAGAAAGAATCCACATTATGCATTTGCATTAATCTACTCATATTTATACTACATAGGGTTCATAGAAGAATACACCCCCAATTCATATATTTCATTATTTTCAAGAAATATTGAATTTTTCTGTGGGGCATGATCATTACCTGCAATTTGCAGGGCATCCATTCACTTGGCACCATTTACAAGGTGTTTATAAAGCAATTTTGCTACAAATTCTGGTTGCTGCATAAAATATGTTTTTGAACATTCATGGAGATATTTGTAGTCTAATTTGATTTTTGAAAAGTAGATCACCTGATTTGCAGACAACAGCCCCAAATTCTTTGCAAGAGGAGGTGCAGCCCAACTCTGAGACTTGATCACATCTTCAATGTGTAAGGAGGATATATGTTGAGTACTTGACGCCACAGACGACATTCTCTCTATGCTGCAAACTCTAGGTCAATATTATGACAGAAAGAGACCTCTGCATGCAGTGTAAACCTGTATATTGAATGGAGAAACATAAAATCAGTTTCACCATTAAGTAGTTATGATGGCACAGACTTGCGTGCCCCTGATGATGATCAATGCATTTCTAAAGTTTTACCTGAACCAAAATGTACCAAACTAAACATTAGTAAACAAGGAAAATACTGAAGAGTCGAAGACAGTGATAATTTAGTATAGATATAAATCAGTTGGCTAATCTTTCAATTTCCTGCAATAAGAAATTTAAATATTGTGGTAATAAATAAAGCATTTGAATTTTGGAAAAGCAGGTTGTACTACACAGAAATGTCCTTAGACCCTCTTGTCCTGAGAATTGCATCTTGTGGAATGTAAGGAGTTTGACAGGCCCAAACCACAAAGTCATGGAGGGTAACTTTCAACTAAGATTTGCCCCTCTAGACATTCTGTCCTCAAGAAAATAAGGTTGTTGACTGTTTTCTTTTCAGTCGTGTACTGTCATATGGCCAAATAGTATTTGTTTCAGCAGTGATCATGAGCAAGGTTAAGGTGATAAGGTAACATTCATTGATGCCAAATGGCAACTCCACTATGTTGCTAACGGCTGTGACCTGAATAATAGAACCTTATGGGTCCTTTTAAATATTAATATCCGAGCTTTTGGCTTTGTCTATATCTACGCCTTGAATGATGCAGCTACAAGAACTCTACTTTGGCATTGGTGTACAGATGATCTTCAGCCAGCACAGGGGTTCTTAGTAGCAATATCAATATGATTAAGGCAGCATCTAACAAACAAGGATGTTTACCTATGCTCCACGGCGACTCATCCCCTACACTCGTACCCCCTTTCCCATATTGGGGACAGTATGAGAGCGCGGGGACAGTGCTTAGAAGTACCCTGTCCGTCCTCAATCCACGCAAAATTCTGGGAATGTTTCCAGGATGTAGGGTACGGCCAAGTGACTTCTAGAGCTCCTAGAAGCTCCCTCACCATCCCGGGGACTTCTAGCCATCCACTATGGTTCAAGCCACTTTTGGAACACATTTTTTAATTTGAGAAAAGGGCTGTCCAAGCCCACAAGGACTCCCAAACCACATTAAACAACACCAAAACCTAATATGAGCATAAAACAATTAAAAAAAAATCATTTTCACATTTGCAAATAAGGAGAAAAGAAGCAAGAGAAGGATCAGCTGCTCAAGGAGTGAACAGCAGTTGAAAGAGGAGGTTAGGGCATCAAATCTACTTGATTTAGACTTTTCGACATACCATCTAATAATTATGGACAACGATATATTAATTTATTTCTTAGTTTTATGTTTATTGTTTACAGTTTTTGTCATCTCATAGTAGAAACTTGGAGCCTTTGGGCATGTTTGTTATAATTCGAATATAATATTTATGCACATTGATAATGAAAGTTTCTACAATGATGAATCACTTTTCCAAATCTTTCTAAATGTATTAAGCTTCTAGAATGTCTATGATGAATGCTTTATCAGTGTTATGATACATATATTTGAAATTTCTCTATATTTTTTAAAATTCTGTTATCTTTTTTACAATCATCCCATGTCATCCTCTAAAAAATGGCCCAAAAGTACCTAAGTATCAAAAACACATCCCGCCATCCCTTGCCATCCCCGTCCTCAAAACTCGGTGGAACATAAAGGTTTACCTATGCAATGGACAGCTAGATAAAGAGAGATGTAGTTATATATGCACAATAAATTGGGCCTTTATGGGCCAAATCTTGGTCACTAAAGGACGTCTCCAATCCGGCACACTTGGTCTAATTTGCAAAGTGGGGATGAAAGAGTCACTAAGAGGCTTGATCGTGCTATGATGTCAAGCAATTGTACTTTTCCTTCACCGTCTATTGTTCTCTTCTAGTTGAATCCATGCCATATTTTGTGCTTTCTAATCATTTGTAGAGTTGATTCAAAAATTGAAAGGGGCCCACAAAACTTTAATGCTAAGAAGACACAATTATTTTTAGCAAATCATTGCTCCAACACAATTCCACATTGGTTCATATCCAACCAGCATCACCCGGGGACACATTTCCACAGGAAATCCATGCATTTCGGAAACAAGAACGGTTTCAAGGACGTGGTGACAGCCGGAAACGTTTCCAAGCCGTCCCGGAACATGCCAAAAATGTAGGTGATGTTTCCAAAACACGGAAATGGTCAAAGAAGGATCAAAAATAGTTCCGACCATCCCCGATACAGCAAAGGATGTCTAAGACGTCGTCTGACCGTCCCAAGGACAGACGCATGTCCCCAACACTGGCAACCAAAAAGTCAACACCTGAACTTGTCTTCTTTTGCATTTTTTTGCAATTGTGGTCCCCACACTTCGATGCAACCCTAAAATGACTAAAGCAACACTTCTATGCTCATCCTCTCATTCATTTCACTTTCATTTTGAAGAGAGCAAGAAAGGAGCAAGACCTTAGAAGTAGCAAGGTTTGAAGAAGAGAAAAAAAGGAGGCAACAACAGGGCTTCAAGGAGCATTTGGAGGAGTTGGAGTGTTGAAGGTGAGTCCATTCTTTCATATCTACTTTTTTTATACAATTTTTTTCATAGTTTCAAGAAAAGAAGTCCATCAAATATCTGTTTTTTTCCTTATATTTCAATATTTTGAGCTTGCATTACGCTCATTAAACATGAGCACCAGCAACAGTAGTGGTAATAGTGATGAAGAATGGCAAGGGAAAGAAGTTGCAATTGGGGGTGGTAGTGGAAGTGTTGGGGGTGAAGCACAACATGCACATAACAAATTTGAGATCCCTTCAATTGTCTTTAAGGACTATGCATAAGGCCCCATTAGCCACAAAAAACCTCTTATCTGTCATGTTCAGCGAATAGATGTCAAAAAGAAATTTTCAGGTGGAAGTAGGGTGTATATGTGACAATGAAATTAGAGAGAGCTACACAAGGGTGTGGTCTCATTTCTTGGCTGTTTCGGGCAAAAGAGTTAAATTTTGTAAAGATCTAAAGGAGGATGAGAAGTTAGAGTGTTATAGATTACATATGGAGGCCAAAAGAAAGACTAAAGTTGTGCCCTTGACAATGCGTCAGCCCTCAGCCATCTATTCATCACCCTAAGTCATCAAGTAGTCGTGCTATTCATAGTGTGGAAGCCAAAAAAGGAAAGAGGAAGGCTAGTGATAGTGGGCAGCCAAGGTCAAATTCAAATTTGTTCAATGTGCAGACACGACAATTGACAGAGACTTCCAGTGCTGATTTTTTTATGCCCATACCATCCCATTTAATGTGGCTCGTTCTCCTTCAAAAAAATGATCAAAGATGTAGCTAATGTTGGTCCCTCTTTTGTACCCCCTGGAGATCATAAACTACGGACTACCCTCCTTGACAAAGCATATTCTAAGGTAAGTTTGGTGAATGAGGGCACGAGGCATACTTGGAAGAGGACATGTTCCGTTGTGATGGATGGGTGGATCAATATTAGCCATCAGCCACTCATCAACATCATAGTCACATGCACAAGTGGCCCTATTTTCTTAGAGCCATTGATTGTTCAAGGAAACCCAAGGATGCAAACTTTCAGTTTAGCATTTTGAGAGAGGTCATAGGGGAGGTTAGGCCCTCAAACATTGTTCAGGTGATCACCAATTCAGCACATGTATGCAAATTGGCTAGTTTGATGGTGGAGGGTGCTTACAAGCACATCTTTGGACTCCATGTTTTTGTTCATGCATTGAAGGGCATATTTAAATTGGATTGGGTAAAGGAAGTGGTGACACAAGCTAGAAATATTCAAATGTTCATTTGCAACCACCACGCCTCACTTGCTCCCTTCAAGACTTTTCAAAGAAGGAATTTCTCAAACTTGTAGAGACAAGATATGACAGTTACTTCATTTTGTTAGAGAGGATGGTTGAGATGCATGATGCATGATGCTCTACAGATGATGGTAGTGAATTCAAAAAGAAATATATGGTCTAATGCAAAACACTCCTAAAGGAAAAGCCATCAAACAAAAGACCCTTGAGGACAGTTGTGTCGGTATTTTTGTCATTGATGTCAGGTTTCATGTTTGAAATCAAAGACTGAAATGCTACAGAGATATTTATCAAGATTACAGAGATATAATTTTTTTTAAAGACATACTTCCTCGGTTCAAAGAAGAGATTGTTTTTGTTATATATGAAGTAGTCACGCCCAATTTCAGAAAGTATACAGTGCCTGAAAGATTACAGGAAGTGTGAAAATATTGCCATCTCTGTGATTATCTGATCTGTTATGAGTTGAAACCACTCAGAAATGAAGAGTTGGTACCTTGAATGATCATCCATCGTGATTTCCACAGGAGATTAACAGAATGAAGAGTCGATATCTTAATGAAAGCACCATATTTAATTACATGAGTATTTGATTCATTAGAAAGAAGTTCGAATTTGAATAAGAATTCAGTGGCCTAAATAAACAGACACGATAATTGGCAGTGACAAGTGGCATCATTATGTAATCGAACTATTTACCTGATGACAAGTCTCAGACTTGGCTTTTTCAGACTGCGCAAGGAGTCTATCAAACAGCGATAACATATGATAAATGACATTTGACTTTGAACATTTAGTTATCGGGCTTAATAGATTTTATATGAAAACTTGGATTGTGAAATAGTATTCGACGTAAGCACATAACATATTGCAGACGATATACCTTGCTGTAAATATATGAATGCAAGTTTGTTAATATTAACTTCTTGTAAACGGTTTGTAAGATGTATTTGTTATAGCTGTGCCACGTTAAGAATTAAGAACAGCTGTCACTTGGTACAAACAGACAATGGAGATTAGAGGTGTTGTTTTGCAAAAGGCTGCATAAGACAAGCCATGATATTTCTGAATGATGCGATACTTTTAAAAGCAAAGTCAAATTGCTTAGAGACAAGCCACGATAACAAGGAGGTTGAGAATAGTTAAAAGACAGTTGGCAGTTGCTTAGAAGAGGTTGTAAGGGCTATAACTATGATAACTATATTCATTGGTTCGATTCATTTGAAGATTCCTATAAAAGCTTATTCATTTGAGTCTGTGAAATGCATGTGTGCTTGATGAAAAATTTTCAGAATATGTGACAAATGAATGTTGTTAAGGCAATTAACACAGATTTCTTGGTGTGAAGAATGGTGCATTAAAATAGTTGCAGTGAAACGTATACAGACTGTTGAAGAATATGTTGCAGTAAGAGAACTGTTTGAAATCATCAGGTATACGTTTTTCTTGATATGCCATTAATGTTTTGAAACACTATTCAAGTTCTGAATTATGGTTTTATACCCTAGACAATACTAAAAATATATGTGCAAGTATTATCTTCCTGAGTTATTACGGTTTGCAAGAGGAACTGTAGTGGTTTTGTTTCAGACTAATATTGATATACAAGAGCTATATTCTGATTATATAAGCTTGAGTTCAGATTACAGAAGATTTATTAACATCTCAGATTGTATATTTTTACAGAGAACTAAGCAGATTTGTATTGATGGATCAGAACATTTAGTTCATTCATATTTGTAAAAGGAAAATCACAAAGATTACACTTCTTGTACATTCTGAGTTAATTCTCAGATTGATGATTTATTTTTGTAAAAGTTGGTGCTTGAGAAGAGTTGAGTAGATGCTCAAATTTATAAGAGTTGGTGTTCTAGATTGGGGGTTTGGTGACTCCTTAGGGTTGATGCCCTTAAAACATTGTAATTGACATTTCCTTGTGAGGCTGGAGTAGGACAGTAGATCCTAGCAGTGATTCTCGCCATGGTTTTTCCCATATTGGGTTTCCACGTCATATCTTTGTGCATTGTTCTTGTTAGTTGGTGCTCCTCTTCACTTTTCAATTTGGTGCTTTCATTTCAATATTCAATTAGAAGTAATTGATTAAAGCTAAGTTACGGGGAGCGTGCTTCCTGCCCATGTATTTGGGTTCTGATTCAGATGCAGGTGCATTTGGATGCTCACAGGGAGCGCTTTTTCTCCCTGTGGGTGCACCGGGATGCATCCACTGGGTGAAAAAGCGCTCCCTGTGAGCATCCAACCGGACCCGGGCGCATCTGAATGCACTCGGATGCCCAGCGCACAAAATTTGCAAAAAAAAAACATTTAAAAAGTGACTTTTCACTTAACACGTGCTTTAAAAGTGACCTTTTTAGAAAAAAATCCACAAAACCCAAAAACGACCCTATATGAGGCCATTCATTGTGTTTTACATATCATTTTGTTTGTTATTTTGCTCTCTTCTCATTTGGTCTCCACTTTGGCATTTTGAAGGGCAGTTAATTATTTTTGAAGAGGATCGTTCATGGGGTGCCAGATAGCTTCCACAAAGGAGATCTATGTGTCTAAGGTAAGCATTTGACCCTATTCTTAAGTCTTTTAATGAAATTTTTGAAAAACAAATTTGTAAGAGATAAAGAAACAAATTTAGCTCTATGTTTTAATGTTTTTGTATCCTTTTTTTGCACTTGTATGCTTGTATTTCTTAGTTTTTTCTAATTTAAATTATTTAATTTCTTATAATAGCAAGAAATCAGATTGCAAGAATGGTCGGAAATGAAAGTTCAATGGGTGGGGAAAGAACCGATAAGTACAAAATTGATATAGAATCTCCTTTATTGAGACATACCACAACAATTTCACAGGTTCCAGAAGGTGGGGTATATATTTGGAAGTGTAATTATTGTAATACTAAACCAAAAATAGCTCATATTCTAGAGTGAAACTTCACTTTATGGGCCCTGTTGGTAAAGGGATGGGAATGTGTCAAGGCCCAGATAACAAAGGGTTGTCTCCTGCGCACAGCAGGATTTGTAAATGAACAAGAAGAGGTTGATAGAATGGTTCTAAGATCAAAACAAGTTTCTTATACTGGTGGAACCAGAAAAAAAAAATGCAAATGCCCACTAATTCAGTGGCAGCCTCCAAACATCCATACTTGCCTATACCGGAAGTGGAAGATGAAGATGAAGTACAAATTACCACCCACAAAAGAGATCCATTGGACAAGGCATTTAAATTGAGGTAAGAGAAATTGTTGAACAAAAAATTGCACGTTGCCTCTATGTCAATGGTCTTCCTTTCAACTTGGTGAGATCACCATATTGGCGAGAAATGGTGTCGACAATCAATAGTGCGACAGCTGATTTCACAAGTTGTGGGTTTGAAAAGGTGCGTACCACCTTGTTGCAAAAAGAGAGAAATGCTATAGAGAACTCCCTTCAACCAATTAGAGATTCTTGGATTGAATCACGTGTTTATATTGCTTTCGATGGATGGAAAAATACTAGAAACCGTCCATTGATTAATGTTATTGCAGTGTCCCCCAAAAGGGCAATGTTTTTCAGGGCAGATGATTGTCAAGGGGAAGTGAAAGATGCACAGTTCATTTCTAGAATTTTCATTGAGTCCATAGAAATGGTGGGTAGTGAGAATGTGCTTTGGTTGAGGGCCGATATGAGCGCATTTTTTGGACACCATGCAACGTACTCCCTCAACTTTGTGATGCAACAAATTGGCACCCAAATAGAGTGGGTCAAACAAATGTACAAAGACGGCGAGAAGATCCAGATATTTGTGACAAACCACCAAATGTCACAATCAATATTTAGATCTTTCTCAAGATTGGAGTTGTTGAAGGTTAACACTGAATTTAATTTGTTTATTTAAATTTAATATATTTGGTCATGTTCATTTATCAATTTGTATATAAATTTGCTTAATATTTTTTTTTTAATGTGTTATTTACATATTGATATTGACATATTGTAATTAACTTACTTAGGTTGTTGAGACCCGATTTGCATCTCATACTATTGTTATTAGACGACTTCTCAAGGCGTGAGAGGAATTGTGCCAAATGGCTATTTGCAACCAATGGGGTGTATGGAAGGCTTCACATTTAGAGAAGGCTCAAAAGGTCAAGTCATTGGTCTTGGATGACAATTGGTGGGCTTGTGTGGAATTTGTATTGGAATTCACCAAGCCTATCATGACTATGCTCCAATTTGCTGATAGAGATGCACCTTGTTTAGGGGATGTCTATCATGGTATGGACACTAATGCAGGAGCATCTTGGGTTCTTTCGCAATCTTGCATCAACCAAAAAATATTTGTTTTCAGTTGTTCATGTTTGCAGCTGTTCATGTTTGCTAGTCTCTGTATTTTCAATGGCGGTCCTTCGATTTGGCTTATCTTCAGTTTTGTACCTTGTGGCATGTTCTTCACATTGTGTTTAATCATCATCTGGGTTCGCACCTCGATCTGTTTCTTCTGGATGGAAGTTTCTTGGATTTTGGCCCGAACCTATTTGTTCTTCATGTTTCACAACTTGATGGAGTTTTCCAATCTCGCGAACCTTTTCCTTGGATTGCGCACCTTCTTGGTGTATCATTTTATGTTCATGGGATTGTGGCTAACGCATCTTTAGGATCGCACGTCATGTTTCATCTATTTGAGGGAGATCTTTATGATTTGGGTCCTGACCTATAGTTGGTGTTACGTTTTCCTACCTTGGAGAATGTGATCGATCTTGGCCAACTTGTTTGCGTTGCCAACATCTATATGTTGATGTAATTGATCTCTAGTTTAGGATTTCTTAGATAGATAATCTGTGGAAGGTTAGCATTGTAGATATTCTCATAATTCAATCTATAAACGGGCCTGTATGCCTAGAATGTAAGCTTGCATGTTGTCGGCCAATTGGATGTAATTTCATGAATTTTTGTTAATGCGAACCTCTGATCTTGCTTTCTCTCTATCCCTTGTTGTTTGAATTGTTGTTTCCGCTAAGTGACTCTTGTTGCACGGTTGGACCGATCTCTTGGAGGTCTCTCTGTCCGTGATTTCACCAAGTGGTATCAAAGCGAGTTTTCAATTTTGTTAAGGCAGATCACGATTTCTAAGCTTGCAAAAGTCCTGGATTGATTTGTTGTGAGGTGGGAGAGTGAGGATCTAACCCGCAATTGCAAAGGACTTGCATGAAGATGGCTCGAAGGAGAAATGCTAGAGGTGGAAGGAAAGATGTAGATCTAGTTGTTATGGGTATGTCGAGACAAATTGCAGCCAGATTAGAAGCTAATGAAACGGCCCAAAGGAGAGGTCGACATATTGAAGATGTAAGTGATGAAGAGGAAGAAACAAATGAAGAACTAGTTGAAGGAGGCGAAGCACAACCTGAACCTGAACTTGAACAAGGAGATGATAGATTTATAAAAGCCCTAACTAGAGTTAATGCAAGACCACATTTCAATCCACCTGATTATAACAGCAAGTTGGATTCGGATGAATTGCTTGATTGGATCACAAAGATGGAGAAATACTTTGATTATGAAAGTACTGATGATGATAAGAATGTGAAGTATGCTTGCACAAAGTTGAGAGGACATGCATCCTTATGGTGGGAACATTTGCAGACTGACAGACAAAAAAGAGGCAAAGAAAAAATCAAATCATGGGACAGGATGGTGAACAAATTGAAGGTTAAGTTCTTACCTGCTGATTACCAAGTAAGTTTGTTTAGAAAATTGCAAAATCTAAAGCAAAAGGATCTTAGTGTGAAGGAGTATACCGAAGAATTTTATAGGTTAGCTATCAGATCTAGTCATACAAATGATGATGTTGAAAGGGTGGCAAGATATATTAATGGTTTGAGGACATCTATTCAAGATGAGATCAGTTTGGTTAAGTTGCAGAGTGTAGAGGAAGCTTATTAGTATGCCCTAAAAGCCGAGGATAAATTGAACAAAGACAAAGAGGAAGAGGTGGAAGAATTCAAAGAGGAAGAACATTTGCTGGTGGAGGAAGATCTTCTGCAGATCAGAATAAAGGAAAGACAGAGTTCAAAGAAGAGAGTTCATACCGAAGCAATGACCCAAATTTGTATAAAGGTAGTGGATCAAGTAGTTAGAGGAAAGATGACAGAAGAATGTTTAGAGGAACTTGTTTCAAATGTGGTGGAGGACACCGAGCCTTTGAGTGTATTCAAGGTAATTCCGATAAGAGGACAAAGAATAAGGGTAGATCTTCTTATGTGGAGAAAGAGTCTACTGAAATCTTTGAATCAACCTGACGATGGTGAAGCCCTAATGGTGAGAAGAGCCCTATGTCATGACAGATCAAGAACCATTGCTGAAAAAGAGTTTATTCAAAACAAGATACAAAGTGGAAGGAAAATGTTGCAAAGTGATCATTGACAGTGGTAGTTCAAATAATCTAGCCTCTGCGGAGTTGGTGAATAAGATGAAATTGCAGAGATTGAAGCATCTGAAACCTTATCGGATAGCATGGATAAAGGATGATCATAAGGTACGGGTAAGTGAACAATGTTTGGTAAAATTTAAGATAGGATCTTATCATGATGAAGTTCTTTGTGATATTATGCCTATGGATGTGTCATATCTTGTTGGGTAGACCATGGCAGTATGATAGACAAGCTTTGCATGATGGATGAAAGAATATGTATACTATTGTTGCAAATGGGATGAAACAAGTGTTGTTGCCTTTGATAGAGAATCCTGAGAGTGAAATTTGTACCAGTGTTAGAGTTTGCTTGGTTGAGGGGAGGAAGTTCTTGAATGGTTTGAAAAATGATACTATGTGTTATGCTTTGATTCCTAAGAACTCTGAATTGGAATCCGAAGAAGAACAACCTAAGGAAATAAAAGAATTGTTGACAGAGTATGAAGACATAATCTCAGATAATGTGTCTGATGGATTACCAACTATGAAGAGTATTAGACATTGCATGGATCTAATTCCTAGAGCTAGTTTTCCTAACAAAGTAGCATACCGAATGACACCTTCAGAGAACAAAGAGCTGAATAGACAAGTGCAAGAATTATTTTAGAAAAGTTTGATCAGAGAGAGTTTGAATCCTTGTGCAGTGCCTGCAGTATTAGGACATAAGAAGAATGGAGAATGGAGGATGTGCACTGATTCTAGAGCTATTAATCGGATCGCGGTAAAATATAAGTTTCCTTTGCCCAAGAAGGATGATATAATGGATTGTTTGAGTGGAGCAAAGTATTTTACAAAGATAGATTTGAAGAGTGGCTATCATCGTATCAAAATCACAGAAGGACATGAGTGGAAGACTACATTCAAGACAAATGAAGGATTGTTTGAGTGGTTGGTGATGCCTTTTGGGCTAACTAATGCACCGAATACTTTCATGAGATTGATGAATGAGGTATTGAAGAAATTCTTGGGTAAGTTTGTGATTGTTTATCTAGATGACATTCTGATTTTCAGTAAGGAAAAGGAGGATCATTTGTTGCATCTGAGACAAGTATTGCAAAGGTTAAGAGAGGAAAAGTTGTTGTAGAAGTGTTCTTTCATGAAAAAGGAGATAGTATATTTGGGATTTGTGATATCAGTTGATGGATTGAAGATGGATCCTGAGAAGGTTAAAGCAATTGTTGAATGGCCTACACCTGAAAGCATTGGAGAGGTAAGATTATTTTATGGATTGGCTAGTTTCTACCAAAAGTTCATTAGGAATTTCAGTTCAGTTTGTAGTCCTATGACTAAGACAATGAGAGGTGATAGAAAGGATTTCAAGTGGACGCATGGAGCAAATACGAGTTTTGAATTGTTGAAACAAAAAGTGACTAAACAACTTGTGTTAGCTTTACCTGATTTCAATAAGTATTTCAAATGGACGGTGATGTGAGTGGGAGTGCAATTGGGGCAATACTAACTCAAGAAGGTAGACTTATTGCTTATTTCAGTGAAAAGTTGAATGATGCAAAGAGAAGATATTCAATTTATGATCAAGAGTTTTATGCCATAATTCAAGCCTTGAAGAAATGGAGACATTATCTGTTGCGTGAGGGATTTTTGTTGTATACCGATCATCAAGCATTGCAATATTTGAACAGTCAAGGTAAGTTGAATCAGAGGCACATGAGATGGGTTGAATTCATACAGAGTCATACTTTTTTGTGTTGAAGCATAGAAGTGGTAAGTCAAACAAAGTTGTTGATGCTTTGAGTTGAAGAAGGAATTTATTGATTGACAGAGATGAGAGTTGAGGTGTTGGGATTTGAGGAGTTGAAGAACTTGTACGAGGAAGACCCTAATTTTGCAAAACCTTGGAAAGTTTGTAGAGAACCTATTGTTGAAGACCGAAGCAAATGGTTGGATTATTTCATTCAAGAAGGTATGTTGTTCAGAGGAATTGAATTGTGTATACCTAGGAGTTCAATGAGGGACAATCTGATTAAGGAAAAGCATTGTGGAGGATTAGCTAGACACTTTGGAATTGATAAGATAGTTGTTTTGGTGAGTGAGAATTATTTTTGGCCTCAAATTCATAAGGATGTCAGGAAGTTTGTTTAGAGTTGTCGAATTTGTCAAGTTGCTAAGGGGAGTAGTCAGAATACTGGATTATATAAGCCTTTGACAGTACCAGGGAGACCTTGGGAAGATATTAGCATGGATTTTGTACTTGGACTACCGAAGACACAAAGAGGTAATGATTCTATATTTGTAGTAGCGGATAGATTTTCTAAGATAGTTCATTTCATACCTTGTAAGAAGACTACAGATGCAATATATGTAGCTAATTTATTTTTCGGAGAAGTTGTGAGATTGCATGGGTTACCGAAGAGCATTGTTTCAGACAGAGATAGTAAGTTTGTTGGTTACTTTTGGAGAACACTTTGGAGAAAGATGAAGACTGATTTGAAGTTTAGTTCTACATTTCACCCACAGACAGATGGACAAACACGGGAAGTAAATAGGAGTTTGGGGAATTTTTTAAGATGTTTGGTCGGAGAGAAGATTGGAAATTGGGGTTTGGTTCTAGCACAAGCAAAGTTTGCATATAATAATTCAGTGAATAGGAGTACAGGGAAGACACCATTTGAGATAGTTACTGGAATGAGTCCTAAAGTAGTATCCGAGTTTAGGGATATCAGTCATGAGGTTAAGAGGAGTGCATGATCAAATGAAGTCTTTGCATGATAAAGTGAAAGAGCATTTGAGAGATATGAATTAGAAGTATAAGGAGAGAGCAAATGAAAAGAGGAGACATAAGGAATTCAAAATGGGAGATTACGTGATGGTATATTTGAAGAAGGGTAGTTTTCATGTTGGAACGTATATACAGTAAGCTAAAAATGAGGAAGTTTGGACCTTGCAAAATCTTAAAGAGATTTGATTCAGGGAATGCATTTGAAGGGGAGTTGTCTGATGACATGGGCATATCACTGATATTCAATGTTGCAGATTGGTATGAGTATCATGAGTCAAATTTTAGTGAAGTTGGTGGATCAGATGTTGAGCATGTAATGTCCCCATTTTTCGTGGGCATCAAAGTTGTTGGATTAGCCTATCAGTGGCCCTCATAAGGCTAAGTCGGATGGATAGAGGGTCCCAATTGGTAGAATCAATGGTTAATTCCCTCTGCAGTGGTCACGATTGTTCAGGATTGCCTTTCGTTGGGATTAGTTTGACACACTTACTATTTATAGTAAGTGTCCTTTTCAGAATATTTATTTGATGATTTGAAGAGCTCAAATGATTTAGAAGAGTTAAATGATGCTCTCAAATGTTATTTCTGACTTCTGGTTTGGGCTCCAAGATTCTTGGAGGGAGCGTCTATTTTTGGTAAGTCACCTAGTCATGCTCATTTATCATCTTTCATCACTGGATCACTCATGTGCTGTCAGATTTCAATTGCGATGCTTTTTCAGTCATTTTCGCAAGTTGGGTGTACTATTGCTTATAATTTAATTAAATTTACTAAGGTTTCTATTTTAATGAAAATTGTCTAATGAAAACCTTAGTGTTATAGCTCATTGGAATCGGGATGAGAAGTTTTAAATCATGGGCACATGAAACAAGGACCTTGTGTGTCAGAATATCATTATATCAATGAAAAGGTCATTTTTGGAGCAATGGGGGAGTTTAAATTAATAAAGTGACTTTATTATATGTCAACTTTAAATTATAACATAAAGTTGCTCTTGGGGGGAAATATAATAAACTATTATATTTCAAACTTTGCAAAGGCCAATATGAATTAAAATATACGAAGTGTGTTGCAAAAGCCTCCAAGTTGATTTGGAGAAAAGAAATGAAAAGGGGTTTGCATTGAGAAATTGGAAATCATTCTATGCATTTGATATTATTGAATTGTGTGAAGAGAACTTGGAGACAAGGGTTTCATAAGTTGTAGCTTGGAGAATTGGGAATTCTTCATAGTTTTTAGCACTTTGAATTGGTGTAATATCCAGTGAATTGTGCAAATGGCGATGGCTTTACTTCGAGGCCATGATTGGGTTTATTGGTGAAGAAATATCAAGGGTTTGAAGCAAATTTGAAGTCTCATCTATTGCAGACTTGTAGTTCATTATTGCAGGCATTGTTGATCAGATTTCAAGCCTTTTACCTTGCTGCTATTAATTCCAAATTTCACTATAAAGGAGTTGGTGTGAATTCTGGGTATGAATAGAGTGTTTTTTATCATTGTATATGAAGATATAAATAATAAAATTCAATTGCAGCACTCATATAGTTGAACTTTATTTCAGTTTGTTATTTCTTGCAAAGTTTATATTCTTGCCTAGCCACACTTTTGAAAGTTTGAGAAAATTACTTAAGTTAATTCTTGCCTGGCAATCCATTTAAAAAATTCAAGAAATTGCATATTTATTCCAAAACAATCAGTCAAATATATCATTGCATAGCAATTCAGTGGGTTGGTGAAGTTAGAACCTGCAGGTGTTCTTACAGAGCAACAGTATCCTAAGAAGCAATTGGATTGGATTGAAGAGATTTTGGACAATAGAATTGGCAAAAGCACTAGAGGCAAACATTATACAAAATATCTTGTCAAATGGAAGGACATGCCTGTTGAATATTCTTCATGGATTTCTCAGGCTGAGGTTAATCAGCTTGGTTTTCCTTTAGCCCCAGCAAAGTGAGAATCTCACTTTTCAATAACCCTGTGTGTCTGATGCATGAGCATCTTGGGTTCTTTGGCAATCTTGCATCAACCTAAATTATTTCTATTTTCAATTGTTCTTGTTTGCCAGTCTCTGTATTTTTAGTGGCATTCCTTCGATTTAGCTTATCTTCAATTGCGTACCTCATGGCAAGTTCTTCACATTGTGTTTGATCATCGTCTAGGTTCACACCTCGATCCGTTTCTTTTGGATAGAGATTTCTTGAATTTTGGCCCGGACCTATTTGTTCTTCATGTTTCACGGCCTGATGGAGTTTTTCAATCTCGCAAACCTTTTCCTTGGATTGTGCACCTTCTTGGCATATCATTCTATGTTCGTGGGGTTGTGGTTGACGCATCTTTAAGATCGCACGTTGTGTTTCATCTATTTGAGGGAGATCCTTATGATTTGGGTCCTGACCTACTGTTGGTGTTATGTTTTCCTACCTTGGAGAATGTGATCGATCTTGGTCGACTTGTTTGCATTGCGAACGTCTATATATTGATGTAATTGATCTCTAGTTTAGTAGTCCTTAGATAGATAACCTCTGGAAGGTTAGCATTGTAGATCTTTTCTCACAATTCAATCTGTAAACAGGCATGTATGCCTGGAATGTAAGCTTGCATGTTGTCGGCCAATTGGATGTAATTTCATGAATGTGTTAATGCGAACCTCTGATCTTGCTTTATCTCTATCCCTTGTTGTTTGAATTTTTGTTTCCGCTAAGTGACTCTTGCTGCACGGTTGGACCAATCTCTTGGAGGTCTCTCTATCCGCAACTGCACCAGACACAATGGTAGAGAAAGTAAAATTGGCAATACAAAAACATGAGAATGACCCCATAGAATGTGAAACCTTATGCAATAAGGTGGAACCAATCATTCATCATCGTTGGGAAAAGATGACCACCCCATTGCACCTCCTTGCATATGCCCTATCTCTGAGGTACTATAGCAAGAAAGTACTTTCTATGCCAGGGAGATTAGCACCATATAGAGATGAAGTTGCTAATGGGTACGCACGGGCATTTAGTAGACTCTTCCAAGATGAAGTGGAGGAAGAAGTTAGGCAAGAATTTGGCTTGTTTGCCTTAGGAAGAAGCCATACTGCAACAGCTATTAATCACACCTACCCCATTGAATCTATCACATGGTGGTACGTCCATGTTCAAAAATTTGGGTACCTCCAACCCCTTGCAATGAATTGGACTTAGATGAGGAGTATATCAAACCCATTGTCATGCGGAGATGGAACACTATGAAGTATGAACCTTAGTTACCAATTTGGATGCGGGTACAAGAACCCAGTATGTGGATACATGGAAAAAAAATTGGGGGACTTTGGATGTGTTCGGGTACATGTGTATATATATACAAAAAAAATAAAGAAATATACAGATTTGTAAAACTAAATCATTTGATAGTATGATACTTCATCATTGATCAATGCCAAATCCCAAGACTAATACTAAAGGATCATTTTAGGGTTTCTAAAAAAAAACTATTAGGAAAACACTTTTTTAATGTTTTTTCATTGACAAAGTCTTTTGGACCTTCAGATCCTCCCAGATGCACACCCAGTGCATCTGGGCGCATACACATCCACCCGCATCCACGGTCCAAGATGTGCATCCAGAGGTGCGCATCCGGATGCATGCACATCCACACACATCCATGGTCTAGGATGTGCATCTAGAGGGCATCCAGACGCGCATCCAACCCAGTACGCATCAGCATCCAATACGCAGGCCCAGGGGGTGCATCCGGTAACTAAGCTATGAACAGTCCAATTAATATGGCAGCCTTTGCACTAAATCCAAAATGGTATGAGCCCAAGCCTAGAAGGCCTCCTTGTGATGATGTCGAGATGAGACGTGGGTTGATGAAGGCCCTTCAAAAGATGCATTCACTTGAGCAGTCTGGTATGCTTCATGAGCAATGGGTTGCCCTCTCAAACCTTGATGGTCCAAACTTCAGCAGACCAAGGTGAAGATAGATAGCATAGTAATGGCATAGAAAAGCCCTATTAGGATGGTGGCAATGGCATGGGTCAGATGCACTAGAGTTAAGGGCACTTGCCATTCGCCTTCTCTCACAGGTTGCTAGTTCCTCTACTACAGAGAGGTATTGGTCTACATATGGCTTTATCCACTCCATCAAGAGGAATAGGCTTACCTCTAGACAAGCAAAGAATTTAGTGGTTGAGCATAGTGCTCTAAGACTTAGGGATCGTCAGACTCCAAAGTATCGACAAACTCCAACTTTATGGTGGGATATTAAACCTGAAGATGCCACCCAGGTTGATGAGGATGACACAGTGTAGGGATTGGTTGGGATTTCGTTGGATGATGCAACCTTTAAGGCTCACGTTGATAGTGGAAATGACACTGATATGGATGAAAATTAGGGGCGGCAGCATACTATGTCTATTTCACTTTTGAGTTTTGGCTTTGAGATTTTGAGTCCTTTGAGACTTCTGACATTATATGATACATTGATGCAATGATATATGATATGATACTTTTAATTTTGTTGAAACTTGCAGCCTTTGGGCATTTTGATTCCAGATTCAATGAATTACATCTATGAGTATGAAATTCTTAATTTGTCAAATTGAAATTTGAGCTCTCATTTCAAATTTCAACTCCATTGCTATGTTCTATGATGAATGATTTTAGATTTATCAATGTTATATCATATGGATATATTTAAAATTTCAGGTTCCCCTATATATTTTATATTTTCTCTACTTTTTATATAGTCATTCTCACTACCACCCCTGTCGTCCCCTATTCACGAAAAAAAATACGTCCCGGAAACCCGTTTCCCCGACCCCCCATCCCGTAAACTCAAGTTAACTTAGTATCCAATGCATTTGGAATTTAGTGTCACGTCTAAAATAGCATAGCGACTAGATTTTCGTTGGTCTCACATCATCACCCATACCCCTATTTTTTGAGAATGCTTGGTCTCCATTAAGCAAAGATAAGTCACAAATCCAATAACGTCATGTCATCAAATCTCAACAAGCTTAGAGTGGTGTTTTTCGAAATTCCCTTCCAAATTAAAGTGTCTAATAGCAGCAAAAATCTTTTGGGGAAAAATTTGGCAAACCAAAAGTATAAGAGTTTAATGTATTTTCTTTTTTTGGGTTCGATTGTGTAACAATTTTTTTAACGTCAACATTTTGGATCACATTACATGATCCATCATCAGGATGCAAGAGATCATGTAGTGTGATCCGAAATGTTGATGCAAAAAAAAATTGTTACACAATTGAACCCAGATAAGATAAATTTATTATTGTCCAACAAGAGACCAACAAGTGTCTAAGGGATAGGAAATGTACAGCAAAAGGAGCAGCGAACCAAAAGACCACAAAACAGTGGCTGGGCAGGGGCCCTGAGTCGCTGCTGTGAACTGCTGGAGATGTGCCGCTGACGGGTAGAGGTGCACTGGTTAAAAGTTGTGCCCAGAAAAAAGAAAATAAATTGATATGGATTGTGGAAATTTGATAGCGTTAGTATAAGAGTTTTTCAAAAAATCATGATTTAAACAGGAAAAATTCAGATTTAAAAAAACAGAAAAAAATGTATAAAGGGGGTAAAAACTTGTTGTTTGAAATTTGAAGGGATTTCAATAGTATAAAAACATAAAGAGCAAATTCAATCAAAAAAAAAATATAGAGAGAATAAAATTGAGAGTTTGACCCATGAATTGCGGAGTATAATTTTTTGTTGTTTATGTTTGTCTCACTGATTACATTGCATTGCCAATTGCATACTTCATACTAAATGTAATTGTTTATTTGAGTAAGCAATAGTGATAACAGTCTTGTCACACAAGAAGGATGAAGATATGTAATGATTATCTGAATTTTTTAAAAAATTAATGTGTTAAAGCCCTTGATTATATCTGTCATTTTTAATAATTGTGGTTGTGACCTTCGTAACATAAATCTAGGGCTACCAAATATGTTTACTGTATTTTCAAGCAGAGGTTTGTGACAAAGCCGGAAGTGATGTTACAAGAAACCTTATGAAATTAAGATAGTTTAAAAATGTTATATTGTACATTTAGTTCAATACAAAATGGAATATTTGTTTGTCTATGTTTCTGAGAAGTTAAAACATATAACAAACATAATGGAACCCTGTTGGTTGGACCATGTCATGGGTTCTTGTAGATATTATAATCGATAATTTTGTATTGGTAGATTGTCAAATCATTGCAAAATAATGAGATGATTGTAGCTTAACATGTGATTTGTTTCATTAAAATATAACTGTTGGATGGATGGTTAACAAAAACAATAGAAAACTATTGCAGTCGTTTGTATGGAGACATATTAAAAAACTAGACTTCTCACAGCTTTTTTTATGTTGACAGTTAATTTGAGAGAAAACTACTTCAATATGGGAAGATATAAACAACTAATGGTTTGAAGTCATTGTTCTGAAATGGCATACATACAAAGAAGGGCATAGCACTTGAATTGATGTTTTCTTATGTATGCTCTATTGAGGTTAGTTAGGCCCTAAACCTTAGTTTCTTAGAATGGTCACCAAAAGGATCTCCAATAAAATTTAAAATTATATTTCATCAATGTGTTTAGCATAAGGATTGACAATGACCATTAATGCAAAATTGTGGCTCGGATAGTCTTGCCCTTTGCATCACTGCAACTAGGAAAAAGCAAACTACAATTACAACCACAAACTTTTGCTGCAACAGGAACTTAGATTAATTTGAAGCAAGCAAATGAACAGAAAAACACAATCAAAGCAAACCCTAGCACAACTTTTAACCAGTGCAAGATTTCTGTATGGAATCCACTTTTACTGTCCATGCCACTTAATTATGTTGACAACATCTTGCAATTTACCATAGTTCTCTATATGAATTGATCCCTAGCTAATAACATAGGAGCACACAACATGCATCTTTAGTTACTTTTATTTTTGCTTTTGAAATGGTGAAAAAGTGATCCTAGGCTAATATGCATCAACCTAGAATCAATCTCCTATTACACACAAATCATTAGAATAGTTGTGAATGGATTTAACTTCAATTCTCAAAGGAGAGTCAAATAGTCTTGGATCCACACCTTATCTGAGGGGTTGTATGATCGATGATTGAAAGTATGTAATAACCTAGGTTAAAGGAAGCCAAAATGAAGAAGTTTACCAGGATACAGAAAATTCAAAATAGAGGCGCAATAGAGAGAGAGAGAGAGAGAGAGAGAGAGATGAGAATACAATATTGAACAAAGTCTATGACTGAAAACTGGAGCAAACTACATCAGACAAGAGTGTTGGGTGTTAACTCCTATAGCACTCTAATGCAAAAGATAGTGACAAGAATGATCTCAAAAATATCTCAATTAAAACTAGGACACTATTGTTGGGTGCCCAGGTCATGTAGTTTTTCCTCAAACTTTGGATGACGAACATTGTCTAAATCTACACATTCTATTTGTATCCTTTGATTGTCATCAACTTCTAGATCTAACCTTACACATGAAAAGGGGAGAAAAATGGTTGTGTTGTATAGGGGCTTGCCAAAGGCAACCCTCTTCTCAGCTTCGCAATAGCAATGATGAGTGATAAAAAGTGTGCCCTCAGAGAAGCAAAAGCAAACAAATAATGATAATGTTGAAATGACAATGATTACCTCATATGTGAAACTCTAGCTGGGATTCCACACGATGTTGATGAGAAGCTAGAATGTTAATTCATAACAACATGATAACAACAATAAGAAATAAAATTACTTCAATTGTAGATGACAGCTTACTTGAAAGTATCCTCAAACTTCTCAATGCTATTGACTTTGATTGCTTGGTCTTTAGAGTGCTAGATTGCATAGAAAAATTCATTAGATTGTTTAGTTAGAATAGATAGGCTTTCAAATGAGAGAGGGAGTTACCTTTATATGTGACTTACACCCTTTTTGTTAGCAAATACCCAAAGGAAGCTGACACGAGAAAACAATTGTTAAGGCCCTGACACCGACATTCAAAATTTTGAATTTGGAGCTAAATTGGGAGGATACTAGCACTGGGCACTAGTGTCCAGCCCAAATGGGCTCTACACAAAGGTCAAGCCTCCAAAGGGTGAGACCAATGTTGCAAATCTAGACCTAAATTGAGCTTGTCCATGATGAGCACATAGTTATGCTGAGAGGGGGGTGAATCAATATAACAAACTTTTATCAATTTAAACTTTATCAACCACAAAAGCATCAATTACTCAAATTCAATAATCATGCACATGAGAAGAACACAAAAACACAATTTTTACATGGAAACCCTTACAGGAGAAAACTATGACAAGTTACTTGCTTATATAATAATCTCTTACAAATTTTGAAGGCTCAACCTACTAGAGGCACCAACCCCTCATTCAATTAGTGAGCACTAACCCACTAGAGGCACCAACCACTCATTCAATTTTCCACCTTCATTGTTGCTTCTACAACTGATGATGGTCGTTTATATATCAGGCTTATTGCTCTAAATCTATTTGAGTGGTCTTCCTATATATTCTACTTATTCCATTATCTTCTTGTGAATGTTCTCTTCAATGGATGACATAGTCTTCATCAAATCTGATTACACCTATCTTTTCTATAACAGATCTGTTCTTGAGTGGCATATCATATATGCCCTGTTTCACAAACTAATACTACTCTAAATCTGCTCAAAAGCTCTTCATAAACCTGCTCATAAATCTCTCTTAATTCTGCTCATACATCTCTTTTGAATCTGCTCATAAACCCTTCAAAAGACTTCTCCAATATGCTTCTTACGTCTACTCCAATATCTGCTCTTATATTCTACATAAGTTTTCCTCATAATGCCATTTTATATTTCCTTCACACAGTCATCTTCTATATCTTCCAATATCCTCCTCCACACAGTAATCTTCTCTTATTTTCATCTTTTCAAGTCTGCATGTTATACTCACTCCTTTTCTCTTCTTATTTTATCTTTTTATCACACATTCCCTTTTTCTTTTTTGAATCTGCTTGATTAATTTCTTCAATATACTCCATGAATCCTGTTTTTGTCTTCTATCTGATATTTCCTTAAAACGTGTTACTTGTTATTCCAATTCTATTTTCTTATATACCTCATCGCACCTTTTCATGAGTAGATACGACTCTTAGAAATTCATACTCTTTCAAATCACACCACTTTATAAACACTAATCATTTCAATTAATGACAGACAAATTTCACTTTAAGTAATTTTTGCTGCATTTTATTAATCATAATCTCTGTGCAATCGATAACTCTTATCTTCATTGATTGCTACACATTATATTGTAATGAAATCACTGTCTTTAGAGATATTTGTCACTCTTAAATATATTAGTATTGTTTACAATCCCTGTCTTGTCTAACATAATTGCCACTTCTTGGAAAATAATTTACAAACAACTGACTTGTCTTTTGAATAAGACAAACAAACTAAATCGCATCCTTTCATTTCTTGTTTGCTTTGATATATTACTTATTGTTTCTATTTAACTGCTGTTTGTTCTTTAATAACCAGGCACTGTTCTATTCTTCAAATCACTGTCATTAAGGACTGACTCATTGTTTTAGTCTCAATTAAGTTGGCACTATAAATACTTATAATCATTGATCACTGGCTGTCTTGGTAAAGTCCCTGTCATACTTGGAATACACATTATGGATCGCTACATATAACATGTTATTCATAATCTTCGATTGCTTCTTCTCTGCTCTTTTTTATTCTTTATTATCCCTGCATTTTAAGTCTTCTATTTGCTATCTATAAACATAGAACTGTTTGATGTCTTTCCTTACATGATCGCCTATATTCTTGATTGTCCATAGTTTGCATCTATGACAATAATCTTTCTTTGACAATTCTACCAGACATCATTTTTGGATTGTAATATATCTGTCAACAATCTCTACTGAGTATTAGTGACAATATTTTGCCTCCATTGACATTTATATTTGTCCATCAATCCCATTCATTCATCAAAGATAATGAATATCTTCTTGACATCAATGATAAACTTTCCAACAGTCTACACCGGATGAAACAATACCTGCAAAAAAGACGCTAAACATAATGTGAAATTGTAGAGGGTATACAATTTATGATGTTACAGATCCCCTTTAGGCTAGTTTGACTTTGGGGCATGGTCCCATACCACCCACTTTTTTAAGGATTTGGCTGTATGCTTTTTAACACATTTGTTTTAATGTACAGTCATCTCATCAAAAGAAAACAAATAAAAATTTCTATACACCTCTATTCTTTGTAGAGGACAACATTTTAATTTTTAATGTGAATACTGCAGAGTTTTATTTTTCACTGATTTTGTGCAATGTAATAGCTTGAAGTAAGAGTAGTCATGGCAATTTTTCACTGATTTTGTGCAATGTGATAGCTTGAAGTAAGAAAAGTCATGGCAAATTTCCCCTGTTTTTGTACAATTTTACAGCAGACATTTAAAAGTGGTCATGGCAATTGTCCCTTGTTTCTGTACGATTCAACCTCATATGTCCAATTGTAAAGGCCAATCCCTCGTACCAAATATGCAGAGATTAAACTGCTGGGATACTTTTGAAAAATGAAATAGAAAGAAAGAATAAAAGAAATTATATTAATGTCTATAGATGACCATATGTAGGTCAATGGATCTCAAGAGTACACTAATTTACAAAAGAAAATTCTTGGAAGAGAAAATTCTGAAGGACAACAAAGTGAAAGAACAAGAACAAAAATACAAAACAGTTTTTGACCTCCAACACGTCATCAAGAAACCAATGCAACCATCCAATTAGATAGGGAAAACCCTACTTCCATATATGCAGACGGAGACTAGTATTTTTGTACAATGTAATAGAAAACATCCAATTGGGTAGAGGAAATGCTCTGGTGAAATTATTAGGATGTTTTGTACAACGTAACAGAAAACACCTAATTGGATAGGGCAAACAATCTTGTCAGGTATGCGGAGGAGGTCCGAGAGACTACTGAGATCTTCTGATTGCAGGTCTCAGCATCGTCTGGCCTCATGCAACCAGTTGGATTTGAACCATAAGCCGCATCAGAAAATCTTACACAAGTGCAAGTCACTATAGATTTGATCACTCCAAAAATATATAATGTGCTATTAGGAGAAAAGAGCGTGGACAAATTCCTATTAACAATTATTTGGTCCTCATCCGACATGTTCAGCTAGGGTGAGATCCCATAAATCAATACCAAAAAGAACACACTAATGGATTGTCAGCTTTAAATTTCCTGCATTTCTTGGTGCTCTATGTTGTTGATATTTTAAGCACTCTTAAGGTAAAAAAAAATGATTGCAGACGAGCTTTACCCAAAAGTACAAGTGGTCACTACTCACAGCTTAAGGCACAAAATGTTTTAAAGATAGCTCCATGCTTTAGAGAGAGAGAGAGATGTTCTCCAAATCCATACTAATCACCAAATCCATACTAATCACTAGTCAGAATTAATTAAATTGCATGTATAGCTAGCAAAATCCCTCAACCAAATCAACTGCGAATGCACCGACGGAGTTGAATATATAAAATTGAGACTACCGAACAAAAAACATGGTCAATATCAATAACGCAATTCAGATTTTTAAAATAAAACCCGCATTATCGAAAATATATATGGTTCACAAATCACAGCTAAAGTCACAGAATTCAAAATTTAAAAAGAGAGCTCCATGCAAACAAAGAAATGAACATTCGTTAAATTTTGGAATTCCGAGCAAAACATTAAATCAATCAAAAAACAATGTGACAAAAGCAGAATTAACTAAAAATGCAGTCGCCATAACTGATATAATAGAGATTTGGAAATAAAAAATATTTTAGAATAAATTTAAACAAATCCGAGTAATATGTAAAAGATTAAAAAATAATAATCAAATTCAAATTACCGAAGAAAGTCTGTCTTGATGGGTATCGATAATTTCAATCTTATTCACCTCCTGCTTCCAGATCTGATGAAAAACTGATAAAACATTTAGTGCGCACTGCTTCGTTTTGATGAAGAGTCGGTATATTCTATAAAACTGATAAAACATTCATGTGTGCTCCGCATCAGCTTCAAGAATAGTAGCGCTCTTTTAAATTGTAGCGCTCTCAATACTAGCAGTTGCATCGTGTGCGGATGAACGTTTACACCAATCTGTGATGTGACGCGTGTGAAGAGTAGAGAGCTATAAATAGAATTGGAGCATGTGGTGTTCGTCATTAATATCATTATTTACTTTATTCTAATTTGAAAATACACTAATATTCAAGATATTACATGAATTATTTCAAATTGAGTTTTTTTAAGTTCCTTAAGGCCCCATTTGTTTCTAGGTATTGACTAGGAATTGGCATACCGGCATGCTCGAATTCTAATTTTGGGCCTTTTTGAGCATTCCACAATTCCCCCTCATGACCTGGAATTGGAATTGAAAATTGGAATTGGAATTGAGAGTATTATTTTGTGAAGGAAATTCATTCCCATTTTTGTGGTAATATTATATTGCTATCAGGATGTATATATACACATGTGTATATATACATGTGTGTATATATACATATGAGTGTATATACACACATGTACATATATAATATAGATACATGTATGTATATATACACATGTGTATATGTGTGTGTATGTGTGTATATATACACACATGTATATATATGTGTGTGTGTATATATACACACATATGTGTGAATATACATGTGAATGTATATGCCCTTATGTGTATATATACATACATGTATATATAGTATATATATGTATGTATATATACACACATGTGTATATACATATTCATATGTATATACACATGTGTGTATATGTGTGTGTATATATGTGTATATGTGTATATATATACACAAATGTGTGTATATGTGTGTATATGTGTGTATACACACACATGTGTGTATGTGTGTATATATATACACATATGTGTATATGTGTATACATATGTATATACATACATGTATGTGTATACATGTGTATATACATACATGTATGTGTATATATATGTGTGTGTGCATACATCTATATATATACATGTGTGTATATACACACATGTGTGTGTATATACACACATGTATATACACACACATGTGTGTGCATGTATATATACACACACATGTGCGTATATATATGTGTATATATATACATGTGTGTATACACATATGTGTGTGTGTATGTGTATGTGTGTATATGCGTGTGTATATATGTATATGTGTACAAAAACAAATTTCCAATTCCAATTCTAGTTGTGTGGAACCAAACGCAGAATTTGCATCTTCTCAGTCATCTTCCAGGGGAACCAAACAAGACAAGCCCATATTCTAGAATTCATTTTGAGAATAGCACAAACCCAGAATGGATTCAATTCCAGAATTGGCAATTCTGGCATGCACAAATTCTGCCAACCAAATGGGCCCTAAAGGTTTTAAACAAGTCAATTTAACAAATAAATTACAATGTCTTATTCAAAAAATGTAACCCCTAACATAAATATAAATAAATCCTAACTAATTGAATAGAATAAATACCTAATGTTTTACCTAAAATTGTGCAGATAGCGGAAAACTCAAGCATATTCCAATTTTCGCGCAATTCACAATGAAAATAACTAGAATCTCCCAAGATGTAGTCGGTCGGCAAACAACAACAAGTAACAACAATATATAAAAAAGATTTCAGATACATACCAACTCAAGAATGGGAAGTAAAGTGAATGTGAGATCTCATTCTGAACTCCAAAACTTTCGTCCTCCCCCAAAAACCAACCCAGAAACTTCTCAAATAAGCATATCAACCAAAAGACCATAAATCAAGGAATTCAAATTGGTAATAGCCAGAATCAACTCAACTTTAACCCCTTCAAAAATTGGAAATCTTAAAGAAAATCCATAATATATGACCAATAATCATATTTATAAATCATCATATTAATACTTTCTAAAATATCAATAGTAATTTCTAATGGAAATTAAATTAATTGACGGATTTTAAAATTATAGTTTGTTTTTTTTTTTAAATGGCTCACAATAATTCTACTCTGCAAGGAAAAAATGTGAAAAAGCAAGTTGAATGTTTTAATAAAACTAAGTATGTGAAACTTCATTCGCATTCAGGCATTGAAACACGCAACTCTTTTGCATCCCTAAATGACCTAACGGAGATATCAAAGGGCAATGGGGTTTCTCAAAAGCCGAAACCTTCTTTCGACTCTCGGCAATACACAAAATCTCCTACTGTAAAAGAAGGGTATGGATCTCACGGCAAATGGCATACAAATTTTTATCCTCAGAACAAAAGGCTCTCCTCTCAGGAACAAATGCAATCTTGGACAAATATTTCTCAAAAACCGCTGCAAAAAACTCAAGAAGAGGGATGGGTTGTGGTTCAAATCATAGACCAAGAATTCCATTAAATCTATCATCTTATTTTTACATATCCTTCTTGATCTTTGTTCTTACATCTTGATGATGGATCATGGAGTGTGATCCGAAATGTTGATGTCAAAAATTATACACAATCAAATCCAGAAACTCAAGCTAATTCAAAGAATTCCATTGGCGACGGCAAAGAAAAAGGATGAAAAAAGTCCATGGGTAACTCCCAAACCCAAGACAAATTTTGCAATAGTTTCAGAAGCAAAAAAAATCCCTTTGGGAAAGTCATCTAAAGAGATGTCTGCTCTACCCAAAATCTGTGACGCGAGTTTGAGAAAACAAAAAAAAATTATGAGCATACCAAACATGCCCTAGGATTTCCTACCAATATCAATAGTTTTGATGTTTTAAAAGAGAAGGTTGACGAAGAGCAAAGGTGTATATCTGAGCAACGAGAAGACATACAAGATACAACAATAACGAACAACAAAGCCCTCTCAATCTAGTAGAGGAAAAAGATTGACACCTAGTCCATAGGAAAAAAAGGAAAAAAGTCAAGCAAGGGAAAAACCTCTGCTATGAAAGAATGTCCTTAGAAATAAGCAGTTGGCGCTTGGCCCTAATTTGGAAAAAAAAAAAAAATTGGGGTACCCAAAACCCTAAAATGGTCACGAATGAGATAAGAAGGCAGAATGAACATTACATAAGAGTAAGTTATGGTCTTAAAAAAGCCCTTTCCAGTCAGTAAAAATACCTGATATTATATGAGAACAATTTCCTTCTATCAGAACTAGGGCTTTGCAGGAAGATGTCGAGCAGATAGAAAATTTCCATCATTCTTTGAAATTTGAATCTAAGTTAGGGAGGAAGGACTTTAAACCTAAAATGACAATCTTCAATGACATTTACACTGAGGGTCTATGGCAACATTGTGAAACTCATGGCCTCATCGCATACTAGGACAACCCTAAATATTTAATACTAGATATTGCGGACTAGTTACACGAGGGCTTTAATAACCAAGTAAGTATGACCTATCTCTCAAAAACATTTATGTATATATATTATAACAATATAGTTATGAAGGAAAATCTCCTTAGTAATTCTCCAATTTTAAAGGCCACTATGTAAATTTCCTCAATTGGAAACCCAACTTTGGTCCTTCAAACTTCTCAACTGAAGATGTCTTAAGGCGGGCAAAGATTAACAACTTCCTTGTAGAACTAATGCACAGTAAAATATTAGAAAGGAATGGAAATATGATAGGAATTACAGTAAGTTTAGAAGCAAACTTTCTGATTTCATCTTCGGTTAAAATTCTTATTAAGTCAAAAAGAAATGAAACATTGATAGATCCCATTAAAATAATAACCAATAGTTCATTATATTATCTATATCCTAAAATTTATGAAGGAGAAGGTAATGATATAGTCTTTCTAAGCAAGGAGCGGGAGGGAAATAATGTTTGTAGCCAAACAATGGATCTTAACCTCGGGCAGTTAAACACCCTTCGGTTCCCGCCTGATAAATCTAGGGCCTCATCCTCCACAGATGCTTTAAGTAATAAATTTAACAATCGGGATATATATAACCCAGATTACAAAGCTCAATCCACTGATGCTCGGCATTTCTTAGATTAGGATGTAGAGGAAGGGGAAATTATAGAAAGAAAGGATATCTCCTCCCAATCAATTACAAACCCCACAATTCCGACCTTCAAAAGTTTGAAGATAGATTTACTTCTAACAATATAGAAATATACTTATCTAATTGGAATAAAGATAATCCAAAAAATGAATCCCGGGTAGACCAAAAAAACCTAAATCAAATAGAAAAAGAGAAGGAAGTAGGTACTACTCCCGAAATTATAAAAGTAGGCATCACCATAATCCAAAATGATAGGTCAACAAATAACATAATTAAAGAAGTAGCGTAGAATCAAGATAAGATAGAAGTATTAAAATTAGAAAACATTAAGACCCAAAAAAATGTTCAGAACAAAGAAATTATGCAACATTTTAATGGACAACACTTCATTAAGGCAAAACATTCACAAATCCAGGCAGTGATTGTCAAAAAAGTAGAAGAAGGTATGGATTTCTTATATGAGGTTATCAAAGATGTTATAAATTCCCAAAATCAAGTGAGGAACCAACTGATATAGTGACATATAATCAAAGAAAGGACTAACTCCAGTGAAAGTTCAGAAAACACAATAACGCATGGATCCTTTGAAAACTAGGGAGAAATCAATATCCTTATAGAAATGGAATCAGTTTATAAAAGTATAGGCTTTCATATAGATGATGACTACCAAATTATTGAAGACTTTGGAGAAAGATTCTTCAACCAATTAGAGCAACCAAATTATGAAGCTAATAATGATCCTGGCATACAGGTGTCATGAAGTATTGTATCAAATAGTTTTATAGGGAAAGTAAATAGAAAAGATACAGATCAAGGCCCTAATTCTCAGAACATAGAACTAATAAAAAATGGAGATATTCCCATTACCTTAGAATACCAAAATAACATAGAAGATCATAACATCAAACATTATGAAGAAATTCCCACTGAAAACATTAAAGATACATCTCCAGTAATAGAAACTAGTAATCCATTAGTGGAGGATCAACTCTGTCACAAAAATGAAAACTTGATATCTAGTAAGTTTACAAATACAGAAAACAATGAATTTAATGTAGAAGAAATTAAATATATTATTGAGGATCTGCAAATGGATCATCGTGAAGATATTGAGTTAGATATTCAGATCTTCTCAAATACTCATGAACAAGGAATTAAAAATGAAGTGATGGTGGAGGATGATCCCAGAGAGAGTCCGCAGGATTCAGATGATGTCATCAAAGATACTACTAATTTATATAGAAATTTGGGTATAGTAGTATTAATTGATGGATTAAACTCTCCAATAATACCTAATGAATTTAGGAAAAGAGGTAGGAAGTCATTAACTGATTTAAGAATTAAGGATGAAAATGTTGATAACCAAACCAAAATAACGGAACTATTTCATGCAGGGAAGGGGAAGTACCTTCCACGGGCCAATAAAAATCACTACTTGGAATGTTAAGGGCATAAATGCCCCTAAAAAACAAATAACACCTAAACGAAACCTTAAAACCTTTAATTCAAAAATTATAATTCTTCAAGAAACTAAACTCAATAAAGATGAAGCCAATAAACTAGCGCTTAAATTTAGGAGTTTGGAAATCAAAATGGATAGAATCTAATGGAGCTTCAGGTGGTCTAGTCATTATATGGATCCTGGGAAAATGAACTTTGAGATCAAACTTTCAAGACAAAATTGGATGATGGGAGCAACTAATAGAGTAAAGAGCCGACTAAAATTCATCATTTGTAATATATATATGGTCCTATTGAGAATAATAGGAAGAGAGAAGTGTGGATGAACATAGAAAAATACTTAGAAGAATATGAAAATAAATACTTAATATTATGAGGATACTTCAATGCAATCTTAGACCGTACTGAAAAATTTGGAGGTTCTACATACATTTCTCAATCACAGAAAGACTTTTGCTCCTAGACAAGCAAAAACAATTTATTAGATCTAAAGAGAGGAAATGGAACCTTCACTTGGAACAATAGAAGAGTTGGGTTCAGTCATATTGTGGAAACATTAGATAGATTTTTAGTTAAGGGTGACCTAGGCACTTTTGATTTTAATTTATCCATGGAAATCCTTACTAACACAAGGTCAGACCATTTCCCAGTCAGACTTGAAATCTCTGATCAAGGCAAGCCTATTAGAAATCCTTTCAAATTTGAAAACATGTGGTTCCAACATAAGGAATTTTTAAGCTTATTAGAAACATGGTGGAATAAAGAAACCTTCAAAGGATATAAAATGTTCTGCTTTGTATCAAAATTGAAAACCCTAAAAAACAAAATTCTTAAATAGAATAAAGAACACTTCCATAATATATTTGAAGGAAAAAATGAAGTAGAAAAAGACAGATATTCTCAATAAAGAAGTTATCAAGTTTGGAGTGAATGAAGAAAGATACTATAGATAAAAAGAGCTAATGGCCAAACATGAAGATCCTTTAACCAAAGAAGAATTATATTGGAGACAAAAGTCAAGGGAAGTTTATGATTATCAGCAGGTGACAAAAATTAAAAAAAAATCACAACAACACTAAATCCAAGAGAACATCAATAGAATTGTTAAAATTAAAGATCCCCAAGAAAATATGATTGAAGAACCTGAAAAATAGCCAAAGAATTTATTAAATACTATGAAAACATTCTAAACAACTATGAAGTATCTAATATTGAATCTCAAAAAATAATGTTATCTTCAATCCCAAAATTAATTACAGATAAAGATAACAAATGGCTAAATAGTAAATTCACGCTAGAAGAAATAAAAGAAGCACTATTTCAAATGAACCCTGACAAAGTACTGGGACTTGATGGCTTGCAGGATCTTTTCTCCCAAAGATATTGGCATTTCATAGGAGTAGATCTATGGCAAGATTTGGAAGCTACCCACATTTCAGGAACACTTCTCTCAGAAATTAATAACACCTTCCTAACTCTTATTCCCAAAAAACATAATTAGGCAAGGGGACCCTATATCTTGCATGGTATTAGGCAAGGGGGCCTATATCTCGTGTGGTACTAGGAAAGGGGACCCTATATCACCATTCATGTTCGTTATAATGGCAGAAGCACTAGGTAGATCCATTACTAAGCATCACCAAGATGGATATATTACAAGAATCAAGCTTACTAATAATGTATCCAACATTAGCCACCAACAATTTGATGATGATACAATTCTTCCAGGAAAAGCTCTAAGGTAGAAGCTAAAAATTATAAAAAGATAATCACTCAATATATAGAAGCATCAGGTCAAAAAGTTAATGCTGACAAATCAGAGATATTTTTTTTAAACACTAAACCCAGATTACAACAAGATATATGTAAAATCTTGGGTTTTAAAATTGGGAACTTTCCATGTAAATATTTAGGTGCTCCCTTAGAAAAAGTTCTAAGAAGCAACCAACTATGGGGTCAAATTATATCCAAAATTCAAAATAAAATGGAAGTTTGGAAAGGTAGATGGCTATCCAGTGTTGGTAGAACAACTATGATCAAATCAGTTCTATCAACAATCCCAACTTATCAAATATCAATTCTACCAATCTCTGATAATGTTAAAATAAGACTGGATTCTAAACTCAGGATTTTTTTTCTGGCAAGGCACGTCTAATAATTGGAAAATGTCACTAATTAAGTGGGAAAAGATTTGAAAACCTCTTGAATCAGGAGGTTTAGGAATCAAAAACTTTCAATGGAAAAATAAATCCCTAGGAGAAAAACTAGTCTGTAATATGTTTCAAGAACCTGGAAGAAAGTGGGCATCAATCCTTCTAAACAAATATATTAAAGATGCAAACCCCATTAATATATCCAGAACAAAAAAATCACATTAAAGGCTCTTGTATTTTCAATTTCATGATAGATTGTAAAGATATCATCAACAATAAACTAGCATGGGATATTGGGAATGGGGAAGATGCCTTATTTTGGGAAGATGCTTGGACTGGTCATGAATCTATGGACTCACTGGGCCTTGACCCTACCATTAAAAGTACCCTATCTCATAAATGGTGTCATAAAGTATGTAATTAAATTTCAAAATCAGATAATTACTCTCCTAATGGTTGGCAATGGAGATCATTGCATGATGTTCCTATTTTGGAAGAATTGAAAACAAATTTCAAAAACAACAGAAAAAGACAGATTATTCATACTAAAAGATAGGGAAGAAAAGATTATATGGGTTCGATCCAATGATGGTAAATATAAGGTAAGAAGTGGATATAACCAAATCTTAGAATCCCTTCAACTTCCAAAGTTGGACGTTCCTTTGGACCTATGTTGGAGTAAAGATTGTCTTCCCAAAGCTGGCATGTTTTTATGGACGACACTTCAAAATCATTTACTCACTGTTGAATGGTTTTGAAAATTAGGATATGCATGACCATTCACATGTCCCCTATGTGAACAAAATGAGGAATCAATAGACCATATTCTCCTAAATTGTGACTTTACCAAAGAATGTTGGAACGAAATTTGCAAAAAAATAAATTGGACCTCTGCCCACCCAAACAATCTAGTGGATCTCCTACAAAGTTGGCCAACTCACTGGGGAAAACACTTGTACAAAAACATATGGGTAATTACAACATCCATCGTTGTATGCAAGTTGTGGAAAGAAAGAAATAGAAGGATTTTCCAAGATAAGAAAATGTCATCTAAAACATTTGTCAATAAAATAGAAGCTAGTATAGTAGAAACATTGAACAATAGACTGAGAAATACAAATCATAAAGAAGGAATATTTTCAAAATGGGACAAAATTATTAGGAAAAATTGGGTAGGACTTATTATCCCTCCCCAGTATGGATGCAGTGGAAACTCTACCAAAGAAGCGAGAACAACGTGTAAATGGAATAACCCCAAATATTGATGGTACAAACTAAACTTTGATGGAGCATCTAGGGGTAACCCAGGATATGTACGTATAGGATGTGTAGTTCATTCATGGGAAGCTAAAGTGATTCCAAAACTAGCAAAACCTTTAACCAAAGTTTCTAATAATAGAACTTCATAAATAATAGCAGCATTAGAAGGACTATAATTATGTCAAGAACTTGGCATCAAGGATTTGGAAATTGAGGGAGATTCACAAATTATCATAAATGCATTAAGGCTTCAAACAACCCCAAGTTGGAAGATAAATTCGATACTAGAAAGAGCAATAGAAATCATGAACTCATTTGACAATATAGACATAAAACATATTTATAGGGAGGGAAATAAAATTGGGGATGAAGTGACTAATAAAGGGGTTGGTGGATTGAACATAAAAGAGATAAGACAAGATTGATACTTAATTAAGCTAATATAAAACTACTTATAACCTAATTACAAAAATAATATAGATAATTCAGAGAAATCTTATACCCCATCATCATTTAAGCTACAAAGAAGAGCCTCCTAATTTACAGATAAAGTCAATAATAGGAAAGATGATAAAATATATTGAGATGCATTGGAAAATTAACTACTAAATATGAACTAGAAGGTCATAAAAAACAAATAGAACAAGTACAAATATTTACTAGTCAAATACTTATACAAATTAAATTACATCTTATATGGTAAGATAATGATATGTAGAATTTATATCGACTATGAGCATGCAAAGGTAAGAATCTGTAGCAAGTTAGTGATGTGTGGTAGGATATAGTAACTCAAAATAATACTAATGACCAAATTTGGGTAGAATGTTAGTTTCTAGATGCAGAATTGGTAAACCTTTAATATGCATATCCCAAAATCAATAATATTCTTATCAATTACAATAAATGTACCACATGGAATTGTATAATATGCATGAATAATCATACATCTAGTAGATATGAAAATACATATAGGTGTATAAGCACATGTATATGTACATACATAGGTATTTCTTACATAGAACCATGTACACACATAGGATCATACAGTCATCTACAGAACTTATCCTATGTTTAGTGAGCTTGTCTTTGTGATACTAAAAGGGATTAAATTAGAAAGATCTTGGATTTCAGATAGCAATGATAATATAGAGACAACTTCCTTTGCATGTTTCCTACATAAGAATGTTGGTTGTAGTATTATACCCCCTTTCTATTGTCCTTACACTCTAAGGAAGAATAAAATATTCTAAAGTCAGAATATCTCTCTCGCAACACATTCGAAAAGTAAGAACCAAATGACATTAAACCCTTGAACCCAGTTGGTTAGCATGTCTTAGTCAATTGCTTAAATATTTGATTAAAGAATATGTTGTCATGGTTAAGTACTTAAGTTCTAAATTAATTATAATACTTGGGACCAATCTTAGAATGTCTTAACATATAGATGTACCTAGAAACCCTTATATTATGCATAAAAAATTAATGGTTACATATAGGCATATAATCCCATATTGATTTACATATTTTAACAAAGTTTTATGCTTATATAGCTAATAAATGTATATAGATATGAAAGCATTTTACATTACAAATTTTTAGGTCCTCTCTCTTTTATACTCAATTAACTTCAGCTCACTCTTATTGTTTTGAGTGTTTCTTCCTTTCATAATTTTTGTGGCTCAATTGCCCAAGGTAAGATTATTGTTTCCCTTTCCTTCTCATGTCTTCTTGCATCTTTTTCTCTTCCCCGCCAAAGAAGATGAAGATGAAAGGTCAAAGATGTGGGCCCCCAGTGTTCCCTCTTTTCTATATATTTGAGGATACATATCGCTCCCAAAAGGTATCCTTCTCTTATCACTACATTATGGGAACTCCCATAAAGCTATGAGGTCCAAAATATTAGATAGAATTTGATGAAGTGATCAAAGGGGAAAGGCTTAAAAATATTATGTCAAGCTCCCAATTTTTGGTTGTCCGAGAAGTATTGAGGATTCTTGGCAAAGAGTACATTATCACTACCAACAGATATAGAGTAAACTCGGACATTCCAACAATGTTTATTGTTATAACTCTCCAAGTAGATTTAGATAAGTATGTGATTGAATGGTTATGCAAAAGAATCTTCAAATGGAAGTATTTGGGTGACATTGACCTAGTTATCAACAATATAAGAGAAGACCTAACTATCCCCTTGCCTCGATACTACTATTCTCTAATTATTGGTGGGAGACTTCTCCCATCTCAGCCAATCCTTCTCACAGAGTATATGAATTCATTCTAGGATAGACAACCTATCATCAAAAGGAATCTTGAATTATTGGTCACTTTCTCTTATATCAAGAGAGCTAAAGAAAACAACTGGGAAGATAGGTACATTCAAGAAGATAAAGTAGGTAGGTGGGGATGGGAAGCTACTACAAATTTTGAATCGGGGGACTCTGATACCTTAGAAGATATTGAGGAACTCTATGTATGAATGTTTATTTAATATAAAAAATAGTGCTTATTTTATCCCTCCCTTTGTGCATTTATGCTCTCTTCTCCTTTACCCTTCTCCTCGCATATGGTTCTAATCATAGTTGTTTCCTATTTAACTCTAAGGAGTTTTATATTGTGAAAAGATTTGCATGATTCACATTTAAATCATAATTTGTCCATTGATAGGTATCTGAATCCACCAATCTATAGTAGTGTCAATGCTTGGAACAACTTTCTTAAAGCTCCTTAATGTTATTGTATTTGTTCATAATGTAAATTTGTCTAATTTCTATATGTATTTGTTTGCTCTATTCTCAATTTCTACCTTAAAATAGATCAAGACTCTTTATTTCAATTAATAGCGTCTGGTTCTTTAGAAGTAGTTGGATGCAAGGTCTGGACTTCTCTATTCTCCTGAGAATAGGAGATACATTATTTCTATCTTTCCTCTTTTCAGCAATTATTTCGATACTAAGCAATACAGAGATTATTTTTACTCAGAGATGTAGAACAATTTGTTTCATGAACGATGGCATAATATAATAGGAAAATTAACCATATATATGCATACAGTCTTGACTCAAAGGGAACATCTAATATGCTCTCAGAGTTTCATGTGTGCTATGTAGCTAAAGGTAGATCCCCCTTTTGTTATTGTATCATCCATAAATCTAACGGATTTTAAAGGATGCAATAACAATGGGGTCTCCTCCTTTATGGCTACAATTTTAATATTTAGATCTATATCCTTTATTTTTTTGATACAAAGTCACAGTATTCATTTTTTGTCTAAGGAGCTTTATCTTAAAGCCAACACACTGACTGTGTGTGACCTCAATTTCTAAACTGTTGTGGTATTGAAGTAGGCTAAGGTAGGAGATCTCTAGAAGTACATATATGCTTTAAATTTTATACATATACAGGTTTTATATCTATCCCTCCTCTATAGAATCTAATTTGGAATTGATCAGAACATTTAAACAACAACAAACAATGACATCTTTAAGATCGTGCATATTTATATATAGTTTCATAAATTCATAGAGTTAGGATGGGACTTGCTAGAGAAAGGCTACAAAGGACCCCTTAGAAAACCCTGCAATTATAATAATTATTTATTGATCAGCTCTGTGTGAGATATTTTTAAAGCCAAAAAAGATCGAGAGTAAAATTTTAAAATAAAAGAAGGAGATCTACAAGTGGGATATAGGACTCATTGCGCTAACATAAGGAAAAGGAAATCTATGTAAATAAGGGTTGTATGTTCGAACTATATATATACCTATAGTAGAAGTAGTAGGATTATTCAATTAAGCCAATTTGGTCTAAATCCTAACTATCCAAAGACTTAGGCAAATTTTTAAATATTAAACTCATCCTTTTTGAAGTTCACAATATTAAATAAAAACTATTATAAAAAGGACACAAGCTGGATTTGCATGTAAAATACTCAGTGCATTTATGAAGGATCTCCACTAAGAGATTATTTCCAGATGAAGTAGAATTTTATTAAAAATGGTGGATGTTGTATCAAACAAAAAAAAATACTTAAACATCACTATTGAGATAACCACTTGAAATTGAAATCATAATTGCAAATTCATTACAAAGTACACCAAGGAATGGTGTGTCATGCGATCAAAGATAACATTAATTAGTCTCTCTAGTGTTAAAAGATGAGGCATAATACATTTTTCCTCTAAGAAGAAACATATTTGAAGAAATAGGGATGGATACTCCGGTCAAGTTATTAGGTATGAAGAGGTAGACAGAGATAGCAGACTGTATTACGATACAATGAATGGAAGGCATTCTTATGGCTACACATGATCAGATAACAAACGTGGTGATGAACATCCTCGGTGAAGAGTATATCTTTAATATATACCATACTAGGGTAAATTCAAACATAACATCTATATTTCTGGCATTAGCAATGTATTTTGAAAAGGATAGAGACATTGTGGAAGTGTTGTGTAGGAAGCTCTTCATTAAAGATATAATAGCAGACCTCTCGAATGTATTGGCCCATATTTATGAAGACTTAACCATTCCCAAAGCCAGACACTATAACGTCCTAATAATCAACAATTAACTACCACCTAGGTACCCGATTATTTGGGTGGAGAAATCAAAAAAGTTCATGATGAGAGGCCCTAAAATCAATCGTAACCTACAATTTTTGCTATCAATTCTCAATGTGAAGACCCCAGAAAATGAAAATTGGATAGCATATTATGCAAAGGCAGAAGGAATCATAGATTTCACATACATAATAGAAAATGCAAATGTGGATAACTCAGAAACTCTGAAGAAAATGAAGACATAGGAACGTGGGGAAAGCTTTAAAAAGGCAAGGAAAAAGCAGTAAAAGGGTAGATAATATAGATTTAATAGGAATTCTGAACTTATTAATATAGAGAAAGTAAGTTTTAAACATACTCATGGCTTGTTAAATTTTGTAATTTTTGAGGTGTTATTTAGACAAGGTTTACAGTAAAATTTATTATGGAACTTAAAACTTTAATATTTGATTAAGATATTAATGTGGTCAATTTCTAGTATGGTTAAAATGACTAATAGAATCCAGTTACATTTAATATCATTTTGTTTCCTAGATTCTGCTTGGTCTTCTTGAGATTTAGGTGTTAGTTATAGCCCTTACCCATATATGTCCCTTTTCTTGATTTTTTGCGCTAACTCTTATCCTTGTCTTTCCAATAGCTAAACCCACCAAATTGATGGAGCCAAAGGTACTAATTGCCTCTTATGCCTTCCATAGTTGGGAAGAGATTAAATTTTGTCTTTCTATCGTCCCATCTCCTAAGCAATTTTAGAAGTTTTCAAAACCCTAGATACAGATATTTCTGAAGTATGGAGTATGGATTAATAGTTAATTAACACAGGTACAATATCTATGCTATACGAAGAAAGGCCCTCTGCGATTCTAATTTGTCTTATTATTTTCCAGATGAACTTAATTTCTATTTTTTGACTCAATATGTTTATTTGAACATTTAAATAGACACAAGTGCATATATATATATATATATATGTAAATGCATGCAAATTTCTTAGAACCATGGACTAAGGAAGCTTGTGGACAGATGGTCACTTATAAAATTTGTTTATTATCTGCTTCTTTCTTTATTATTATCATTTCTGTGGATTTAATTTTAGTTAGCTTGTTGACCTAAACTAAGTCTGATAAAGAAGTCACCCAATTACGATTTCTGAATGTTGAGGTAGAAAAATGTGATTTATATATGTCTATTATATCACTCTGATATTTGGTTCCTCTCTCATGGTTATCTTTTTTCTAACATGTTTTTACGAAAATAAGCTAAGTTGTTGACCTGTGCTTAAAGATATAGATGATCTTGAGGCATACTGGATAAACTTTCATGACTGATCATAATTTCGCTATGTGTTTATAAAAGTAATTTAATTAGTTTTTCTAAAGAATCATGTTAGGAGATGGAATTTATGTTATGACATCAGAATAATGACAAACTCACTTTAAAATGATCAATGTCTTTAACAATTCTTAAGCAATCCTATAACTAAGACAATGGACTAATATAATCCAGGAATTGGGGCTCTTCTAAAGTCTCACAATGTATCACTACCTAAATAGAGATAAGTTCAAGGTCAGTTATGAGGTCCTGGATAATACAAAGACTAGAGGTGTGTTAATATTTCCTTGCATAATCTAAATAATACAGATTTCAAGAATAAGGCGGTAATTCAATTTGATGATTAACAATTCCGAAAAGGTGAGTATACAATAACAAGAATATTTCAATATAAGGTTTATTGGTTTTAAATATTTTTTGCTAAGGTAACTAGTTTAGAGACAAATTTTATATTATAATATAATACATTATTTGGCATAAGGTATTAAATTGATGATACTGATAACGATCTTAGTTGGATGGTTTGAGAAATTTATTGCTGGCTAATTGGGTTTACGTATGGACCTAATATGCAATTGAAAAATGACATTCCATATATAAAGAATTAGGAATGTAATGTCACAATATAAAAGAAGCATGAGCCTCTTACACACCCTGGTTAACTAGGATATGTATGTTTGTAAATCAATTGATTAGGACTTTGAGTCCTGAGCGATACCAAAGGTTTTTATTTCCTTCATTCTTTTCCTTTGGTGCCTTCATTGAATGGAGGTGTACTTTTTTTTTTGGTTAAATAATAAAATATGAAAGGCTTTAGCCGTTTATCAATCAAAAAAATAAATCTAATGGAAATTTGTTGACACCAAAAAAAGTCTTATAACACCAAAAGAATTCAACCAATCATATTTTTGTTAGATTATGTTGGAATCAGATACTACTGATGTTGTTGGTATTCATGTTTTGTCATTGATGTCAACATATGTTTCTGTGGAGGAAGAACAGACTGGTTATTACAGTTGTATGATGACTGATAGAAGTGTACAGATACTATACGGATGAATCAAAATGAGAGAAGATGAGGATACAAAGAAGGATGTATGCTGATCTTATATATAAGATCGCTTGGCTTAATATTTCATATTGGATGAGTTACAAATGTTTTGGTGAAGGTTGGTTACTAGACTGTGACAGTGATGATTGACAGAGCGAGTCTCTATGTTTTGAGTATATCTTAATAGTGATGATGATTCAGGTTATGCGAGCTGAAGGGATGACATAAGACATGTTCGAGAATGTTTTTATGGGTTTCAAGTCATATGATCATTGACGACGTCAGTTGTGGCATGTATTCTAGAGGAGACCTATTTGGGGCTGAATTCATAGATGTAGCGTGTATTGTGGATTGCGAGCATGGATTAGGGATCTTGGACTATATTTGATATATTGTAATTGATGTATACTTGTTTTAGGTAATGTGTGCATCTTAGCAAGGGTTAAATAATTATTTGTATATTGGGAAAGCTTAATTGGCCAACCTAATCAATTATTGTAATAGGGTATATATGAGAGAGCTTTTCTTTTGAAAAGATGTGAGTGAGTAAGCGAGTATATGTGTATGAAGAGATAGAGAAGTGCGGAAGCTGACAGCTTGATTATCTGTTGGATGTAGAGCTGATGATATGTTTATTTTACTTCATTGGAACTAACCAAGCAAAGACAGTTGCTATCAGACAGTTCACTAGATTGTATATTTTCTATATACACTTGTGCTTCAGACTGTAAGTCCTTGAGGGTGGCATTAACCTTCTTTAGAAAGTATGCCTTGGTAGTGAGCCCCCAATTGTTCTTAAATCCTAACAGGGTCTGTCCTTTAACAGGGACTGTGTACTGTAATGCTATAATAAGATCCTAATAGGGCTAAATATTTTAACACTATACTCTCAGTACATTATTTATAGGTGCTAATTCCCACTAGGGTTTTACCTTTAACAGGGTTTCCTCGACAACAAAGGATTGTGTTATTGTATTGGCATTTACTGTGTTATCATTTGGATGAAATTTTTTTTTTATAAAATTTAATGTTTAATAATCTGTCTCACAACTGATTCACCCCCCCCTCTCAGTTGTGTTGGTGGACTATTATTCCTAATATTTGATATCAGAGGTACTAGTCCTTAGAGAGAAATCTTAATAGCTTGAGGTGATCCTGGAGATGACTTACTATAAGAAGAATAGTCCGAAGCTTGATCCTGAAAACTTTGACAGTTGTAAGAACAAGATGAGATCACATTTTCTATGTTTGGGAATCGACTACTGGATGATTACTAAAAGAAAGGAACAAATGAAAGCCGAGGATGAATTGGATAAAGCTACCAAAGATGAAAACAATTTATTTTCATATAACATGGTTGCAAGGGAGGTATTGATCAGTGCACTTTTTGAAGGTGGATTCACAGAGGTAAAAGACTTATATTCTGCACATGAAATACAGACAAGATTGGAAACTCTATATGAAGGAGATAAGTTTACAAAGTAGGCAAAGTTATAGAATTAGAAGGAAAAGATGGAAACATTGAAAATGAGGGATGATGAGAACATTAGAGCATATTCATGGAGAATTACTGAAGTTGTTATTGGCATCATGAACTCTGGTGGTACTTACAGTGAGGAAGAAGTGATTGCAAAGATTCTCATATCCTTGACACCTGTATACAGAACCAAATTACAATATATAGAGGAGATTATACTTTTGATGCCAAAATTCAATAGAGAGATGTTGATTGGGAAAATAACTACCTTTGAGGCCGCAGAACTGGGAGATTCTCTACCTAAAATTGAGTCAGCATTCGAGGCAACTGTGCATAGAAACAAAAAGACCTTATCAGGAATTATGAGCATGAGCAATAGTGACTTGAGAGAAGAACTTGGAGAATATGTTGATGAATGGGAACAAATATGGGAAGAAGAAAGAAAGCTAGATGAAGTTGTGTCCCTGGTCTCTAGAAGAGAAAAGAGAGGTAAGGGTAAATTTGAAGGAAATTTACCTTTGAAATGTTTTTCATGCAACAAAATAAGTCATTTTGCATCTTGATGTCCTACAAGGGTTCCAAAGCATAAACCTAAGTTTTATAAATATAAGTATTCAAAAGACAAGGAATGTTATTATGCTAGTGAAGGTGTTTCTGGTGATGAAGTTGTTGACTATGATGAGATTGGATTTATTGATATTAAGGATGATAAACCTATACATGAAGAAAGAGCCTTAGTATCTCGCGTTGAAAAGAAATCTAAATCAATTATAAATAGTGGGTGTTCACATCATATGACTGGAGATAAAAATAAGTTTGTTAGTCTGAAAAGATATGATGGTGGTGTTGCAATATTTGGTGACAATTCTCCTAAGCTTATCATTGGAGTTGGATCTATTTCTCTAGATGGAAAAACTAATAATGATAATGTATTGCTTGTTGATGGACTTAAGCATAATTTGTTGAGCGTTCGACAACTGATGGACAAGGGTTATCAAATATTGAAATTCATTGATGGGAAATGTTCTATCTGAAGTAAATCAGGAGACTTGATCACATCTGGTACAAAATCTAGAGGTAATGTATTTGAATTGAATACATATGAGGCTTCTTGTTTTATTGCCAAGGTTGATGATAGTTGGTTATGGTACAAAAGATTTTGTCATGTTAACTTTGATAATACTGTGAAGGCAAGTATGACTAATGCAGTAAGAGATCTACCTAAGATTGTGAAACCATCTAGCACTATATGTAGAGAGTGTGTTATGGGGAAGCAAACTAGAAGCAGTTTTAAAACAAAATCCTACTCTGCGAAAGGGAAGTTAGAGCTCGTACATAAGATCTGTGTGGTCCTACAAGAACAAGATCTTACTATGGTGAGATGTATTTTATATTTTTTGTTGATTACTTTTCTAGGATGATGTGGGTTACATATTTGAGAGAGAAATATGAGGCGTTTGAAAAATTCAAGATATTCAAAGAAAAAGTTAAGAATGAATCAAGCTTGAAGATAAAATGTTTGAGATCAGATAGAGGTGGTGAGTTTTCTTCATACTTGTTTAATACCTATTGTGAAGAGTGTGAAATATACAGATAGACATCTACTCTTAGGACACCACAACATAATGGGATAGTAGAGTGAAGGAACATAACAATATTAGATGTTGCTAGAACTATGCTGCTGGAAGGAAATGTTTCACATGTTAATTAGACAGAAGTTGTTGGTACTGATGTGTACACCTTGAATAGAATTCATATCAGAGAAGGAACAAGTAAGACTCCTTATGAATTATGGTTTAATCATACTCCTGTAAAATATTTCAAAATATTTGGAAGTAAATGTTATATCAAAGTTATATCAAAAGAGGTAATGAGATAGGGAAGTTTGATGCTAGAAGTGATGAAGTTATCTTCCTTGGTTATTCTACTAAGAGAAAAGCCTATAAATGTTTCAATAAGATTGAGGAAGTTGATTGAAAGTTCTAATGTGAGGATAGATGAAAGGTTTCAGATTCAAGAGAGAATGTATGACTGTGGTCGGATTGCAGAGATTAAGGAGGTCACTGTTGATCTTGCAGAACCTTTGGAGATTGATAATGAGATTAAAGATGAATCAAATGAGCTTACTAAAACTCCTAAGACTCTGAGGTATGTTAAGAATAAACATCCTAAAGATGAAATCATTGGTGATGTAAATAGAGGAATGATGACAAGATAAAAAGTAAGAGATGAAATTTGTTTGATTTCTCAAGTTGAACCGAAATCTACTAATGAAGCATGTAGAGATGAATCTTGGACTAAAGCTATGCAAGAAGAGTTAGAACAGATAAAGAAAAACAACACTTTGGAATTGGTTAGCAGGCCTAAGAACAAGAATGTGATAGGAACTAAATGGGTTTTCAGAAACAAAATGGATGAGGAAGGAACACTGGTAAGAAATAAGGCTAGACTGGTTTGTAAAGGCCACTCACAAAAAGAAGGCATAGACTTTGAAGAGACATTTTCTCCTGTTGCCAGGTTGGAAGCAGTAAGATTATTTCTTGCTTATGTTGCATATAAATACTTTAAGGTAAATCAGATGGATGTGAAATATGCATTTTTGAATGGAGATTTGGAGGAAGAAGTATACATAGAGCAACCTGATGGATTTTCTTTGATAGAAGATGAAGACATTGTTTGTAAACTAAAGAAAGAATTGTATGGATTGAAACAAGCACTAAGAGAATGGTATGCAAGACTAGATAAGTATCTACTTTGTCTTAGTTTCAGAAAAGGTAATGCAGACAGTAATTTATACTTAAGAACTGGTGAAGATGGAATTCTAATCATAGAAGTATTTGTTGATGATGTTATTTTTGGAGGTAATGATGAAATGAGTCAAAGGTTCTCTAAAGAGATGGAAAATGAATTTGAAATGTCAATGATTGGTGAGATGAAATTTTTCCTTGGTTTGCAAATTAATCAAAACACGAATGGTATTTTTATATCTCAGACAAAGTATCTTAAGGAAATGTTGAAGAAATTTGGAATGGAAGATTGCAAACCTATTGGGACACCTATGGTTATAAACTTACAAATAATGATGAAACTCAAAGTGTTTTTCTGACAAAGTACAGATCAATGATTGGAGGTCTACAATATCTAACTCACACTAGACCAGATATTTCCAATGCAGTTGGAATTGTGTCAAGATATCAAGCATATCCTAAAGAGACACACCTTGCTACTATGAAAAGAATTTTCAGATACCTGAAAGGAACAATAGAGTATGGGTTACGGTATGAAAAAATTGATGACTTTATTTTACATGCTTATACTGATGTTGATTGAGAAGGTAGTGTAGATGATAGAAAGAGTACAAGTGGAGGAGCATTTTTCCTTGGAAAAATCCTAGTTTCCCGGTTAAATAAGAAGTAGGATTGTATAGCTTAGTTTACTGTTGAATTTGAGTATGTTGTTGCTGCTATAAATTGTACACAAGTTGTTTGGATGAAATAAATGTTGAAGGACATTGGAATAATTTTTGAAGAACCAATGGTTATTCATTTTGATAACATTAGCATAGTGATTATGTTGAAGAATCATGTAATTCATTCAAAGACTAAACATATTTCTATTAAGTATCATTTCTGAAGAGACAAGGTAGCAGAGAAAGAGATCATATTGGAGTATGTTAGCACAAAGGAAAAAATAGCAGATATATTTACAAAACCTTTGCCAAAAGATTCTTTTGAGTATCTCAGAAGCATGCTTGGGGTGATAACCCCTCCCGATGGTAATTAATTGATGTAGGTATGCATCAGTCCAGTGGCTTTTAGAGCTATATCATTTTCTAGACTTGATGTATGGATCCACTCCTCAGGGGGAGTGATTGCAGGAACACTACAAAACATATTTGGGTAATTTTTCACCTGGTTGTTATAGACATGAAGATTTGAAAAAGCTAAACCTTGTAGAAGATTGATGAAGAGTTATGACACCCTTTTATATTGTTTTCAAAGGGGGGGAGATTCTATGTGAAAATCCCTATTGTTTTAGGGAGAATTGTGTTGAGGATATTGAGAAGATTGTATTGAGAGAGAGCACTTTTGGGTTGATGGATTTTTCCATATGTTGCCATCAATGTCAAAGGGGGAGATTATTAGATGATGTTGGAATTGGCTACTATTGATATTTTTGGTATTCATGTTTTTTCACTGATGTCAACATAAGTTTCTGTGGAGGAAGAACAAACAAGTTATTACTATTGCATGATGACTGACATAAGTGTACAGATACTATACAGATGAATCAAAATGAGAAAATATGGGGATATGTAGAAGGATGTATGTTGATCTTATTTCTAAGGTTTCTTGGATTAATATTACATATTGGATGAGTTATAGATGTTTTGGTGAAGACAGGTTACTGGACTGTGACAATGATGATGGACAGAGTGAGTCTCTGTGTTTTGAGTATATCTTACAGGTGATGATGATTCAGGTTATCTGAGCTTAAGGGATGACATAAGGCATGTTCATGAATGTTTTTTATGGGTCACAATTCATATGATTTTTGATGATGCCAATTGTGGTGTGTATTCTAGAGACCTATTTGGGGCCTACTTTAGAGATGTAGTGTGTATTGTGGATTGCGAGCATGGATTACAGATCTTGGACTATATCTGATATATTTTAATTGATGTATACTTGTTTTAGGTACCATGTGTATCTTAGCGAGGGGTTAAATAATTATTTGTATATTGGGAAATCTTAATTGGTTGGCCTAATCAATTATTGTAATATGGTATATATGAGAGATCTTTTCTTTTGAAAAGATGTGAGTGAGTAAGCAAGTATATGTGTATGAAGAGACAAAGAAATGTGGAAGTTGCGAGCTTTATTTTCTTCTCGATGTAGAGCATAGGATATGTTTATTGTAGTTCATTGGAACTGACCAATCAAAGACAATTGCTATCAGATAGTTCACTGTTCATTGGATTGCATATTTTCTGTATACACTTGTGCCTTAGATTGTAAGTCCTTGAGGGTGGAATTAACCTTCTTTAGGTAGTGAGCCCACCATTGTTCTTGACTCCTAACGAGGTTTTTCCTTTAACAGGGACTATGTACTGTAATGTTGTAATAAGCTCCTAACAGGGATAAATCTTTAACAAGGATACTATACTCTCAGTACATTATTTGTGGGTGCTAATTCCCACTGGGGTTTTACCTTTAACAATGTTTCCTTGACAACAAAGGATTATGATATTGTATTGGCATTTACTGTGTTATCATTTGGATGAAAGTTTTGTTTATAAAGTTTAATGTTTAATAATTTGTCTCACAACTGATTCACCCCCCTCTCAGTTGTGTTGGTGGACTGTTATTCCTAACAGTTTCAAATAAATAATTTGTTTAATATATTAAACATCTTAACTTTAGAAAATTTGAAATTACCAAAAAATACTTAGTTTTCATTGGTTCAAAATAATTCATTAATTGTGCATAGGTGAATGCAATAGTATTTTCCTCCCACAAGTACAATAAGAAATAGATTTTTACATTCAAATTAGTATGTTTATTAAAAAATTATTTTAAAAATGTTAAAATAAATTAAATTTAAAAATATTTAATATTTATACATACGAACAAATAAAAAGAGCATTAATAGAGAATACTAAAAATATATATATTTCACAGGTTCATCTTTTTTGGTACAATATGAACCTAAGTCATATGATCATATAGTTGGAGATGTAAGAGGTGTATTGCATAAATTAGTTGGTAAGAATCTTCATCAATTTATTAGGATATATCCAATGAGTTTATTTGAAATGTTTGAAAATAATTTTGATAAGAAAGATATACATGGAAGCAATTGAATGTAGAAAAACTTAGAGCTTAGAAAATATATATTTAATGAAACTTTACTTTGACATGAATAATCAATCTTTTTTGTTGTTCTTATATTGAATTTAACCCTTTGTTCATCACTATAAGTCTTTTCTTTCACTTGAAGTCTAAATATGATTTCAAATTTGAAATCATCTTGTTCTTCATGCTTCAATATGTTTATTTCATTTGTTACAACATCCAAAAATTGTTCCCTTGCTTCTTCAAAAGTAGTGACACAAGTAAAAGCAATGTGGTTTTGCACTTTGCATTAAAGCATATCTTTAGAGTCACATTCATGGAAACTCTTATCACATATTTCATAATACCAATTACCATTTCCATTATTTTTAACCTTATTTTTGCATTCCTCACCTTAAATATTCAAGGAACAAGATTGTAATAGAAATTATCCATCTTTCTAAAAAAAAAAATGTAGCTTTTATTACAATCTAGTTTTTTACAAGGTCTACCAAATCTCTCTTAATTTCTATCATAGTTTTAAAAATTCTAGCTTGTGTAATGGATGGTATTTTTTTTAATAGAATGAGAAGCAAGATTCTTTCCTTCTATATCAAAACATAATCTAAAATTTTGTCACTATAGAAGATCCAAATGTACAAGAAGTCAAGTTGTGTTGATTGTTCCTATAGATTTTCCATCGGAATCATTAATCAATGCAACTTATATAGCAAGAATAGGAAAAGTTATTAAATTCCATAGTTCTTGGAGTTGTCAGTCTTCCTTATTGTTGAATTTATTTATTTGAACCCATAATCCCATGAATCACTTGCAAGCAAAACACCTATCACACTTGTAGATCAAGCAAGATAGATTTGCAAAATAATCTAGAATAGCATTAATGCTTAAAAGATTATTGATTACAATAAATGAATGAATCTTTATAGAAAGGATGAATGCAAACATACATTTGAAACCCTAGATGAAGATTAAAAGGAAGCTTGACAAGTTCCTATATTGTAACAAATGACATGTGTTAAATACAACTTAATCTAATAAAATTTAAACTAGCACTTGCACCAAAAAGAGTTGCAATTGTTACGTCAATAGCAATATATATTTGAATAATAAAATGTAGTATATATGATGTAAAAATTGTATCTATTTGTGATAATTATTTGTAATGTAAATGAATTAGTTTTTTATATAAATTATATACGAATGACTCCAAATTAAGTTGAAAATATAAATTATATAAAATACTTTTAAATAGTTAAATCAAAATAATTAGGAAAGAAATAACTATAAAATTAAAAGAAAAAAGCTTTCACAAATATAATTTATAATTTAAATAAATAGAGAAAATTTAAAATAATAATAATAAGTTATTTTTTATAGCGAAAATGTGTAGGAGTGAATTTTATTCATTGTCCTAGTAGAAGAGGAATGTATCAGTGGTGGCGACAAGAGAGAATGGTATCCCTTTAGGCAATTTAAATTGGAAGAAAGTAGTAGATAAACCAATTTCATTTCTAGCCGAGAGGAATAGGGGGTTTGGGAAAAATAACAACAAGCAACAAGAAACAAAGAAAAAATTCAAGGGAGGGAATGATGTTGGCTATAAATTTTAGGCTAGGGATTTGGGTCCAAACTTCCAAGGGAAGAACAAAATAATATATATTTAAGGGATAGCCAAATTCTAGTCAAGAGGGCGAATTTGCAGAATACAAAACCATATGCTCCTCCAAATAGGAGAAGAAGCACAATGGTGATCCCTAAGTCATACATGAAATAGAGATGGGTGCATTTTACCAATTGTGAATTATTTGTTAAATGGATGGGCAAGAAGGCATCCAATAAAATGATAATCAACTGGTTCGCAGACTCCTTTGAAGGACGGGTATGTGCTAAAGCCTTATCCAATATTTTTTTTCCCTCTAGATTGCATAGATAAAAAAAGGAATTTTTTTTTAGGAGAACCACTATTCTTTGAAGGCTTCTGCTTCTATAAATCAGATTGGAAACCTATTTTAACTCCTTACCCCATAAACCCAGAAAACACCCTCACTTTATTAAATTTGAAAAATTACCATTGGAATATTGGAGTGAGGAAATTTTGGAAAAGATTGGGGAAACCCTAGGAACCTTTATAGGTTTTGAAGCAGTATTATTTTTTGGAATATTAGAGACAATAAAAATCCTTGTTGATTTAGACAAGAACCATAGATATTTGGAAATCCTGACAAAGAAAGGAAGTTGGTTTCAGCAGATTGAAATAGATACAAGTGGGGGTAGATTTATTCTAAGTAAAGGGTATGTGAATTAAAATTCACAATGCTTCAAAGTTAGAGCACTTTGTTAAGGCTTCATTTTCCCCTCACAATAAGTTTTACCCAAGAAGTCATGCATGCCTACTACTTGTCAATCTAGCATGTATTCTAAAGCATGCAACATTTTCCTTCACCAAAAATGTTTGCAGTTGTGTGTGCTTGCTTCTTGGTGGTACAACGCATTTTTTTGGGTCAAGCCTCTTTTTCTTTCAACAGAAGTTTCTGCTTGAGCGCCACGTGTTTTATCAAACCGCTAGTCATTTTTTTTCCTTTTTTGTTAGTGAACCCATGTGTTGCTTAAAGTTATATCATCACTATGCAATCTACCACATGGTCATCTCGCAGATGTTTGAAGGAGTTCAATTTTATTTCAAGATTAGCTTTTGTGCATGTTTGTCATGTGGTCTTCTCGTGGGCCTTTGGGAGAATTCAACATCCATCTTGAAGGGGAGTTTGCGCTTGTCTCCCTATGTCATCTCCTGGTTAAAGAAGGAGGTTTCCACATGTCTTATGTCCATGAGCTTGTTTTCTTTTGATTCTTGCATTTTTTGCATGAAGTACCTGAGATAATTAATGGTTAATTTGATCTTGGGTGGTAGCTAAGCATATTAGTAAGAATCTGATCTGATAAGCTAGTAATTGAGCATAATGACAAACAATTTTATTTTGTTACTAGATCAAGGGCTAGCTATCATTTTTTAGAGCCATCAATGGAGATCTTAGCTTCTCAAGCTTTGTGGAAATGAACACATGAGACACTATATGATATGCTTGTTAAGGTTTTCAGGCCACCACTTCCTAGCTGTTATTTATTGCTAAATCTTTATAATTTGAGGTGACTCTAGACTCTCTATTATCAAAGGATTATTCAAGGACTTTCCACTCTTATGCAGAGAGCTATTTTCACAAGCCTTAAAATTATAATGGGCATTTGAATAAAATAAATATAACAATCATGTTGCTAGCCCTTTGTTCTTTCAAGACTCATTGCTTCATGAATGTTTTTCTGTACTTTTTCTTGACTTCAACGTATGCATTTTGATTTTTACTAGGTAGATTATGCTTTAAGATTCTATATTTTTTTATTATCATTGTGTGGTTTCTCTTTATGTTTGATGATTGAAAATTTATTCATAGGTCCGTGAATATTCCCAATCTGTATTTGATCTAAAAGGTTGCCTTGATATTTCTTTTTGTGGAATAGCCTGTGCATTTTAAAGTGTTCCAAAAGCTTGGCGTATCAAATTTTTTATGTTTTAAGTAACACTTCTTCCCCATTTCCCCCATTCACTAAGCTTCCCATAGGTTGTTTACCTTAGAAGCAATTCTAGGTATCAACACTACTTTTAATCAAGAAATTATTTTGCTTAATCTTCTTCGTGCTAAGGTGATTACTAAGCCTAAATGAAAAAAAAAGCATAACCAACATCTTATGAATCTCCCTTTCTGCATGTATCATCGATATCATAACCACTCTACTAATGAATGTCAAGCCTTACGTTACAAACTTCAAAAACTCATTGATAAATACATTATTCACATATCTTGTCACAATGAGGTATTTTGCAATCCTAATTTTTTATAATAATATCGGATTCCCTATTATGTTACTCCACACTATGTAACATTTCTACCCTATTCCTTGGGGACTCATTTTCATGCATGGTGTGATCATACTTTGTGAGTAGCATAATAGGTCCTCTTTATCCTTGTCTCCACACTTCGGGGGCAAGGGTATTATATCAATCTCTCTCATCCTCTTCAAGTATCCACTTTTCCCTCGATTAAGTGTTATTTGTCTATCATGCAAAATCCAATCTTACATAGAAATGTTGGTTCACATTAGTGATATGCATCCTTGATCATTACATCTTTCCATTATTTTCTATTAGGTTTTCATGGTAAGAAAATCTCTTATCTTGGGGACTAAATAGTGTGTCATCCTTCACAAGGATCCCTTTTTCACTTCTTGCATGGTATATGTTTTCATTTGTCTCTTCCATGACCTCATATGAGTTGTGACCTCTTTGGTTTGGTCTGGGTGTTGCTTATGGATACTATCTTGATGTTGAAATTTCTTTATCCTTGTTCAACATTTCTTTAAGATGACAAAATAGTACTTATTTTTTTCATTTTAAGGGGGGCATATATAGAATCCTTATTGCATATGGCCTCTTCACTTAAGCATGACAGGTAGAGTGCACTAGCATAATACAATTTTCTAGGGCCATATCACTCTCCTTTTCACATATTCAGGATTGGTTGACTAGCATAACACAATTTTCTAGACAAATTGACCTATCCTTTTTCATGAGTTGACTAGTGTAACACAACTTGCTAGACCATCGACTCTTGGTCCTTTGAATGACCGCACACATTTGGTCCTTTGCCTAACCGTACACATTTTTTCCTTAGAGTTTTTTGTGCACATTTGGTCCTTTGACTGACTGCCTCCTCCTCTCTTTGATGGGTGGAACTAGCATAAAACAATTTGCTAGACTCTCTCTCTCTCTCTCTCATGAATCACCTAGTGCAACATAATTAGCCTAGTTTATGTTATCATTGATTATCTTGATCTCTCCTTCATGGTTACATAGCATAACACACTTTTCTATTGAATCAGATCATGGAGTCTTACCTAGTCCTTGATCTAGGTTCTTTCTCTTTTCAGGTGACCACTTGTGCTCTTGCAAAAGCTTTCAAAGTATGATATTAGTGGTTGAGACATTTTCTCTAGCAAGGTCTCTACAACTAGTTGACTTTGAATCTTAGTAAGCTCTAGGTATTTGTTTTTGTTTTATATATCCTTGTATGTGAATTTACAAGTTGAGATCCTTGGTTTGGGGGCTTATGTCCTTAAACTAAGTGATGTCTTATCTCTTTGCATTTTTCCCATGATCTTCATCTCTTTCTTTCTCTTTCTTATACTTTACCATGAGCATGAGGTAAACTCATACTGTCACTAAAGTGGGGGCTAAATTTACCATACTAAAAAGTAAGCACCCTTATTAGGTTCTAATTTTTATCCCCATTTTAGCATCTATGGGTCCCCACATTGATTTCACATCTTTCTAGCCCTTGTGTATCCTTCAAATCAACACTATTTGTTCAAAATTCGAGAATGGATCTCTCTTCTATGCATGATTTCCCAATTATCCATCTGTACATATAATTCATCTCCCATCCAGGACCTATTAAATCCCATTTTGGTGATTCCTAGAATTGCAAGTATCCATGCTTTATTTTCTGCACCTTTATGTTATCTCTATAAGATATATTTTGTTGTCATTTGTTTATGTCAAAGTCATAGAGTTAAGAAGAACCGGTCGGTGAAAGGAGTTAGTCATATATTTGACTAGTTGACAAGTTACACTGAGCCAGTTGGTGAAGTCATACATAAGAGAGAAGTCAGTAAAGCACAAAGAGTTAAAGACCAAGTACCGAGTGTCTACTGTTACCGAGTGTTATAGTACACTGAATTCAATAAAGGACACGGTGTGGATAATCACTGAGTACTGAAGTTATTTTAACCGAGTTGAAGGAATTATTCAACCAAGTTAGATAGCAAGTCATGGACATGATAAGATCACATTTAATTCTTTTTCACAACATTAATTACATTACTACAAGTATCTATAATAATTTTTTACATGATCTACGATTCAAATAAATCAGAGTGAAGATCTAAGGCATAGATCAAATGAAAAAAAATAAAGTTTTCTATTACTAAGAAAAATAACAAGTAACGAGGTAAAAGTGACATGGCCACTGAGCGGAAAAGAATATCTAACGGTTAAGAATGATTTTCAACAACCTAATGCATAAGATTAAGATGCATAAATTATTATATATAATGGATGATTTACAGAGTAGAATAATGTGCTAATCTCTAAGTTCTGTTGATGATTAATGACCAACACTTAGTCATTTACTTAGGCAGTTTTAGTTGGCTATCACTGTGGCCAGACTAAAACTATTCAAGGCCGAGCAACATTGCCGAGTAGTATTCAGGTTGCCGAGTTACATCATGTTGAGTCGAGTAGGATACTTAGTGCCAAGCGACAAAGATGTTAAGTGCCAAGCAAAACAATTTTTGTATACATGTCTGGATTGATTCAAACTTTGAGGATAAGTGTTCAGGCCAACTTGTATAAGCTTTTTGGGCTGACTTATGTACACATTTAATATTTTCCTACAGAGTTAATTATGCATTTAATTATTTTATCCTATGCATGACCTATTGTAATTATTAATTGTAATACCTTGGAGGCATGAGTATTAGATCTTGATCGTTGATCTAGATCTCACTACCGGACTTGAATAGATATATAAGATTGCTTCTTAAACCCTATTTTGTGTGTGGGAAGAGAAGTGTTGACTGCATTTTCAAGTGAAATGCATAGAGGGTTATTTTGTTAAGAAGCATAGATCAAGCAGAGTGACAGAATAGTGAACAAAAGAGTAAAGACATATCAGATTGTGAGATCATAGAAGGTACTGGAAAGAGGAGATCCATCATCAGCATCTGAGTGCATAATGAAGGATCATTACTTGAAACATTATAATCATTGTATCAGGTGAAATCTCTTAACAGAGTGGTTCTAGAAGACATTTTTAAATATCCTAATAGAGTGCTTACTTTATTGTAAGTTGAAATCCTTTCATAGGGTAGATTGTAATGATCTTTAGCTCTTAACCAGGCAGACCTTTAACCAGGTAGATTGCATTTTGTAGTCAACTTTTATAGCCCTAATATGCACACTTTATTGCTGCAATAGTGAAGAATTTTGTGGGTGTCATCCCCACCCCAGTTTTACCTATTTGGGTTTCTGGGTTACCAAGTTCTTGTGTTATGAGTTATTTATTTTATTGTGTGGATGCTATTTGATATTACATTAGATTTATATATGTATGAATGTGGATCAGTTTGTTTTAAGTGTTTAAATTTGAAGATCTTATTCACCCCCCCTCTCAGTATCTTGCTTTCCCACTATTGCATTTCCAACAATTGGTATCAGAGCTTCGTTCTCTAGAAAGTTATAATCAGCTTGAGAATACAGATCTTGAGATGGAGATCTACAAGATGGGTAAAGTCATTGAGAATTAAAAGATTGATATTCAGCTAGCACTACAACAACTTGAGACAACAAGACAAGAATTAAAGAAGTCCTTGACAGCAAGGAAATATTTGGCCAAAAAAATGAATGACACTTATTATCAGGAAGAGGACACCACCAATCTATTTTAGAATGGAGATTCTACTGAGAGTGATGCAACAATAGCAGATCTACTAGAAAAGAATAGTGCACTGTGTGAAGAAGTCAGAAACTTAAAAAGGAACAAGAAGCCCAATCAATAAGAATGTGTGAAGTTGTTGAACAAAAAAAGAAAGCCAAAGATGACAAGGCTATGGCAGAAGAAGAAAAAAGAGTGATGACTATTAGACTTGATGAAAGAACACATGATGTACAAACAATGACAGTCAATCAAGTTGACATGGAAAATCAACTGCTACTTGTGAATCAGCAGATCAATAGGAAAGACATGGAGATTTTAAATCTTAGATCTGAGAACAGATATTTGAAAGATGAATTGAGATCTGAGAAAGAACTTAACAACAGAGTGAATGATCCCAATGCAACTTTGAGCTACTTTGAACAACTATTGGAAGCATCAAGAAGACCTAAAGATTCTTCTGGATTAGGTCACATTAAACAACATACAACCACTAAAGAAGGAGAATCATCTAAGACAGGTGAAAGGAGAAATGCAAAACCAAGAAACAACAAACATGTTTTCCACCACTGTGGGAAACCAGGTCATACAACAAACATTTGCTGAAGCAAGAATGGTAAGTCCAGTCCTAAAACTAACTTTAACGGTTATTGCTTTAACTGTAATAAGTTTGGACATCAAGCATGTGAATGTAGGACAAAGGCAAGCAATGCACCTTCCACACCTAGATTCAATGGTAATTGTTATAATTGTTAGAAATATGGTCATAGAGCACAAGACTGCAGATCTAAAGGTAAACAACAATGGACATCAAAGGCACAAGAGAAATCACCAAGAAAAGGCAATACTTTCAATTAGGATTACAACACATGGCATAGTTGTCATTACTGTGACGAGTATGGACATATTCTAGAAAAATGCATAAGGACACATTTTAGAGGAAAGTCTAAGAGTTGGATGAATGGAAGCCTAGTTTGTCACAGTTGTCTGAAAATTGTTCATACAAGGAAAGATTGTAAGACTAGGGTACCTGCTCCTACTATTGAGCATATTAGAGCACAAATGAACTAGACATGGGTTAAGAAATCTGAACCATGCAGCAGTGAAGCTAGTGCAGCCGAGGTCACCCAATCCAATGGATCAGGTGATCACACCATCTCCAACTAAGCAAAAGAGGTATGTCAGGAACTGCATTTAAAATTCTTATCTTACATCAGTTCCTAACATGAAATGTGCCAAAGTCCATATTTTCATATGTTAAGATGCACCAGGACACATTTTGAAGACAAAAATGTCAAGAAGAGCTAATTGCACTATAGGTGCCGAGTACCAATCGTGGATACTAAGGCTGAGTTCTTTAGTGTGTGCCGAGTTTCTTGTCCGAGTAAGTTCTGTGATGGCCGAGTATGGTGAGCCGAGTGGCATGCAAGTTGTATTAGAAATCCGAGGACAGCTGGCTTGCACTAACTCAATAGGCAGAACATTTATTGATTTCCTACCTTGACCCTTTGAGTCTATAAAGGATGAACAGTTTATTCTTCATTTTACCTTGCAATTTTTAGTATTTACGGAGCGATTGAAGAAGTTGCAGAATTGATCTTAACAAAGTTAGCATCGAAGATTTTGTCAGCGTATCATCGACAATCCTAAGGTGAACAGTGCAAAGTGCTACTTGCTGAAGTATTCTGTTCTTCATTTTTTGAACCCTAATTTCAGAGATTATGGCTGCAAGCTCTTTCACACTAGTCAAAAGTATGGAGGGAGAACTAGAGCAATTTCAATTAGTACAGAATGATGTATGTGCACCTCTCAATTTTTGAGCCATTCCTGAAAGTGAAATTCAAAGTGATCTAACCGAAGCTCTCTCATCCATTCCACCAAAGGTACTTATGATCCACAATGTTAGATCTTGTTACATGGTTAAAATTGGTGAAGTAGGTGATAGTGAATTGATAAAATCCTACAACAAATTGTGTGTTGATGGAGTTCTAAAGGAAGAATTCAAGCATTTAGCCGACAAAGGCTTAACTTGTGGCCTAGATTTCCCATAGGGTTTCAAAGATGAATGGATTAAGGTCATTCTTAGCCGAGTTCATGATATGTGTATGTGGTTGGACAATGGACCAGTCAATATAACTAAAAACATGATTCATCGAGTGACTAGATATCCTGTTGTTAACGGGAAACAGACAATGAGAGATAATAGTAAAGAGGAAATTACAGTGAACACTGGAGCGGTATGGAACAACAGAGGTATGAATATCTCTACAATTAAAGACTTATAACTTGATTTTGGAGTAAGAGTGATTGCACATAAGTTCTATCATTCAAGTTGACTAGATAGTGTTCCTTGCACAGTCATTGACCAGGCATGGAAGATTGTTAAGAAGAATCATACATATGATCTTGCCGAGCTATAGCAAACACAACTAGCTGAGAACCTAGCATCAATCAGAAAAGCTAAGAGCTCATCATGTAATTTTGGTTCCTTACTAGTCTGCATATTTTTCTACATTTAGAATACATTTCCTACATTGGGAGATATCGTTTGGAAAAGGGATAGACCCATTACAGTTCATATAAGTGAATGCATTGAGAAATTAGGAAGTAATTTCAATAGTATTATGGGGAACTATTTTGTGGAATTTAAAAAGTGAATGAGATTAAGGACTAGGATTCCTAGATCACTAGTGGAGAAGCACTATGAAGAAATTTGTTTTCTAGTTGATACGGATCACACATATATTCAGGCTGCGACACCTAGGGTAGCATGGTTGGAATCTTTACCCTATGAAATTAACATTGATAAAGCATCAACAGCCATCATTGCACTCCTAGCCAAGGCAATTGAGATACTACAATAGAAAGATTTGGTAATTTTGATGAAGCAAAAGAAAAAAATTCTAGAAGTTTGAAGGAGGGAACCATGGAGAGAAAAAGGAAAAAGATTGTGAAAAATCTGAAGAAAATGGTTGGTTTGGGAAGTGATGAGGAACCTGAGGATGCACCTATAGGCCTATCCACTGGACAAGGAGAAGATATATCTATAGAAGAGGAATTCAGTTCATTTGAGGAGATCACTGAGAAGGCTAAGGGTAAGAAACCAGCAGTTGTCAAAGTAACCAAGCCGAGTAAAGTTAAATCTAAGGTTACACCTCCTGTCGCTAATCATCCGAGGACTAGAGCATCTACTATTACTTCTCCAGCAGTACAAACAAAAGTGTATGGAAAGAAGAAGGTTGGAGAAAGAAGTTCTAGAAAGAAAACTAAATTTTCTCCTAAGGCTGAGCTGAGCAAACCAATAAAGCGACCAAGAAGGAAATTGCACTTGGAGCTAGATAATGATGATGAAAATACTAAGACTGATGAACCCAACAACATACCCACTGCACAATTCAAGAAACCCACTAATATAGATGAGGTATGTGACAATTTGAGAAATTCAGCAGGGTTAGCTACTTTTAAATTCATTAAGTATGAGAAACTGAGTATTGGAGACAAGCATAAAGTTCAGGAAGCACTTTTAGATATGATGAGTACTTTTAAGTTAACTCCTATAGAGATAGGAAACCATGTGCCGAATGAATTATATGAGTTTCTGTCGACCAAATGGGAATTTGCACTTACTACAGAGAGACAGATCAGGGAAGGTACATTAGCCAAGGTAATACCTGAGTTGACATCAAAACAGAGAGAAAAATTCATTGAAGAATATAAGAATAGGTTTGTTACTAAGCTCAGAGGTTATACTATTTTGAAAAATGATATTGAAGGATTAGTACAATAGAGTACTAGGATTTGGAAGGAAATCTTTGGACTGGTAGTTCCAAATAAAAAGAAATCTGATGAAGGAACATATAAGTAGAAGGCTAAAGAAGTTGAGATCACCCCTGAGCCACAGATGACACAAGATCAAATTGCTACTAAATAGGACAAGACTAAAGATGCATTAGACTCAACAAATTCTATTGATTTGACTATAGACAGTCCACTTGACTTCACAATTGATGATTCCAGCAATTTGAATGGCGAGGGACATGATATGTTGAGTGGTACAAATATTGAGTCACCTATTAAGGCAATTGAGATTGAAGGAGGAAAGACCACTACATCTGGAGAGAGAACTGATGAAGAACTTGAAGTAATTAATGATCAGATAGGCGAAGAGAGAAAGAAAACAGATGCACAAGAGGTAACTTCACATAATCCACCTATTTTAGAGGTTGTAAAAATAGTTTTAGATAGTGGTGTAGTGATGAAGGATAATGCTGACAAGCATAAGGAACAAGAGGCAGTGCAAGTGTTGGTTGATCTACCACACTCTGCATCATCCACTCCCACAGGTCCTAAAACTTGAGGTATGCCTGATCCCCAGACAATCTTGACATAATTGAAAGAGGCAATGTATATTGATAATGACACATGAAAAGGTGTTGATAAGATGCAGCCAAGCATCAGCTCACCAGAATTGAAGAGGAGGAAAGTTATGAGGAAGAAGTCTCAAATTCTCGATGTCACATTAGATGAGGTAATTGTGATTCCATAATGGGATCCCAATGAATTGTCTTTTGAACAAATAGGGACTCTTCAGGAATTACTTAAGAGGAAGAAGAGACAAGAAGAAATGAAAATAGAACAGAAGCAAAAGCAGGTGTTACATGATATCAAGCATATATTTGAAAAGGCTTTTGACTTCGAAGATGAAATGCCTCAAGCTCCCATTATTGATCAGTTAGTTCACATTGTATAGAAGGTAATTGATGATGACATAAATAGCAATTAAAAACTTCTACAATGGTCTGAGAGGAGATTTGAGAGAAAAGTTCTGGAGAAAATATCAGAAGAGATTGCAACAAAACAGGTTGAACTTTCTACTCTTGTAGAAATTTTGGAGGAAGTTACAAAAAATGTTTATTCTTTGTACATGAAGCTATGTGATGTTGAATTCTTCACAAAGGATAATCTACAACTTGTTGAGAAGCTACAGTTAGATTTTAAATCAACTGGCAGTACTTTGGGTAAGGATGCACTACCTCTAGCTCCTTACATTCTACTAAGTTGATCAATTCACAATGAAGAATTGCTGAGCTTATGGCTAAAGATGGTCGGATTAGGGCCAAATTGATCACCATTCAGACAAGCCTGTTGCCTCAATTGGAGGTAATACAGAAGGAACTTTCAGCTGCAAAAGAATTGTCACAGAGAAATTCAAATCTCTCAACTGTAGAAAGTTTAGTGAGTCTAGCTGCCAAGCTAGAGATAAAATTGGAAGTTATGAAGATTGCCAAGGACAGTTGGGACACTATATTTGCATCCACCCTACAGCTTCATAAACAACTTTTGGACAAGTATAACTTAACCCCATCTACAATTAGTGACAAAAACAAGGGGGAAGTTGGTAAGGATACAGTATGATAAATCAGTACAGAATAGGTACATTTGTATATATTTTAAAGGCATGTATTCTATGTAACTTTTTGTATGTATAATTCCAAGTATATTCCTAGGGGGAGTACTTCATATACTTAGGAAACATTTTGATGGAATGAAATGAAGAAATGACAAGTGTGTTTTTGCCACTAATATCAAAGGGGGAGATTGTTAATCTCTAAGTTCTGTTGATGATTAGTGACCAACACTTAGTCATTTACTTAGGTAGTTTTAGTTGGCTATCACTATGGCCAGGCTAAAACTATTCAATGCCGAGCAACATTGCTGAGTAGTATTCAGGTTGTCGAGTTACATCATGCCAAGCTAAGTAGGATACTTAGTGCTGAGCAATAGAGATGTTAGGTGTCGAGCAGAATAATTTTTGTATACATGTCTGGATTGATTCAAATTTTGAGGATAAGTGTTCAGGCCGACTAGCTTTTTGGGCCGACTTATGTACGCATTTAATATTTTCCTATGGAGTTAATTATGCATTTAATTGTTTTATCCTATGCATGACCTATTGTAATTATTAATTGTAATACCTTGGAGGCATGAGTATTAGATCTTGATCGTTGATCTAGATCTTGCTACCAGACTTGAATAGATATATAAGATTTCTTCTTAAACCCTATTTTGTGTGCATGGAGAGAAGTGTTGACTGCATTTTCAAGTGAAATACACAGAGGGTTATTTTTTTAAGAAGCATAGATCAAGCAGAGTGACAGAATAGTGAACAACAGAGTAAAGACATATCAGATTGTGAGATCATAGAATGTAGTGGAAAGAGGAGATCCGTCATTAGCATCTGAGTGCATAACGAAGGATCATTACTTGAAACATTCTAATCAATGTATCAGGTGAAATCTCTTAACAGAGTGGTTCTAGCAGACCTTTCTGAATATCCTAACAGAGTGCTTACTTTATTATAATTTGAAATCCTTTCACAGGGTAGATTGTAATGATCTTTAGCTCTTAACTGGGTAGACCTTTAACCAGGTAGATTGCATTTTGTAATCAACTTTTATAGCCCTAACATGCACACTTTATTGCTGCATTAGTGAAGAATTTTGTGGGTGTCATCCCCACCCCAGTTTTACCTATTGGGTTTCTGGGTTACCAAGTTCTTGTGTTATGAGTTATTTATTTCATTGTGTGGATGCTATTTGATGTTACATTAGATTCATATATGTATGAATGTGGATCAGTTTGTTTTAAGTGTTTAAATTTAAAGATCTGATTCACCCCCCTCTCAGTATCTTGCTTTCCCATTATTGTATTTCCAACATAATGATGATACAGAGAGGAGGTTGATATTGTTAGTGAAAGTTAAAGGAGTTATTTGAAGAACAGAAAGCAGAGAAGAGAGCATCAAGAAAAAATTCAGCTACAACAGAGTAGATCTGAGTAGTGTTATAGATTGATATTGAGGTAACACATATCAGAGCGTATAGATTATGAACAAAATTTCATTTGATGCATTTTTATAGACATTATTGAGTAATTAATACTATTATATTAAGAATGATTTTCAACAACCTAACGCATAAGATTAAGAGGCATAAACTATTATATATAATGGATTATTTATAGAGAAGAATGATGATGATACAGAGAGGAGGTTGATATTGTTAGTGAAAGTTAAAGGAGTTATTTGAAGAACAAAAAGTAGAGGAGAGAGTACTGATCAGAAATTCAGCTACAATAGAGAAGATCTGAATAGTGTTACAGATTGATATTGAAGTAACACATATCAGAACGCATAGAGTCTAAACAACATTTCATTTGATGAATTTTTATAGACATTATTGAGTAATAGATACTATTGTATTGATAACTTTAAATCCCAATAATGGGTAGATCTTAACCGATCTTATATTTGTAAAACCTTTAACAGGGTACACCTCTAAGTGTAGAGTTTATAAAAATCCTCTAACCAGGTAGACCTAACAAATATTTTTATACTCTTGACCGGGTAAGATATCAAAATGGCTAAACATTGTAAGCTCTAACCGAGCACCCTTTATAATGCAATTAGTGAAGTTTGTGGGAATCATCCCCATCATAGTTTTGTCCTCTAACCAAGGATTTCTACGTAAAAAAAATCATGGAGTTATGAGTTCTATTTTTTATTGTTTTAATGTGATGTTTTATAATTTTTATATTAATTTCATTTCAAAGTTATGAACTCAGTAAAAAACAAGCAGCAGTATATGGTTTTTAGACAATTTCAATTATAAAGTTTTTTATGGTATTGATTCACCCCTCCCCTCTCAGTCCCAACTTTCCATTGTCATTCCAACAAGTGGTATCAGAGCTACTATTCTTGAGTTAAAAGGTTTGACCACCTAAGAGTTAAAGATCTTAGTCATGGAAGTTTTAGGAAATTCAAAAGGATTGATGGTCTTGAATCTGAGTTGAAAAGTGCAAGAGAGTTAACCATTGATCTGAAAAAGAAACTTGAGAAATCTCTAAGGATTAGAAGGAAAATATATGATGACCTAAAGGTTACACAAGAACAAGTTGATACACTTGAAACAACATTTGAAGGAAGTGTTACTGATGAGTCAGAATCATGTATAAAAGAAATAATGGAAAAGAATGATTCACTTACCGAGAAGTTGGACCTAATGAAGATAGATCTTGAAACCAACATGATAAGAATGGCCGAATTGATTGAAGGAAAAAAGACTGTTGAAGATGAAAATAAAATGGCAGAAGATGATAAAAGACAAGTTGAAATCAAGCTAATAGAGAAAGATAATGAGATAATGAGAATGACCCAAGTTCACTATAATGTGGCTGACCAACTTCTGAATGCAAATAAAGATAACACAAGAAAAGAATTTGAGAACCAAGCACTGAAAGCTGAAATTGAGAGAATGGATCAAAGACTGAAAGCTGAGAAAGATGAAAATGAAATACTAAAAAGAAATGAAGAAGCACTAAAATATATGGATCAACAATTCAAGAATTAGAAGCAAAGGAATGACAAAACAAGAATTGGATTCAAAGAGAAAAACACTATCAAGAAAGGAGAATCATCAAATGCATATAAAGATGAAAGTACTGTACCCCCATTGAAACAAAAGAAGCCAAGTTGCAATTATTGTGGGAATCCTGGACACACTGTTAATGTATGCAGAAGCAGGAAAGATAAAGAATCGAGTGCACCTAAATTTGATGGTTATTGTTTTAGATGCAATAAATATGGGCATCACACTTTTGAATGCAAAAGTAATCTTGCTAACAACACAAGGAAACCTAAGTTTGATGGTTATTGCAAGAATTGTAATAATTATGGACACAAAGCTAAAGAGTGTAGAAAAAATAAAATAAATGACAAGTGGAAGCCTAACCGAGAGAATGCTAATACTAACTGAGTAGGCACATCTATACCTGGGGACTATAATACTAGAATTTTATGTTTATCATGTGGAAGGTATAGACACATTGCTACAAATTTCATTTTGATGCACCGAAGAAATAACCAAAGAGCATGGAGGAATCCTAACATGGCATGTTTTCATTGTCATAAGGTAGGACACCTAGCAAGAAATTCCTAATACTGAGGAGATGCCTTGACCGAAGATGAATCTACAGTGAAAGCTCTGACTAATGTTGATGAAATCAGAGAACAAATCAACAAAACTAGGAGGAGAAAGACTAAGGATGAGGAAACATCATTCATAAATATAGACTGCACCATCTCTACCGAGTTGGTTGCATTGAGATCCACCTAATTGGTGTGAGATATGTAGGAACTGCATGCTTATTGTAAATTTTACTTCAGTTCCTAAGCATTAGAGTTGAGATCCATATCAACATATTAAGATGTAATTGGATAAGTTGTGAAAGTTTTGGATGAACATTGTTATGTATGGTTATTTTGTTTTACTCGATAAAGAAGAGTAATTATGCGGTTGGTATAAAGGTAAAAAGGGACTCGGTAAGCAAATTTATTGCAAATTAATTGAGCCATTGGAAACCCTAATTGTGCAAAACCTATAACTAGGTCTTCTTATTATTTGTTTTGGACCTAATATTTTTTAAAGAGCATTAAGCATATTGTAGAGTGATTATCCCGTGGTAAATTCAAGCGATTTCAAGGTAATTCTAAATCTTTGCAAGAACATTTGTGATACATTTCTGAGATATCTGTTGTACACCAAGTTGTGTTTGAAAAGTCAAGTTATTATCAGTGTGCCCTAGTTTATTTAAGCATACATTTCAAATTGATCATGGCACCTAATATGCAAACACCAATTCTAGTGAAGAATGTAGAACCAATGAACCCGAAATACAAGTTGCCCCCAGCTATAACTGCAAAAATTAATATGATGGGAGCATTGTATTTAATACTACCATGAGTTATTTTGATTGAGGATGTCCGCACATTCATACATTATAAAATTGAAGATCTATGTGAAACCAAGATTGATGCTTCATTCAACGAGTTGTGCATGGATGGAAAAGTTAAAGATGATCACACCCTTTAGGAAACTAAAGGATTGGTTCATGCTATACATTTACCAAGGGTATTCAAGCCTGAGTGGGTTAGAATGGTACTCAGCCGAGTACACGAACAATTCATGTGGCTAGAGGAACCAAATAAAATAACTAAGGATGTGTTACACATCATTACTGGATTCCCTATCAAAGATAGATTGAAGGCAATTAAGCAGATTCACAAGGGAAAGCTCATCGAGCTAACCAAGGCACAATGGGATGGCAGAAGAATGATGATATCTACTATGGCAGATCCCAAGTTAAGGTATGTATGTAAAATCATATCTTACCGAGTGTATCGATCATACCGAGTGGATAATGTACCATGTGGAGTAGTTGATCTAGCATACAAGCACTAGTACAAAAACAACAATATGTGACCAAATAAACTACCAAAAATTGTAGATAAATCACCAAATTTTGTCACATGACCAGTGGTAGTTTATTGCCGGTCATTTATCTCGTGACCAAATTTATGACTAAACTATTTTATTCATTTATTTGGTCATTGATTTGGTCATATATTTAGTCATTTATTTGGTCATTTGGTAGTTTATTTGGTCATTTATTTGGTAGTTTATTTGGTCATTTGGTAGTTTATTTAAGACAATATTGAAGTTAATTTTTTAATAAATTGTCTTAATTTGAGACAAAATAAAAGTTGTGTATTGTCTTAAAATTTGTCTTTGAAAGAGTGCCTTAAATTATTATCTTAAATAATTGTCTTAAAAATTGTCTTAAATTTTGTCTTAAAAAGTGTCTCTATAAGAGGGTGCGGTGGAATTGAATCGCCATCCTCCTGCCTGTGAAGCAGACACTCTTCCATTTAGCTAGCACCCTTTAAAAATAATTAATACCCTTCAAAATCTAGGGTCTTAAAACATCCTTTGGTTTATAGTGAATTGGAAGATTGGATACTAGTTAAGAACATGTTTGGTGAAGACAAAGAGATGGTTCTCTATCTAGGAGATTTCTCTGTTATAGGACCCGTTGTAAGCTTGGACATTATTTCAATGAAAAGCTCAATTGAAGCATAAAAATATTGTGCATGAGACTTTGGTGCACACATACACACATTTATATATTCTTTGAATGTTCATCTATTACTTTTAAAAGGTAAACAAATAAAAAAATCTGCTTAAATAAATCTAAACTAACCATTTTTGTAAATTTGAAACAATTTTAAATTTTGTTGGGTATTTTATACAAAACTAACAAATAATACATGTAGCATAGAATTACTTGACATATATTCATGGTAGAGTTTTTGGTCATTAGAAACTGTATAAAAAGACCTCATAGACTCGTGATCTCTACACTATGTATCCTAAAAATGGCCTTTGTTGATTCAAAGTTCATCTATATTGATTCTACTCATTTCTCACCTTAGCATAAGAATCACGTAAAGTAACAATTTAGCTAGAAATTATCGTATCTAGAATTGAATCTTGATCAACTAAGAACTATCCCATCAAATAAGAAATTGCAACTAAAGCATATAGGAAGTTGTTAAATGCCCATTAATCAATAGGAAAAGCTAACTAGAGTGCAAAGTGTAAAATCATTCAAAAACATTAGATAATCAACACAAATTCATCCCATAATCTTTGTGAATAAAATCATCAACACAGAAATATGGCATGCATGGAAAATAGCCTACTGATCCTTTCAATCTGAAATCTGTCACCAATTTTAGCCTTAACCAAGTTGGGATTTTAATATGCCTCTAGTATCAATTCTCTTAACTTAGAATTTATATCAGATAACCAATCATCTAGTTCACTTGGATTCTGAGTAAGAAAAAGAAAAAAAAAGAAAATATGAGTTGTATAAAACTTTTACTGCCTTCTGTGTATTATAATTCTTTCTCAAATCATTGCAATCTAATAAGATTTTAACATCTAATAGAAATAACTTATCAAACAACCTAACCTCTACTTTAAAGGGATCCACTCCAGGAGATTCTTTTGTGACCCAGTGGAGAACACATTGCATTGCATTGGATGGTAATTTCTTATCAAAATATCATTAAAGGCAACCAAAAAAAGAATAAACATAAAACAAAAGATCACATTTAGTGCGATATATCTCAACCAACAACGTACAAGTCCTGGGATTCAACATCTAAGAAAAGCTATATCATGTGAACTGATTGAAAAGGGAAGAATTGACAATGGTCTCAAGATATATCATGCTAAATTTTGGATGTAGAGCACCTCAACCTAAAAAGAACAAGTTCTGAGATACACCATCTACGCCAAGGTACATCCATAGTGTGACTGAAAAGGCTACAGTTAGACATAGTCTCAAAATGTAAAATAGACATATATGATATCATTTATGTGGCTTATTTGAATATTTTTCAACTACCAAATGATATTTAATATTTATCTTTGGCATTTGGTATTGATCAATGATCAAGTATCATACTATGAAATGATTTAGTTTTACAATTTCGTATATTTCTCTTATTTTTTTGTACATAACACACACACACACACACACACACACACACACACACACACACACACACACACACACACACACACACACACACACACACACACACACACACACACACACACACACACACACCGAAACCCCTAAAAAAATCCACACACCCACGTTCCCATAAGCACCCAAACTCCTAAAAAACAATTTCACACACCCATGTACCCAATTCGCATACCCACTTTATCCTCTTTTTACAGACTTGGCATATCCTAAACAACAACATACATCCTCAATGCCTATGATTTATGTGACTTGGGAAGCCACATTGTAATACCAAACATAATCTTTGAAATCTTAAATTCTTGTAATCAAGTGTATAATATCTCTATTAACTTGTCATGTATTGAATATATAAAAAAGTTAATGCAACTCTTTTAGATACTTGCTATCTCTGAGTTATGGAACTCAATAAACATAATCTCTGAAATCTCAATGTCTTGTAATCACTTTCATTCTACCTCTATTAACTTGTATTGAATATATCAAGTCAATGCAATTTTCTCCAATCCTTGCTCTATAATTTAAATGATGAGACTGAATTTGTAATCTTAATGTATTGTAATCAAGTGCATCCTACCTACCAGTTTTAATTTATCTTTTCTTCTATTGCAATGCAACTTTTTTTTCTATTCCAAATTGAAGTCATGAAAGTAAAAAGCAGAGATAAACAGAGTGTGGGAACTTATATGGAACCTTTTGAAAATGTAAACGACATAAAACTGATTTTCAATATCCTTCTTCAAGTTCAAAATTTGATTGTAATGGTTCAAAATCTGTACAAACAAAATAAACATGTCCACATATTACAAAAACCCCAAAATATTATTACATCAAAAGTGATCTAATTGTTCATTCTCTTCCAAAACAATTGAAGCACATTAACATGGGTTTCTTATGCTATAGGGACACATGAATTTGATAGCGTAAAGTAAATTCTCAAGTATTAACCACTGGAATATTGCATTTTTTTTTATCACTAACTTGACCTTACATGCACTTATTATAGGGCACAAATGGATGTTTATACAACTTTTTGTAGTGCACTAAAATGAGGCAACAGTTGACAAAAATAATGGAAACTATAAATTCAAATAAGAAGCCCATAAGGGTGTAATGATACATACAAACATAATACATAATCAATACCTTTTTTCAACTTCTTCTTCAGCACAAAATTTTTACAAGCACGTAGTTGTCAAGACATGGTCTCTTCCACTGCATTCAACATAGACAAACACTTCTCATCACCTTCTTTCTTGAACACCAGGCCAAATGCCATAGTGAAGAAATCTTCCTCCTGTGTAATCAGGTATAAAAGTAAGGAATATAATCTCATTAACTACTTTAGAAAGTATAGAAAACTAAATTTTAAACATATACATAAAGGTATCGATGGAAAAAGTGCAATCAACTGCAAAGCATCAATGAGCCATCCAAATGTGTGTATCAGTGCCTAAAAAAGGGAAAGGTATGCTATGTATTTCAAGTCACTTTGAAATTTAGCATGTTGTATTTCTACAAGCTAAAGGAAAGTCCATAGTTCCTAAGTTTCCTAACATGGGGACGCATTTGGTGGACGGAGGAGAACCGAGGGCCTAAATTTGAGGATGATGTATGCCATATAGTAAGAAACACGGTGACGTCCCTGATGGAGGTGATGGTGTTGTCAGATATTGTTTCCCCCTAGTCTTCGTATCCCAGAAAGATCCCCATCTTTTTTGTTACCTATGTGCATCAATCTATCTCTAGTGAATCATTCTATTTCAATGTTAACATATGCTTTTCAACAACTCTTGGAGGAAAATACTTTCTCAAAGCCTTGCAAGTGTGAGTGCAGTTGCTTTTTATTGGTGTGCATGTGCCCCCACATTTCTATTTTTTAAACTGTACTTGTGCAATTTGTGGATGCAAAAAGAGTTCAAGCAATACTTTAGTTTCATTCCCTCTCGATAACTCCTAAGAGTAATGAAACACACTTATATCAAAACTTCATAAATTGACATTATAAAACAAAAACAACATCTTACTTGAATGCTTAACCTTAAAGTCAGACTTTGTATAATACATTATATTAGAGTCTACAACATTTGAAAGGCTGATCCAAATAGAAACTTGTGGTGGCTATATGCCAATTCGAACCATTATGGGTCACCACTCATTGAAAGCACCTTTGAATCAAATTTTCAACAAAAGAACAATTCACCTTCATCAAATGCTTGAGCAATACTTTTTACCTCCACAACACATACATCATGTTCTTCCCTACGAAATAAAGTGCACTCATATGCCATCCCTGAATGAGAGGAAGTACTCTTTTTCAAGAGTTGTGTTCAAAGTTTCAAACAAAGACTTAATCGAGAGATTGACAGAGGATACATTCTAAAGCAATTTTTAATGAAAAACCACTATTTTCTATGTAATTCTTGAGTTGTACTACTGGGTATGAATCCCATCATCTAATCAAGTGATCCCATAACATTTTTTGATGAATTACCTTTCTTCTGCATTTGATTTGGGTTGATTTGGTTTCCATTTGCGCAAGTTAGGAGGAAAACTGTGACTGCAAGTCTGAAAAGCACAATAATTGGGGTCTGTGGTGAAGATGTGGCCCTAACTTACATTTTCACCATTGGAATTTGATGCCACTGGGTGAAATGTAAGTTAAGGTAATGTACTATAAGATTTCAAAGGCTCAGAATTAGGGGAGTAGATCTGCTGCTTCAAAATTGATGCCCTAGGCTAAATATTTAGTTTGTATTTAGCCAACGAGAGGGAGGAATGTGTGCAACAACAATACAAAAGTGAATTGGGACCAATTTGTTGATTGATTCGAAGAGTTTGAAGAATATTGAAGACTAGAAAGTGACTGCATCTGTCATAGGTACCTATCTTTGGATAATTCTATTAGACCCTAGTCTAACTTGATCACTTAGGCTGGTGTGTTGTTGGGACAGTTTGAAGGTGCAGGATTACGATTTAAGAAGTATTGCTCCAGATTATATCATATAAGACAAATAAATAAAAACAAAATGTACATAAACAATAAGATAAATCATAAGGCATATGTCTCAGACAACTATCTGAGATACAAATAACTCATCTTATAACAATAGAAAGAAATAATATACTATAAATATCATATCAAGATACAAGAAAATGTTCTTATAACTATTTCATAAAAACAAGATGCCTAATAGTTAGAAACTAGCACTAGCACCATCCAGGTGCAAGGGGTTAGCCGATTTAGCTTTCAAGTTTTTAAAGACCTCAACACTTTTAGCTACTCAATACAGTTTGATACAAACCTAAAAAACCTTACGTCATATAGTTCTGAATAGCTATATTACTACACTTCTTAATGGATGAGACTAATTGCATCCTTTGTCAGCTCTGTATCCATCGTTTAGGAGTAATGAATAATTCTGCAAAACCATTTTTGAAGTCAATCTTTTGACTGTTAACGATGGTAGCAAGTGTTTAAAGATGTCCATATTTTTTTATTATTCTATGCTAGTTCTATATTTAAGGCGCATAAACGTCGTTAAGATGATTGTACTTAAAACAATCATATTCAAGAGAGAATGTGATGAATTTTATCTAATCAACATTAATGGGTAGCAGGAGCAAGAAAATCCTAATAATATTGATAATTAGAATGTATTTTTTGTAATGGTAAACATCATAAGCTACTATATTTACTATGGTAATGGACAATATATTTGAGGCAGGGGTCTATCTGAACATTTCCAACATTAAAATCAGTGGTCATGATGTTAAATAAGAGGGTTTCCAAAACACATTTTTTGATAACCTTTTGCTGATGCATATGAGCAGATTAGAAATGAGACACCAACAAATATGAAGGCATTATTTTGTTTGTATTCAGCTTACAAAAGAGAAATCTTCATGTCTTATCTTTATACAGGAGGCTGATACAATTGGAACCAAATGGTAATTATGTAGAATCACATATTTCAATTACCAAAAGCTTATAAGAGGATCTTGCCTACGTGCAATTGAGTATTGTATTCTAAGGGACGAGGTATAAAAACATATAGAATTGATGATGGTAATACAATTTACATGTGTTGAAAGGATAACCTACAAACCACTCGAATCTCAAAGAGGGACATCAAGCCTTAAGATAGGAACTATATGTTAATAAAGGTGCAATGACTCTTTCAGTTGTATAAAATATTGATATGAATTATCGAGTTTGAGTTTGACAACAATTATAAAGAGAAATTAAACCGGTGACTATCAACATAGAGTAGCGAGTAAAATAAATAAGAATGAGTTATGAGCACCACGATTAATACACAGTGATGGAAGTGGTGGGGACTGAAATAACAAATATTAAAAAGAGATTGGAATTAAAAAGAGGGAGGGGTTGGGGCCACAACAAAGAGATAGATAGAAGGTTAGTAATTCATATATGGAGAGGGTTAATTTCAGCACAATTTTCTCAGGATTATTGGGCAACAATATTCATAAAGTCTACAGTTCATAATAACAAGTATAACCAGTTCTACAACAAGGCATTATCAAAATCAACACGTAAGACCTTAGTGAAGGATGGATAACTTAACAAATCAAATCATTTAGAGAAATAAGAGCAAGAGAAAGGAGTCAGTTTAGAAAAGCATATATGATAATAAGCAAATATTTATATCAAGGTTTTGAAGATTGATCATGGAGGTGAAATTTCAAATGTATTTAATCCATATAGACTTAAAAAAAGAATCAACAGAAAACATGTTGCACGATAAACACCACAACAAAATGAAATTGCTAAAGAATCATAAAGAGTACAACTCATAATAACAAGTACAACCATTTCTACAGTGAGGCATTATGAAAATTAACACATCACACCTTAGTGAAGGAAGGATAACTTAACAAATCGAATCCTTAAGAGAAATTAGAGAAAACTCTTAAAGTATATTTACTGTATTTGTATTATAATTACATTCTATGTACTGGACCCTAGGGTAGGCTGACGTATATCCATTGCCTAAAATAGACTCAATCATGTCAACCCCATAAAACTGTGCATAACGTATTTCACGCATGGTTTTATGTAAGGTTTTCAAAACTTTGTAATATGTCTCCATTGTGTCCATAAAATCCTAAATCATTAAAATGTTGAGATCTATTATGGTTCTTACATATCTGCATGCCTCTCAGATGTCTTTAATAGTCATATTGCAACCCATCAAAATATTGTTAGCTAAAGTTTCAAATTCCGCTATGTCAGGATCATTCCAAGCAACAAATGTCGAACCTGTTTCTGAGACAACTGTGTCAATTTTATCTTCAAGAGGCGACACATAGACAGATCTACTGCTTGGTATAGTGATTATATTTATATCCTGATTGCATGCTTTCATCTTCTGGTAGCAAAAGCAAGAATACTATAAAGGATATTACAAAAAATAAATCAAATTTTGCAGCAACAACAAAAGTGTATCTCCATGTGGTCATATAGAGAGAAACCTCATTGAACATAAAGTCAAGTGAAATGCTCAAATGAGCCTTCGAAGGTTTGAATATTAGTAGATGTCTTCTTTTATTGCATAACATCATCCTGACCTTACTATTTTCTGTAAATTAAACTCTATGCTGTAATAATGACTTTGAATATGTGCACAAATTCTTGTATTTTCTTAGCTTTGTATGATAGTTGAATGTAACAATGGTTTTATTGGATAATTAAGATCAACAATTTCAAAAATCCATGAAGGGAGTGGTAAGACCTAGGCAGGGGAAAAATGAAATTCAATTGATTTTATAATTAGTAAAATGTTTATCCTGACAGAGATAATGACATTTCTCAGCTTTCTCTGATATGTTACTACTTTAGTCAAAGGGTGTGGAGAGGATTCAAACCCCCATAATGAATAAGTTCTCTATGTGTCGATCAAACAATGTCTCATTATTAAGGATATAAGAGAGTAATAAACCCGATTTAGGGCTGGGTCAACCAGCCAAGCAGCTTTATTTAACACCTTATTTCCTATTATTAATTTTATTAAATAATTAATAATCTGCTATATAAAATAAAAAATTAAAATTGTTAATAAATATAATTATTAAATAAATTTTCCCTTGGCCTACCTGTGTAATGTGCTAGACTATTTGATATAATTATTCGGCATTTTGCTTGAGTTTGACTTTGGTGATTAGTGCTGCGAGGCCGACTTTGGTAACATGTGATGGTTATTTTCTATCTTGGATGACCTAAGATGGTGAGAAATACATATAAGGGTATGTTTGATCAAGGATGATCATCTAAATGTTATTATTTGCAAGTTCATTTCACTAAAAATACTTGCAGGAAGAGAAAATTATACATATGCTAGATTACAGTGTTGAGTATTCCTGCAGAGAAGCTATAGTAAATTAATTTTTACTTTGATGAAAACTCTTACCATATGTGGAAAGGCTATCACATTTCAATTGAAGGGAAAATTTGAAAAATGAAATGTTGCGTCCACTAAATATGAAAAATGGAATATGAAGAGGGAGTGGAGGCTAAGTCCAAATAAGTAAAATTATTGAAGTGTATCAAAGTGTAGGGGTATCCATCGTTTATTCAGGAGGCAAACAAATTTCACCAGAGATCTTGGGTGGATAAAATTTGGAGCTAAATGCATGTCTAGAAGATGGTATTTACTAGGTAAAAATGCTTTCACAGAAGTCACAAGTTGATAAGTGAGATATAAATGTAATAGTAAAGTTTTAAATTATCTTCACTTAAAATGAGAAATGATGCAGTTTGAGATAAAAGTGATTTACAAAAAATGGTGAAGAAGGGGTAAAATGAAGAGTGAAGATCAAAATGCAGTTTGAGATTTACATTTCCATCCATTGTAAGTATGCAAATAGAAGGATAAATGGTTTTCACCTGTCTTTCAGTCAACAAGTTATTTAAGATATAGCATGCAATAGTTTATTTTCAATCACATCAAATATGGGTAATTTCCAAACAATACATATTTGAATGTATATTTGAAGAATGAAAGTAGAAAATAAATTTATGCGCAGATGCACATGTTAGTGTGATGTCAGAAAAGTACTAACCATAAGCTAACTTCAAACCCCTGTTCTATGGGCTTAAGATCAACATGGAAAATGATCATTGCAAAGAATTCAGTAGTATATCCTTAACTGTGGACATGAAAATAATGATGTTGATGACTGATTCAAAGAAATTCAAAGACCACAAAAAAATTACATCAAACACTTTACATACCTAAGATTTCTTTAAGTTGATCGTAAATACAGAAAAGATTGATATCGAAAATTGTAGAAGTCTTTTTCCAGTGACCCTGCAACCAAAAGTAGATAAACAACATCAATTTAAACTTCCTCATAAACAGTTAATTTTCTGATGAGAATTAATTTAAATCACCAAATCATAAAATTTGGGCACTAAATAACCATACCCCCACGTTAAGCTTCTTTTTCCCTCCTCTCTTTCCTCTTTGATTGCAATGATATTGTTAACAAAACCTAACAACAATCACATGAATTTATACTATTGCATGTAGCGGTGAATTACAACTCCATAGTTAATTTCAATAGCTATTATTCGATTCAGGCTCTTTGGCTTCATGCTACCGGGACAGATAAAAAAACTAAATCCCCAGGCTGCCATGGTAGGATGGAGGTGCCATTGTGAGAAGCACTATGTCCATTTCCTCACTACTGAACACTGCTTTGCAAGCATCTCTGTGTCACAAAGGTTGCAAGAAATACCGTGTAGTTTCACGAGTAATAAAAAACTCGGTGTCCATCTTCCCGTCAGAAATGAAGCCCATAGGAAATCGGCTAATAATATACTACAAGTAGCTCTGTAACAAAATACGACATCCAAATAGGTGAATTCTTCCAAAGTGACGATTTTTAGGTGAAGGATTGTCCAAGGGGAATAGTCTAATCGGCTAATTAGTAGAACATACTAAGATATTTTGCCCACTCTTCCACTAATGGGCTAACTGAAAATCTTTATGAAGAAATTATCCTCTTGAATACAGGATAAAAGTGATTGATAGAAAATGAATTTCAATGGTGAAAGCTAGAGGTAATCTAGGGTAGGTGGAATCAGGTATAGTGTTTCACTCGTCATCTAGATTATTTGTTAAAGGGAATTCTTTTATTTTCAGGTTATACAACTCTCATTGAAGCAGAAACTTTGGTTGCTCTCATAGTAATCAAAATAGCTATTGTGTCTACATTAGAAAGAATAGAGGTTCAATGGGGCTATCTTTTAGTAATCAATGGATTGATGAAGAATCAATTACAAGAATTGATATTGAACATTATCATTGATGAAGCATAGCTCTTGTGTAGATATTTCAATTTAGTTTTGGTGATTGCTATTGGGAATGCAGTATGACTGCTAATACATTTCCAATGTTGGGGCAAATCAGTGTCCCTTTCCAAATGAATAAAATTGGTGATGATCATGACAAATAGGCCTTGATACATGCATTGGAATAAGTTTCAACTCATGGGAAACAAATATATATTCCCAACTATTCATCTCCCCCAAGATTTTAGTGTGGGTAAATTAATCATAGTTTGCAATGGGTAGTGGATTGGGATGAAATTCTTAATTTGATAAATCTTTTCCTCTTGTCATAGTGTAGTATGAGGAATTCTTCAACCTGTTGGGAGCAAGCTCAAACATGCAAACATTAGTGGGTTAGCACATAAATCATTTCAAAAGCCATATAAAGGAGAAAACAATCAACAAAGAACACCAAATAATATCAGATAGAGATAAAAAATAAGTAAACAAATGCACCCTATTTTACTCATTTTGATTTTCTCTTTTAGATTGTATGTGGGTGTGCTCTCTCAAACACACAAAATGCTATGGATCCCAATGCAATGCAAGATTATCAAAA
>MU225789.1:3089752-3102631 GCA_018584345.1 Thuja plicata
TATATATATATATATGCTGATGTTTTATGAATATGTATAGGAATGCCATATGAATGATGTTTTAACAATGCAAGACTAAAATGAATCTAAATGAATTAATTATGCAAATGGTATATGAATCTAAATGTTGTAATAATGTGAGATGATAAAAATGGACGAATGCAAGATGAACCTAAAATGGATGAGCAATGCAAGATGAATTAAAATGAATGTGTAAATGAGTCTAACAATGCAAGATGAATAAAATGAATCTAACAATGCAAGATGATAAAATGAATTTAACAATGTAAGATGATGAATTAACAATGCACGCTAAAATAACAATGCAAGATGAACTAAAATGAATTAACAATGCAAGCTAAATAATGGATTAATAATGCAAAGTTCTAAAATGATACTAACTATTGACACAATGATTAATGCAATGTAATGAACAATATGACCTAAATGATGAATCTAATGCAATCTAACGATGGATCTAATGAGTCTAATGAATCTACAATGATGAATAATGTAACTAAATTTTAATGAACGATGAGAGATGCAATAGTGATACTAGAGGCAAACGGACGAAATGGATGCAATGGGACTCACTATATATACATTTTTGGTTTTTTTTTATGTGTGTGACAATCAACTGATAAACCAGACGGGTGGACTATGGAGGATCGGGCATGGAATGTTAGCAGGATGATGACTCAAGATGTTAGCATGATGGCAAGAAGATGGAATGTGCTACGAATGTACAAGGATCAAACCGAGTGATTAATTACAAGCAATTAGTTACAGCGATTACGTACAAAGGTTGCTATTGAGATCTGATTGGATCATGTTACTTGTCTCGATGTGTGTGATAGTTGCGTGTGCTGATTGATTAGTTCAAGAGGAGAGATACATCCTGCGAGAACCCAAAGATGATGATGAACTAGATTTTAGTGGATGAGAGGAAAGATAAATCCTCAAGACTCATTTCCAGAAAGATGGGACTTACCAAGTTGATTGATCAAATGCGCATTACCATTAAACTATAGAACCAATGTAGGATAAGGAGCAACTCAAGACACGAACAATATATAGGACTGATGCTCAGGGTGCTAGGATGGAACAACACATGGACAATAATATACAAAATTATGTGAAAAAAGCTTAGGATACGAGATAGGAAGATTATTGTGGACTAGTGCGTATGATATGCGAACACCCAAGGAATATAGAGAATGTGGAGATTAGTGGAGATGTGGTGTTGGTGAGGGAAGGAAATGAGATTTTGATAGATAATGGAATGGTCCATTATGTGTGACACCTGTTTCCAGGTTTTCATCACCCATACTTGTCCAAGGCGCTTGATTGCCAAGTTTTCACCATTGGACGAAAGTTTTTCTCTTTATTTTTCTTTTTGATTTCTTTGGATATTTTTCAATTTTTTCAATTTTTTTGATATTGCCCAAGTGCCTGTTTACCAGGTTTTCACTAGGACAACCATTTTTTCTACTTTTTAGGAAAAATTTTAGGACTATTTTTCATTGTTTTTGTGCTTTCTTTAGGACTTTTTATACTTTTTTTTATGGATTTTCTCAGTTAACTGGAATGAACAACCAACCGTCAGGCATAGAAGCACCTAAGATGAATGATGTTGATAGAATCATTCAATGGTTCTCCTTTTGGGGTGGAGAGTTGATATGCTCTAGAACCAAAGCATGCAGTGACAACATATGGACCTTGCCAGGTGACTTCAAACTTGCCTTTCTTTTCCCGATCAGTACCCACTTTCTAATTTTCTTTTAGCACAAGGTCCCCTACCTGGAACTGGCGTGGGTGGACCTTCTTGTTATAGTTCCACTTGAGTCTATTTTGGTAAACAATCAAGTGATCATAAGCTTACTAGTGCTTTTCATCTAGGAGATCCAACTGTGTGAGTCGTGCTACCCGGTAATCTTCATCATCAATCAGGCCTCTTAGTGATATTCAGAGGGAAGGTAGTTCAACCTCAATTGGTAAGACTACTTCAGCATCGTAGACTAGGGAGAAAGGAGTAGTGCCAGTAGGAGTACAGTAGGAGGTGCGATATGCCCCAAGGGCAGGATTGATCTGGAGATGTCAGTCACGACCAGTATCATTGACAACTTTCTTGAGGATTTTGAGGATGGTTTTATTATTTGCCTTAGCTTGGTCGTTACCTTGCGGGAAATATGGATTGGAGAAACAGTGATGGATACGAAGGCGAGCACAGAGATCACTGACGTGTTGATTTTCAAATGTTGTACCATGATCTATGAAGATGGTGGAGGGTATGCTAAAGCGTAAAATGATGTGATAGAGGATGAATTTGGATATCTGGACACTAGTAGTGAGTGTGAGCGGAATTGCTTCGACCCACTTTGTAAAGTACTCCATTGCTGTGATTATGTACTTGTGGCCTTCAAAAGAGAGGAGAGTAATCTTACCAACAAGGTCAAAACCCCAACAAGAGAAGGGCCAAGGAGGCGCAATAGGTCTGAGGTCCTGAGTAGGAGCATGGATGAAATTAGCATGTTGTTGACAAGATAGGCACTTTTTGACAAACTCACAAGCATCATGTTCCATTGTAGGCTAATAGTACCCTATACGTAGAAGTTGCTATGCTAGGACCATGCCACTCATTTGGGCACCACAGATTCCAACATGTACCTCTTATAAAGCCTGGGTGGCTTTGTTTCATCTAGACATCTAGAGAGCATGTTGTGATAACCTCGATGATAAAGGGTGTTGGCTACAAGGGTGTAACGAGATGCTCTGCGGATAAAGTTTTGGCATTGGTTTGCAGTGAGATGAGGAGATATGGTACCATTTTGTAGGTAAGCTTAGATATCATGGTACCACGGGGACTGGGGACCAACCAAGACACATATGTGATTTGATTCATCTTTCTCATAAGCGGGAGCGTGTAGTTTCTCAAATAAGAATTCATATTGCGTAGACTCATGAGGAATATTGAGAAGGGATCCAATTGTGGCCATTGTGTCAGTAGCTTTATTCTGTAAATGTGGTACTTGTGTTATTTGCAAGTGGAGGAAGTGTTCTTTCAGCTTGTCAACCATCTACTTATATGGCATCAATTTGTCATCTTTGGTTTGATACTCATCCAAGACTTGTTTGATGATGAGTTGGGAGTCGCCAAAGACCTAGATATCTATGACGTTCCATTCTATGGCCATGTGGAGTCCTGTAATTAGTGCTTCATATTTTGCAATGTTGTTTGTGCAGGGAAATCCCATTTTGAATGACATGGGGATGTAGTCACCTTGAGGTGTGACAAAAAGTATTCCTGCCCCTGCGCCATGAGTTGTGTACGACCCATCAAAGTAGAGTGTCATGTTGGTTGTTCTTCTATCATGTACAAATGCTCATCTAGAAATTATGTGACCAAAGGATATGCATCTACCAATGGTGCTTCAACTAGCTGATCGACAATGACTTGCCCTTTAAATGCTTTTCTATCGACATACTGAATATCAAATTCACTTAGCAACATAACCCATTTGGCCATTTGACCTGTAAGTCTAGTTCTGGAGAGTAGGTACTTGAGAGGATCCACCTTTGAAATGAGCTTGGTTGTGTGACTAAGCATGTGGTGGCAAATTTTTTGAGTGGCGAAGACCACTGCTAGACATGATTTTTCCATAGGAGAATAATTGAGCTCATAACCCACTAAGGTTCGAATGATATAATAAATAGCTCTTTCTTTGCCTTCATCATTCAATTGAGCGAGGAGAACCCCCAGTGCTGTGGTAGTAGCAGAAATGTATAGGATGAGTGGTCGACCAGGTACAGGTGGTACCAAGATGGGTGGATTAGCCAAGTATTATTTGATTTTGTTGAAACTCTTCTGACACTAAGGATCCCACTTGAATGTGTTGTCTTTGCATAGGAGATGGGTGAATGGTTGGCACTTGTTGCTAGTTGAGAGATGAAACAGTGCACAGATTGTAGCTTTCCTTGGAGGCTGTGTAGTTTTCAGAGTATTTTTGGTGGAGGCATCTCTATGATAGCTTGTACTTTCTTTGGATTGATTTCAATGCCTTGTCTAGATACAATAAACCCTAGGAGTTTTCCTGATGTGACTCCAAAGACACATTTCTTAGGGTTGAGCATTAAGCAGTAGTGTCCAATTCTATCAAAGACACATTCCAGAACATCTAGGTGATCTTCCCTTTTTACTGATTTTGCCAAGATATCATCCACATAGTCTTCAAGGATCTTGTGAATCATATCATGAAAAATGACAGTCATTGCTCTTTGATAGGTTGTCCCAACGTTCTTTAAGCCAAAAGGTATCATGTTATAGTAGAAGGTGCCCCAAGGGGTTGTGAATGCTGTCTTATGTTGATCTTCTTCTGCAATACGGATCTGATTATATCTGAAAAATCTGTCCATGAGTGACAACATCTCATGTCCTGCTATGAGATCCACAATCATGTCTTCGTTTGGCAAGGGGAAATCATCCTTGGAACATGCCTTATTGAGATCTCTGAAATATGTACATATCCTGATTGATTTATCAGGCTTAGAGATGGGCACCATATTAGAAATCTAGTCAGAATAGTCAATGGGGCGGATGATCTTGGCATGGAGTAATTTTTCTAGCTCCACTTTGACAAGTAGTGCCACTTTAGGGTGCATCTTTCTGAGATTTTGCTTGACAGGTTTGATGTTCGAGTCCACTGCTAGATGGTGAACCACCAAGTTGGGATCTAACCCTGGCATGTGGGAGTAAGACCATGTGAACTTGTTGATGGATTCCTTTAATAAAGTGACAAGATCACTTTCTTCTGCTTTAGTCAGAGATGCTGCTATGTATGTAATGGCAGGATTTTCTTTGGTACCCAGGTTGATAGGTTTTGCTTCTTAAATGAGAATTGATGATTGTTCAAGCCTGTAATCTCAGATAAGAGGAAGAGGAGAATCTTCATCCTCTGGCACCTCAAAGAGGTTTTCACCAAGGGATACGCCCTTTGTTTTTACTTTTTTATGATTAGATAGCACCCCAGAGGGGTTCTCTCTAGGGGATCGATTTTTCTCTTTTTTATTTTTGTTTTCTGTGTCATTTTTGTGGCTAAAGTTCTCCTCTTCCCCAAAGTATGCCTATAGGTCTAGTTTGTAGATATATGCTGATTCTTTCCCCCAGTCATTGCTTTGCTTAATTGCTCCTATAAAGCTTAGGAGTGCATCCTCACTTTGGAACTCGTCAACATGTACGACACTTGGTTGGTCCCAGTCTATGAGTTCAAGATAGCGGAGGGAAAGGTCAATGAAGAGGATGGAAAGTTGTTGTAGGACAGCATTGCCCAGGAAGGTTTCATTGTCGAAAACATCATCATAAGCTCTCACAACTTTCTCTTCTGGGATATCTTTGATGTTAACGATTTCGCCCAGGGATGGAAAAGAGGAATAGTCGATGAACTTGTTGGTGCCCCCAATCGTGTTAGAGCCCATACCAAGACCCAGGTGCTTTTCTAGTCAGGTAGTCATAATAGGATCTTTCATTCCTTGCTCTTCATAACCAAGGCCACCTCCTTGGTAATTCCATTTTTCTGTCACCATTTTGTGCGTTGTGGGGTACATATCTTTGAAGTAATTGAGTCAACTTGTGTCCTTGGGTGGTGGATCTTTATATAGCCATTGGTTGATGTTTGGTGCCATTTCCTAGCCAGTCAAAGTACCTTTTGATATAAAAGTGGTAGAACTAAATTGTAGTGCCTTGGTTGTCTCTGATTCTATTTTGCTTAGATTAGGCTAGCGGCCTTGAGTGTGAGGATCAATTGGTAGTGCTCCAACTGTGAAGGCATCAGATAAAGTGTACTCACCATAACCTTTATTTTTGATCTTGACTATGGATAAGGTGGAGGAGAGGATTATTTCTAGGTCTGAATGGGTTCGAGATGAGCTAGTGACAGAGGTGCCAATATCAATCTCAGGACAGTGATTGGAATGTGGAAAGGATGTTTCCAACGCATTGCAATATGCGAAGGGCTTGGGATCTACATGGATGGTGATCTCAGTGCCTTTATATGGGAATTTGATACACTGATGGTAGGTGGATGAGACGACTTGCATAGAATGAATCCATGGGCATCCGAGGAGGATGTTGAAGGGAAGGTCAAGATCAACAACATGACATAATGTATCCTAGATAACTGGGCCCACTTGAATGGGTAATGATATGGTGCCTTTAGAAGTACGCTCTAGATTGTCATATGCTTTTATTGTGATGACATCATTTGTTATATCAGCCTCAGTGCAACCCAACTGTTTTATGAATTTTAGAGTACACAAATTTAGGGTCGATCCATTATCTGTCATGACCCATTTGATGGAAAAAACTTTAACCATGAAAGCGATACAGAGTGGGAGATTATGATCAATTTCTTCAGAGGGTATGTTTGTTGGTCTAAAGGAGACCCCACAAGATGTAGACAGGTGTCCGACAAGGTTTTTGAATTCAGTGAGGTTGATGTCACTGGGAACACGGGATTCATGCAAGGCTTTATTGAGGATCTGTTGATAAGTGCGTGATGTGCGGAGAAGATCCAGGATGGAAATGTGGGCTGGGATATTCCATGGGTGTTCCAAAATGTTGTATTGGGTCTCAGCAGATGGGGTGGGACCAACACCTGCAACTATTATCCTACCTCTACGAGTGGTGATTGTGCATTGGTTATTGACAACCTTGACATGGATGACATTGACAAAGGACTGGACTTGGGAAATGCAGCCGATGAGATTATCATAGTTGATATATGCATTGGTATAATATTTTCTATCGGCATTTGCCACTTTTTTACCCTTTCCCTGATTAGAGGACTGAGTAGGATTGCCTGGGCCTATACTGGAAGTGTGTTTAGGGAATGCATTTTGATAAATTTTAAGGCCTGCGTTTGGAAATGATTGGGTAGGAGAATCCACTTTGATCTCCTTGCGGTCAATGAGATCTTGGATATAGTGTTTTAGCTTCATGCATTTGAGAGTGGTGTGTCCCTTAACATGGTGGTATTCACAGTACTCATTGTCTTTATACCAGGCGGGCTTAGGTGTTGAGTCATCAAATGGTTGTGTTTTAGGATACATGACTTGGTTAGCTTGGAACAACTTGCAGAAGATGACGTCAATAGGTTCACCCAAAGGGGTAAACATGCGTTGTGGTGTATTCAAAGCGCGAGGTCTTTGTTGTCCATGCGGGACTGAGATAGCATTTGTCTGATTCATAGGACCTTGATAGTTGCGTTGAATGTCCCTGGAGGGGGATAGATAGGTGCACCTTGAGGGTGCATGTTTTGCTGATATGTTGGTTGAGGATACATGGGATTGGGTTGTTGATACATGGGAGGAGGTTGAGGGTACATTGGTGGTGCTTGCTGATAAGTCTGGGTAGGTGCATTAGGACTAGCTACCACAACTTGAACATGTTTGGTGTCAAGGGCCCCATATGTTGCCACATTTTTGTCCTTGTTCCTATATCATGATCGATCATTGTTATGTTTGTTAGGTTGGGATTCTTTGTAGTGCTTAATGGTACCTTCTTCTATGAGACCTCGTTCAAGGTCCATACCCTTGACTCTGATATCATGATAAGTTTGTATATAGTTCATGCACATGTGATAGGAAAGCTTAGGATGAAGGTTGTTAATGAAGATTTTGATAAGATGCTACTCTGGGGGTTGGTAAGACAACCTTGTAGTAAGCCCTTGCCAGCACTGAAGATAATTGGCCAGGATTTCTCCTCCCTTTTGTTTGGAATTGCATAGGTCAAGGAGTGAGAGTTCATTTTTGACATTATGTGCATATTGGGCCACAAACTTTTCAGATAATTCTGTGAAAGTAGAGACTGTGTCGTAAGGGATTTTGTAGAACCATTCAAGAGCGATGCCTCCCAAGCTTTTGGGAAATAGTCTCATGAGGAAGTTATTGCTATAGGCCACTTCTTGATAGGCCATGTAGAATTCTTTAACGTGACTCATAGGATCGCCCTTCCCCTGATATTTATCAAACTTTGGGGTCTCAAAGTGCTTGGGGAAGGGTATAGTAGTGATGGATTGATCAAATGGATAAATGCATACCTCTTCAAACTTGAATGTTTTGGCTTCTGTCCCAGCTTTTAGCTCCTTGAGAGCATTCTTCATTTCCTCTCATTCGGGATTGATTTGCAGGGGAGGATTGTTGATCGTGGCTGTAGTATTTCCTTGAACTTGATATGGATCTAATGGTGAAAATGGAGGATTCTGTGGGGGATATTGTGGTGTTTGGTAGGGTGGTTGCTGGTCAATATATATAGGTTGTTGTGGTGGAAGTTGTGGTTGAGTGGAATACTGCAGTGGAGGAGGTGTCAGTGCTTGATAAGATTGTTGCAACTGTTGGAAATATGCTTGTATTTGTTGCGGTGTCAGATAGGTGGGATAAACCTGTTGCACACCTATATAGGATGGAGGATAAATGTTTTGTGGTAGAATGTCCCCAGTGAGAAATTTTTGTGGAGGGGGAATTGTTTGTGATGCAGCAGAAGATGGCATGGCTATGTAGTTGGCAGAATGAGTTTGTTTTTGTTGCACGGGTTGGATAAAAGGATTAGCAAACTATTGAGGTGGTTGTGCCATGAAGGGATTTTCCCCCTATGTTTGTGGTTGTGTCTGCTATGTAGTTTGGATAGTGGGCTGTGCAGTTGCGAAGGGGTTGATTGGTTGTTGTTGTGCTTGGGATGTGAATGAATTGGTGATTTGCTGCTGTTGGATAGGTTGATGTTGATGTTGGATAGGTTGTTGTTGCTGCTGTCGGATAGGTTGTTGTTGCTGCTATTGGATAGGTTGGATGGTAATTTGGGGTACGATGAAGGGATTCATGGATGGTTGCAGTGTGGGGGGATTTAGGTTGAACAATGTTTGAGGTGGAACTACTGGCGTTCATTATGATTGTGTTTCTGGTGGAGCGGGAAAAGTGGACCCTTGTGAAAATAAGGGTTGGTTATATGCATTGGTAGGTGGCATGCCTATGGTGAAGAAAGGTGGAATAGGCATGGAGACTTGGGTGATTTGATGCTGTGAACTGGTTGTAGCACTTTGAACATGTTGAGTAGGAATGGGTGGAATGGTGGTTTGTTGTGTGGTAACTAGTGGTGGTGGAAAGTTTGCAACGAATGTTGGGATTGCTTGTGAAAGAGGAGTGACTATGGCTTGCAGAGGTGCTTGCATAGTGATAGGGGGTATTGCTTGTGCTGCTAATGTGGCATTAGGAGGCAGGGCTCCCGAGGTAGGTGTAAGTGTTGTGTGTATGATGGAAGGTGGAATGGAGGGATGAACTACTTGCGCGAGAAGAGTTCCCACTTGTAGGGCTCATCGAAGTGGATCAAAAACTTCATTTATAATGGGATAAGGATGTTCTCCTGGAAGTGCCATAGGTAATGTGACAAGTGTGGGTATAATCCAAGGTGAAAGTTGAAGTCCTTGTTGTTGGATGTCTGAGAGTACCTGGTTGCTGTTACATCCACTCATGGTGTTTACCATGTCGACAAGTGCTGGATGGTTGATAAATGTTTCCACGGTACTTAGAGTGGGAGTTTCATTAGTGTCTACCCAGATGTGTTTAATTTGATCATTGGGCTGAGGCACATAAGTAACCGTGACATTGGTATTGTCAGTCATAGGATTAGATGAGCTAGCGGCAAGATTAGGATCCATGTTCTTCCTCTTCTAAGTGGATTGTGTGATGGGTGGCATGAAATGACTATCCTAATGGGATATGAGATGCAAGATGTATGCAAGGATGCACCTAGGAAACTAAGGATGATGACACTAGGATTTAGGATGTGCTTAAGATGATGGATGTGCTTCTATGGATTAAGGATGACTTGATGTATGTAAGGATCAAGGGTTGCTTTCCCTAGTGTAGGATCAAGTGGATGTGATTGTCTACCTAAGACAGACTTGTGGTCTTTGGCGGACAATATTATTTTCTAATGCAAACCAACCTTTTGATCAAGGTGATGAGGTTGCAAAAAGACAAAGAGGATTATCCTAAAACAAATGCTTAGTTTAAGGACATTCAAGGATGGGATTTGATTAAGATGTAGGTTTTTAGAAACTCAAAAAGTTATGCACTACCAAGTGAGGGGTGTGATCAAGGATGCTTTGGATGGTGATTAGGATGTTGCTAGGATGATTAGGATTGATTTGATTAATGCAAGATCAAGCTAGGATGAGTGTGTGATGTGTTCCTAAAGATGAAAACCTAAGTGAAGTCCTAAAATGCAAGCTAAGTGAGCTTAAGAAGAGGAGGGACTTGTGTTTTTTGTGGTAAACAGACTAGTCATATTGTTCAACTCCAACAAAAGCAGAGTTTAGATGATATTTGCCCATGAAACAAGCAACCTTGTTGTTGTAGATCACTTTTTCAAATTATTCTCGTTTATGGATTTCTTGCTTGACGAAATCGATAATGTGTTGGTACTTGGTAGCTTCTCGGGTTGTGTTTTTCTATTCTCTTTGCATGGGTGGTAACAAAATTTTTACCTTCTTATGCTTCTTTGAATTGGTCATGTCCTATAAGTAGATCTGATCTTGGATGAATAGTTTGAGGTTTTTAGGACATATCTCATAAAAGACTGAATTTTTGCAAAAGGATGTTATTTTGATAGTCTGGAAAAAGCTTGATTTTGTTCTAATTTCTCAATAGATTTGTTTCATGGAAAGAACCAATTTCAACATAATAAAACCAAAAAATAACAAGCATGTGTCTGAAAACAATCCGACAAGGGACAAAGCAACCTTGAAGGATACAAACACATGACAAATTTGAAAGTTGGGTATTCCGTTTGTGTTTTGGATTTTGCAAATGTTGTTAAAACACTTCAAGCACACATCTACCTAAGGAATTGGCTTCAATGAAATATTATAGACCCATTGCTTGGTAGTCCGTTAGCTCACATAGTAGTGTCACCCCCGAAAGGGTGCCCGAGTTTTTGCCTTTTTCCAGGTATTTTTGCCATGCTACAAAGATCTCTTTTGCCACACAATACCTTGGGACACATATGATGGGGATCTTGGGGGGAGATTCTTCCCTCCCCTTGCACTATAATAAGTCATCATTCAGAGGTGAATTGGGTAGCTTTTATGCCTAGAGTTTTTAGTAAGTGTCTCCATTTGATTGTATCCTCTATGTCCATGCAAGCATGATTCAGGCGTATAGCCCCATAGAGCGTCTTGACAAAAGTGGTCACGTAAACATGATTGAGATCGCAAGGCCACACTTAAGTTAGATGAGAGCTGAGTATAAGCTCAAATGCCAACCGACTCCTGAGGCTTTGACCCCAAGGAGTAAATTTGATTAACGTGAGTTAGAGTGGTGTGGCTTACACCTCATTCTCATGTGGGTTGTTCCTGGGAATTTTATCCTCAACCGGTAGGCCCATCTAAAGGATTTATAGTAACTTGGATTGGCGACAAAAGGAGTCTGGATTTCTGATTTTCCCACAAGGGGAAAAGAGCATAATCTCCTATCCAATATCATTTTCTCCTCAAGCACGCAAGACACACTTTGTTCTTTCTAAAAGATTTGATTGTTTAACACTAAGTAAGTGTGTCTAGGTTTTTAATCTTCCCAAAAAGGGAAGAGAGCATAATCTCCTAACACTCACTTAGGATTAGACAAAAAAATCTAACTAATTAGTCTAGGTGCCTAAAAAAAATTAATGCAAACACGATCGTTTGGTCGATGTAGATCTGAGGCAACCTGTAAGACAAATGTGAGTAATTTTGAGTTTGTGTCTTTGACAAGCGGTGCTGCAAAACAATTAGTTAGTAGTTCTATGAATTTTGATCTTTGACAAGCGTTATTAGCACAAGAACCACTTAACAATCATTAGTACATGATAAATCCAACTTAGACAGAGCGTAGACGCTGATTCAGGGTGCAGACACCAATTCTGGTTTTTTTTCTAAAAAAAGATAGAAAGCAGGAAATTCTCCAAAAATACAAAAAAATAGAAAAAGGCTATACCAGTCGGAGACACCAGTTTACAAAGCGCAGACGCCGAAGCAGGGTGTAGATGCTGATTTGTGAATCGTAGACGTCAGTTCATGAACCAGCATTTACGTAGCCACTGATGTACCTACAAACACAAAAAGATAGAAAATAAGGTTACTTTTCTTCTTCTTAGTCTTTAGTTAGATCAAATTTAGCTATTTCAGAATTTCCAAATATTAAAAAGTTAATGTGTTTTTTAGAAACCTTCAAGATTTGTTTACTTTTAATGAAATTTTAGCATTACAACACCTTGTGAAAATGAATCTCTGATAAAAAAATAGAATGCTAAAACCTTAAAAGTTGTGAAAAATACAGTGAGTCTCAAAAAACCAGAAAGTAAATTTTGGAAACTCTAAAATTAACAAAGCCAGGCGTAAATGATGGTTCAGGTCGCAGACGCTGGTTCAACGCAAATGCCAAATGACTATTCAGGTAGAATCAACATTTGCGTAGATGCCTCTGCGTGAAACGTAGATGCTGATCCACGTCGTGGGCAAAATTTGAAGAGAATTAAGACAAAAAGTTAGAAATTTTAGGGACATGGGTCCCACCGGGCGTGCCAGAATGTAGTATGAGGAATTCTTCAACCTGTTGGGAGCAAGCTCAAACATGCAAACATTAGTGGGTTAGCACATAAATCATTTCAAAATCCATGTAAATGAGCAAACAATCAACAAAGAACACCAAATAACATCAGATAGAGCTAAAAAATAAGTAAACAAATGCACCCTATTTTACTCATTTTGATTTTCTCTTTTAGATTGTATGTGGGTGTGCTCTCTCAAACACACAAAATGCTATGGATCCCAATGCAATGCAAGATTATCAAAA
>MU225789.1:3116652-3160736 GCA_018584345.1 Thuja plicata
TGATTTACTTATTCTCATAGAAGTTTTGAATGCAGACTCTATGTTTGGTAAGACACTATTATCAAAGTTATTCATCTCAAATGAAATCAGTCTTCCAATTAAAGTGTCTAGAGTAACATTGCTATTTGCTACTACTCTCATTTCTTGAATGAAAGATACTCTAATAGCATAATTAGGCAGTAAGGTTCTTAGAATTTTACTTACCACTGTATCTTCTTCTAGTACACCTCCAACTCCTCAGATAGCATTGAATACCTCTTTGATTCTTGTGATGTACTGAGTGATTTTTTCACCGTCTTTCATTTTGAGATCATCAAACTTTCCTCTAAGGCTTTCTGCCTTGGCTCTCAAAATATTTTTGTCACCACCATGTACAAGCTTCAATTTGTCCCACATCTGCTTTGCAGTTTTGCATTCTTTGACATCTTCAAATTTAGCATCAGAGAGTGAGGAAGCAAGTTCTATCATCATGCTATTGTGTTCATGCTTCTCTCTCATTTTTTTTTAACTATTGGTGCTCCTGTGGCTAACACATATTCAGTTTCTAGGAATTGAGTAACATCATTACCAATACCTGATAAGTGAAGTCTTATCCTGCTTTTCCATGAAGCAAAGTTGTCCTTGTTCAACTTGGGCATATCTCGTCTGTTCATCTTGTGATCTTGACTTAGGTATTGAAACCTTCCTTTCTAAGCACACAAGCTCTGATACCAATTGTTAGTAATAACTGAGGGGGAGGGGGGGGAGTGAATCAGTGGTCTCAAAAATTTATCCTTCAAACTTAACCACCAATCTATAAATCTCTGATTATTATGTGCCTACAAGATGCATGCCATGAAATACTAATAATGATTAACTGTCTGTCAATTTTCTTTGTCAATCCTTATTCTTTCTTTGATTATCGATAAGCAGTATAACTATTTACTGAAACTCAACAAATAAGTAGAGTATACTGATCAATCCAGAGTTAGTTATGTAAGATGTGAAATAGTAAAGAAATGAATCATACACACATAACACATGAATTTTTAATGTGGAAACCTTGTTAGGGCAAAAAACCACTGGGACCAGTACCCCAAATTTTCACTCTTCTGAATTGAGCCCTGTTAGGAGCCAACCCTGTTAAAGGTTACAAACACACTATTAAGTGCGACCTTGTTAGAGGACTTTACACATATAGGTTTTCACTTAGTATCAAGCATTTAATGCTACCATCCTTGAATCAGCCTCTCTCTTAGATTGTCAATAGGCATCAAGCATATCCAATGCTACTTTCATGAATGAACCTTTTTGGCACTCCTTGGGATGTACCTCAATATATAGAAGACTGTTAAGTCCTACTCAGTTAAGAGACTTGATGCTTCAATGGTTAAAATGAAACATTATGACCTGTTCATATTGCAACTTAAATTGCAGATTTTTAGATCTATTTAAGTACATTACCTCTCTGACCAATGTATCAATTCAATCCTTGTGCTCCATACTTTCTACTCTGTGATGTTGTGCTCACTGTTTGTCGGTGTCTGCAGAATTCCTTAGCTCTTCCTTCAGCTTGTTTGATTAGCATTGTATGAAGTTGTTCTTCATCAATTTCTCTTCAGCATCCTCTTTCTATTCACTCCCATTAATCTCCTTTTGTAAATTAATTAAGCTTGTCTCTTATATAGACACAATATTCCTTGTTTCTTGGTTCTTGATTCTTGATTCTTGGCGTGATAAACAATCTAGCCAATTAGATTTAAAACATAACTCCTGATTTTTCTCGTAGATATATTCTTGCCAATTGTACAAATCAGCTTTAAATCAATCACTTATCTCTAGTCGAATAAAACAAAGTAGACAACCAGTTAAGTCTATATTTAGCTCTGCAAGCTAGATATTTTGTCATTTTTTGAACTCTCTGTCATGTCGGTCACCACTGCAGTTAGTCGTCGGTGACAATTGACTATTCCGTCGGTGAGACTCCAATTAGATTCATGATCTCCATCCGTTGGGAAACACTATATTTTATTTTGTCAGGTTACTTTGTGCTTTTCTCATCGGGCAACACTATGACTCTGCTCATTGATAGTGCTGTGCATTTCCTCATCAGGTATCACTATGACTTAGTTCTTTTTCTTTGTCCGTCGGGTGCACTCCGTGGGTGTTACTTTTCACTTAGTGAAAACTTGATTTGTATGCATTACTAATAGCATATCCTTGGTTCCTTTGGTTCTCTAAAGTCTTTGGCATTATTTACATGACCGTACAGATTATATCAAGTTGACATCAATGACAATACAATACATTAACTGATTTAATGCCTTACATAATCATCAACTTAACATCTTCAAACATTTAATCAGTTACATGTCATCAGATCTAGTATTGGTGGGTGTGATGGGAGAGGAGGGGAGAGGGGTGAGAAATATCATAGAGAGTGAGTGCCTAAATGGCATGGTTGTTAAGGGGGGTTAAAGGGAAACAAGGAAGCCATAATTGTGGGAAATGAGGAACTTGTTGGTGACAAGACAATCCACAATGCTCACACCTCCACCATGGGAAAAATAAGTGAATCTACCCAAACCAAGGAATCACAGAAGCCCATTTAGAATATGGAGGCTCTGAGAATTACCTAACTAAAGTAGGTATCTTCCATAGGCCATAATTGTAAAATTCCCATCACCAAAGTTTCTCTATAACCCAATTCCTCAAGAGTTGTAAAGACCATTTCTAGATTTAACCAAGTTTTTCTCTGATCAAACTGACATTTTGTTAAGAAGTTTGCATATTGCCTTTAAGATGGAACCTCAGAGCACATTTTCTATGGGACTTCTTGTTATAATTTTTTGCATAAATCATTCACAGTTGCATCTCAAAATTCCATAAATAATATTGAGACATTTTGACAAACAATTTGCAAAACTAAAACTCAAATATTTGCAAACAAACTTATCAAAAGATAATAGATAACATTTAACAGTAAGTATTGAATGCAAGTTATTCCTAAAAAGAATATTACAAAGAGTGAACAAAGAATATATTTATGTACTCAAAACAGATAACATATAACATTTATCTGTAAGTATGGACTACAAATTATTCCTAAAAAGCACATTACAGAGAATGAACAAAGAACATAAATATGTACTCAAAAGGACTCTGACCTTACACCTTGATCATTGATAATTATATAATTAAGATAACTTTACATGATATATTTCAGAAATTGTTTAACATATAATTCTCTCTCCTTGCAAAAATAAGAGCATACTTCTAACTATGCCAAGGAAATCATGCACAGTGAATAGGAACCAGCCAAACTAATATGACCTATTTTTGTGTTGTTTCAGAGGATGAACTTACCCACGCCCAACAACTCAAAATGACCAGTGTATACCAAATAGGGTTCAGATCCTTTTACATGCAGCTATACATAGAAATCAATCATAATGCATGTGGTAGGGTTGATGGTTGCGAGATGTGATGGGCTTGAGGTCGCGACTTGGGGATTCTAAACTATGAAGAAAATAGTGGCCACCGATGAAAACACTATCCATGACAACCATTTTTGTGTCCATTGGTGCCCATGCATGATTATGGGCATGACTAGGGATTTTTCTGTTAACTCCCTTTGAATTCAAATTTGGATTTTTGGAGTCAATCAAATTTCCCTCCTTTCCTCCATTTCCTTCTCAAAGTGAATTTGAGAAATAAGATGTCAAAACATAGAAGAGTTAATATTTTACCCCTTTATTTTATTTGGATATTGTATTTTACATGAAACAATTATAGAATATCTAAGACCCTTTTAAATTTTTTGTTTTCTGACAACATCTAAATGGACAAAAATGTCAAGAAGATGTGAGATCTAGACTTACCAATCAACTTGCAGTCGCTATGGAAATTTGACTACAAGCATAATTAGATTTATTTGTTTAATTTAATTAGATATATGCATACATAAATGAAAGATTGATTAATTAATTAATTAGATACAGGGTGATATAGGGATAATAATATAATGTAATCAATTAATCAACAAAGTAACTCAACATGAAGTTTATAAATCAAATGGTGTTATGAGACGTGCAAATAACTTGACAACAAAATTGGTTAAGCTTACTTGAATTGGAGAAGTATTGCGACGGGTGACCTCCTAAGAAGCTCAATGCTTCACCTTAGCGAGAATCACCTAAATGCAATGTGCATAAAGTGTAACTATTCATTCTCATGAGATATGGGTTCTTGTGAACCACTGCCTATGAAACAATGTGAACCACAACTCATGAAAAAATATAACCTCCCCAAAAGTCGAATCACTACTCATGAAACACTATGAACCACAACTCATAAAATATTGTAACTTCTGAGAATGCCCAATGCTTCACTTAGATGCAATGATGAATGCAATGAATGATATAATCATGATACATGTACTTTAATAAAGCCCTGTTATGCCTTGCATCCCCGTCCCTACATTTTGTGTGCAAAATGTTGGGTCCCCCTATTTTTTCTTTGTTTCGCTTTTTGTTCTTACCTTGTCTCTATCTGTCTTCTTTCTTTGGGGTTTTCTTCCCCACAGTTGTGCTTTGTTTCATTAGTTTCTTGTGCCTTTGGGACCCCGGTCCTAGAGTTTGTCATCCTTTGTCGGGAGTCGGACTTCAGATTTTGGGATTCTCCGCCGTGATGTTCTTTGTCCTTAAGGTGATATCGTCGTAGGGAATCCCTGGGCCCGGAGTCCGGAGGTCTGTACGTCTGGAGTTTGTGGATGGAAAGGTGGCTTGCTTTTCACTATGGGTATTAAATGAAGTTACCTGTCATTTTCACATTTACCGTGATTTAAACACTCAAGCAATCAGAGCAATTTTAGAGTGATTTGCAGCAAATTAACGTTAATCCAGTGCTAAACATTTCCAGCATTTTCGAGTGATTGTGAGTGCTTTGTAGTGGCGGGTTGTGATCATTTGGCAGTTGTGGCTGTTGCAAAACTTCCATAGAGGTTCCCTTTCCTCTCCTTTCTGCGTTCTCAGGTTGGTGCCTCCTCCCCCTTCAGCTTTCCTTCTGTCTGGTGTCATTTTTTCTTTGTTTTTGTTTGCCTTTGCCTTTCTATTTTGTTCATTTTTTTGTTTCTTTCTGGTTTTTCTACTCGTTGGTGGGTCGGCTCTGCCAGAGGGTTGTCCACCCTCTATGCAGGTGTAGTTTAGTCTGTATATAGTGTAAAAAATGTATATATTCTGTGCTTTGCCTGGTTTCCCATAGATGTTTATTTTGTGATGTATATATGTGTAAATTTAGTATATATTTGTTGTATATCCCTCTATTTTGCATGTGTATATCCCTCAGCCCTGATGTATATCTTCTATGTATCCTCCTGGGTAGCTTAGCAAGCTCGCCGAGTTTCCCATGTCGCTAGTTTTTTGTCTGTAAGACTCGTTCCAAGTAGAATACCACCTATTTGAAACTCAGCTCTCGACCAGTTTCAAACAGGTAGTTTTCTCTCTCCTCTATAAAACTAGCCTGGCCCTCATTTATGTCCCATGCACACATTTAAATTTGTCCAAGTGGCCTTCACTTTTCATGCATTCAGACAGTTGGCTCCGCCGTCATCGCCATAACTCCTATTTATTACTCACCCACGTGGCGCTCATGTAGGTCTGACAGTTTGCCTTTTTGCACATCTTTACCAACGGTTACTACTCTAAGCTCCAGGTCTCCTGCCATCATCCATCCCATGTCCTTCTTACCAAATGTGATAAAATTCCCAAACCTAGATGGTCAATCAAATTCTTAAGTTCATAATGTATGTGTGCTTTTTAGAGTTTTTGAATGAAACTAACTTTTCAGGGAAAGCAGACATCACGGTGGTAAGATCTCTGGACCTTAGAGTATTTATTTATTAATGCATTCTGATGGTCACTTTTCCTTGTAGGTTTCAAGAGTATTCTTGCAAACATGTCTAAAGCATCCGCATCCTCACCACCCGAAAGCCTGGAACTTCCATCTACAGCAAGTACCAGGGTGTCAGTAAAATCCAAAATGGAGAAGGCTCTGGAGAATATGCCTTTGAGTTTGAAATACATTAAGGATGGAGTCATCGTGGGATTAAAGATCAAGTCCAAGGTCTAGCTTTTTACCGACACTAGTGTCAGAACATGGCCAGAAATGCAGGCCTTGGTCAAAGTCATGTATATTCAACGACAGGCCGGAGATCCTTTGGCCATCAAAATTGGGAACTCTGGGATCCTAAAGGCAGCTTGCTTCCCATGCTCGGTATAGTCACTGGAGCTTATTCTCACACTCTCAGCTCTGCAACCCATCTATTCAGGCTGTTATGCTCGCACCGCTGAAGCCAACAGGGTACCCCACTCCTCTAGTGTCTCTTGACCCTGATACCTTCCAGAGGAGCTTGGGAATCCCTCAATTCGCTAAGCTAACCATGGTCACCTCATTTGATTCCTTGGCCCAATTCAAGAAATTGGAGGAGGCGGCCCGCATCTATATGAACAATAATTGGCTCAAAGTCCCGAAGAGGGACCCCAAAAGAATGAAGCTAGAGATCCCCAGGTCCGAATTCAAAGAGAGCATCCAGATGGGGATAATAGCACTATGTTGGGTCATCAAGAAATAGCATGCCTAAGAATTCTTTGGGTGGATGTACTACTTTTTTCTCAGCATAAGTACAATTGGGGAGTTTTTCGATTGAGCGGCTATAATTTCAAACCACGTCGACTCCCAGTTCCTCCAATTGGCCAAGAAGAAGAAATTGTACATGACTTCTTATGTTTTCTGGGCCCTAGCATAGCATAGGCCCCACACCCATGGGCTACTCATAGATGGCGTACTCAGGCTTGGCTCAGATTAAAAGGCCCTGTGGGAATACTTCCCACAGATTCAATGGGAGGCCAGTTTCCCTAGTTTCTGCAGAGTAAATGATGCATTTGTTTACTATCATCTGCTCACACCCACCTGGGATGCAGGATATCACCTGTCCATCGAGGTGATGAATTTGGTTCAGAGTTATGGACATTAATATACTCAATACCAGTAGCATACATATATAAGGGTGATCGGCTTCTCTGGGAAACCCTACTTGTTACCCAAACACTGCGGGGACTAGATAGTCCTGCTAGAATTTTGTAGGCAGATAATGGAGCTGCATGCCTTCTTTCCCCTAAAGAAGGTAACCAATATTCAATTCCCAATCACTTGTGGGAATTATTCATGCAGTCTGGCCACTGCCAAAGAAGTAAACAATGAGCTGAAAAGCTACAACTTGGCAGAATTCTACTTGGCACAAAAGCATTATGATCCGCACGACAAGATTACAGCGGCACTTCCCTGGGCCTCAGAGCCCCATCAATACCATATGGAGGACTTTTGAGAAGATTTCCAAGATGATGTGGAGGTCTGGAGCTGGCACTACGTCAGGATGACGGTGGGCATGATGGAAAGATTGAAGCTCTAGAGATTCCCCAAGGACTTCTTAGACATCGGCTCCACGATCGATCCCCAGTACAAAGAAAAGGGGGTCGATACATTGGCTCTCCCACTAGTAAATTGGGATGCCTAGGAGGGGTCCACCATTGAGGAATTCACTCATGAGGTGGTCGAGTCCAACCACGCTTACTTTAAAAGGATGTGCCTCGGGAGTGTTTGCAGAGCAGCCCCGCCAGCACCAAAAGAAACCCCTGGGGCCGAGACTTCTTCATAGAGAGTGGATGAAGGAAAAGGAATAGATACAACCCCTCCTATGAAAGAATTCCCCATTAAATAACAAATAAGGAAATTGGTGGCAGCCTCTCAGCAAATGAGGGAGAACCTAATCATAAGGCTGGCTACCTTGGTGCTCATGGCCAGACCTGTTCTTCCTCCATCCTCCCCTTAACTAGCAGCCTTAATGATTAAGGCAACAGGGGTGGATCTGGTGGAGCAAGCGGTGGTAAGGAATGCAGGCTCACCCTTGATTACCCAGAGAAGGAGGCTTGACCCTAAGCCTAAGAAGGAGCCAGAGCTGGGGATGCCTCAGGCTCCGTAAGTTGAAATCCTTTCTTCTGACTCCCCGGAGCTGGAGAAGGAAGTAGAGCCTGCCGATGTCCTGGACAACCCTCCCCCATAGGATGAGTTTGATGATGTTTTTGCAACTGATGAATTTGGTAACTTATAGGGGGGCATTGAGCAAGAGGTTGAGGTCGTAGCACAAGAAGAAGCTGAGGAACAGATAACTGCACAGGAGTAGGAGCAAATGGAAGAAGAAAATGAAACAGAGTAGGAAATCACCTCTGAAGTACTGGAGATGCAAGATGCGGGGGTGGACCAGCAAAAGCAGAGTGAACAAGCAGCACCTGCTAAGGGAACCAGACCTTTGGGAGCAACCGTAACCTCAGCTGCGACGTTCCAAGCGCCACTCCTTGGAGCAAATTTTGGGCAGGTAATAACCGCGGTGCAAATGCTGAATCTTGGCCTGGTACCTCCCTTATTTCTAAAGGATGTATCAGAAGAAGAAGAGATCCTGGCAACTGAGGCCGAAGAACAAGAACAATGAGAAGAGGAAACCCTCAGGATAGCTGAAGAAGGTCCAGACAAAGCTAAATATGCAGAGGACAAGGCTGAGGAAATAAATGTGGCTAGGGGAGATGTTCCTATTGTGGCCTAGGATAAAGAAGAAGGGGTGGGTGAGACCCACACCACTGAGGAGGAACAACAACAGGGCACCAGGGAAGAACTAAAGGAACAAACTTTGGCGAACAAGCCACCCCTGCCACCTTAGTGGTTAGTGGAGAGAAAGAAGAGAAAATCCATGTCCACCCTGAGAGCTCACCTCTCTTTGGCTGAGATGATGACCCAGGTCCAAGAACCACCAAAGGCCAAGAAAGCCCAGATGGTTCATACTCTTCGAATCGGGCCGGGAGGAGAAACAGTTGCCTTTGTTGCAACACCTCCCCTAGACACCGATGCGATGATAGAAAAGGCTGGAGATTATGATATCACAGAGATATCACTGGGAAAGAGAGGAAAATAGGGTGAAGTAAACCTGTTGAAAGAAGTGGCCAAGGCGGTGGAGGCCAGATATGAAAAGGAGGCTCAAAGACTCAAAGTAGAAAAGGAAAAGACAACAAACCTCATGGGGTTGCTTACTGAGCTGGCCAGGCCTATTAGTGCCATTCCTTCAGAGACCTCCATGTCTGATGTGCCATTACCATAGAGTGACATTGACTCCCTGCGAGCAATGAAGAAGAAGGCCCAAGCGGTCGATGAGTGGGTCGCTCTGCAAATAGGAAACACCCAGCGTTTCCTAGTATCCACCCTCTTAGATTTGTACGCAGCATGACATGTTTTACATCAGGAAGAAACTATTCTTAATATATGGGAGGGTGACATGGAAAACTATGAGGCTTGGAAGATAGAGCTGGAAGAGATCCTCAACCTCGGGGAAGAAATGGTCTCTAAATCCAGGATTCTGGGAGAAGAATCATTTGACTTCATGAGGACCCAACACTCTAGACTTGAACTCACATTGGAGGTACTCAAGAAATTGGTAGGGGCTGTACATGATAAAGTCAATACAGTGCAATTATTCAAATATGTATAAGGCTTTTGTGGCAAAGGTCTCTGGAGCTGACCCATTCAACACCGATACATGCACTCTGGAGGAATACGTCCTGGGAAAGTTTGATAAATTAATGGAATCCAAATATCAATCCCCAGAGGGACTAGACGGGACCCAAATGATAGGGCTAACTCGCATGATCCTTAGTGGTCATGATGCGGAAAAAATGGTCGACGAGTTCAAAGATAATGTTCCGGAGCTTGGAGAACAAATTGAGGTGGCTAAGTACCGTCGGTCCTGCCTTAAAGAAATTGATGAGGATGGGATCTCCCACCTTCTCCAAACATTTAATGACAATAAGCAACAATAAAGTTTCTCCAGAGGCCAGAAAAAACCCAAACATTTTGTATTATTTATTCTTTCAGAATGTAAGTTATCGGATCCTGGAGTCCCGGATCCCAAATTTTATATTCTTTCAAGTGATCTGTGTCCCAGTCCCCGAGGCCGACCGGTCACTTTTAGAAGCGGTTAATAAAGGCTGTCAGAAGGTAGTTAGCTACATCAAGGAATGTTGGATCAAGAGTTGGTTTTCTGACAGATGGTCTTCTCAAGGCACCGCTTTAGAGGTACACCTGGCACATTGGAGACAGGGTGCCACATTTCCCATTTATGAGGCATGTAGCCTCGATCCCCAGGGATCTGATTTCTTCCTTCTCTTTCGTGGCTCTCTTCTCTAGGCCAATTCTTCCGCTCTACCTTCTTGTCTTATTATTTTGACATGTCAGACCTATTCCATCTCAAGGTCTTTTGTAGGGTGGAACAGGTAGTATCGGCCTCCAAATATTGTATTTTATTATAACATGATGTAAAATAGGGTTAGGGTTAGGGTTAGATGAGGATGTGTATAAATAGTAAGACCGACCCATTTTCAAGGGTCAGAAAAATTAATGATTTTGCTGTCCACAGTAATAGAAAAGAATTTTTATTTTAGTTGCAGAGCTCAATGCTCCATTATTTCACTTTCAAATAGTTAGATGCTCCCCTGGAGCCACCATTGTATCATGCACCAGTGCTCGCTGGAAGAAATATTAATGAAGAAGGGAGAATTCTTTGCAATGATGTTGTTGGCATTCAAACTTTTGAGTTAATGGTATTTTATGTTTCATGTTCCTTATGTCTTCTGCTCTGATATGTCAAGTAGATTAACGACCTCTTTTCCCTTGCTACTAATAAAATATGAACTGATGGTTGTGTATTTCTTCAGTATTTAGTGTAGTATATCAGAGCATTATCGATGTTTTGAATGTTTAAACATAACTATAGATAGATGGATTACTTCTGACCCTGCAGGATCTTTTTTATTTTATTTTCCAAGTGTAGAATGCTTGGAGAAACCTCACCTTACTGAATCTCCAGAGAGAATGAGTTGAAGAAACTAGCTATCCCCCTCAAAAATAGTCACTTCTCCCAACCGAGCCCCGCACCGTCGTGACCTGACACCCAGGTGCTTGGAGGTCCAAGTTATCTAACTTCCCTGGATAGCCTTTGCAGGTGGAGTTGGCCGGTACCCCCGGTACCCGGTGATAACTTATGACTGTTGGCAGACCCGATCAGCAAAACCCTGTCAACAAAAATAGGCGCTAGAAGGAGGGCATGAACTCATCCCCCTCTCAAGATTCTATTTTTACACCTCTCGAGGGTTTCTCGAGCTATAGTTTTAGGAGTCAAGCCTTCAGTGGGATTGGGTCTTTCTCCCCAGCAAAATTTGAAAGAATCCTTAGGTCTTCCCTAAACCCTTAAAGGTTTGTTGAACTCGAGCCTCCTGCTTGAAAGAAATGGACTTCAAAAACCACACCGACCACTATTTTCTGGGGGTCTAGCATACCTTAGAATACCCAAAATTCTCAGACAATCCTGGGAACTAGTGCTCAAACTACCCGAAATCTAGTTCCCCCAATGGCTGCATATTTTGGCAACACTGGGTCCCCATTGGAAACTTTTTTGGGTGCAATCAACAACTTACCCTCACATCCAAAGAAGATCTACCCATGATATGAGCACTTAGGCTCACGGACTGTAGAAGAGAATCTACAGGCATATAAGGATGCCATGAACCAACACTAGATCCAGCATGAAGATGTTGTGACTCAGATGTTTCCCTTGTCTTTAGGGCAAGGTGAGTTGAACTGGTACCTTAACCTTCCTGCCAACTCCATTAACAGTTGACAGGACATGGAGGATGTCTTCTTGGCTGCCTTCTGTGTACATGTGGACCCAGCTTGGTCCCATAGCTAGTTCATCTTTATTAGGAAGGAACCCAATGAACCTCTTGCAGCATTCAACCATCGGTTCTAGCGTGCCTTGAAGCGGTGCACGAGCCCTTTCATTCCATCCCCAGAAGTAGCCATACAGACTTACCTTAACGCAATGGACCCCTTCATTGCCACTCTCCTTCGGAGAACAACCACTGCGGGCGACCGGGACACTTTGGCGAAGGTTTACAACCTAGCCTTAGAATTATCCCGTGGTCTCAACAAATCCCTAGGCGGGATTGGGTAGAGTGCGCCCTTCAACATGATCCCTGGTGGAGTAGTGTATGCCAGGGGATATAACCCCAATCTGGAAATGGGTGCTCCCTTGATGGCAATGAATCCCCCACCATCGCTGATAGACTAGTAGACTCGGTATGTTTATCCAACGCAGACTCATGCGGTACCAGGTCTGGAAGCTTTCCCTTGGAATCAGTCATAGTAGGTACAACAGCCTCAGACACAACCGTCCAAAGTGCCCTTCTTTTAGTTGTCCGCGACTGGAGGATTGCTGCCCTCGACTCCAGCTAATACTGCTGCCTTCACGGGGAACCAACATCAACAACTGTCACATTATGATGCCAATACTCAGTTGACCACCAAAGTTGAGTCCCTCCAGTGAATGTTGTCTACCTTGACTATGGACATGGGTCAACTGAAGGTGGGGTCCTATGCACCCTAGAATTCTAATTCCCAGAGGGGGAATATCTTGTCTGGCCAATGAAACAACAATGCCGGGGGAAGGAACTTCAACAATGGGCCTCAGCCCAATCAACAACACTAGAAAAATAACATGAGCACCAGAGGTTCACCTCTGAACCAAAATGCCAACCAAAATGGTGCTGGACCATCACATTTCACACCAGTCGTAGACTTCCAGCCTATGACCAATTGGTGTAGACTGCACGACACGGGCTCACACAATGAGGTGAATTGTGCCACGTTGGAAAAGGTCATCATGATCTCCTAGCTAGACAGACAACAATCACATGATGCTACTCCCCCAGAGCCTCCTGTGCAAGAATCAAACCACAATGCCTTCACCTGTGAGACCATCTTCTTCAAAAATTTCAAAGAAGATGAAGAAGAATCCAAATTGCATGGATTCTTTGACAAATCTATCCTTCCCTTTGAGGCCAATGCCTTCACCAACCCACAGAATCCATACAATACTCAGAGTCAGGTTGGTAAAGGACCGACTTACACGCCTACACCCCCTATCAAGGACACTCCCTCAGGATAATGCAACTGACCGACCCGCCCCTCTAAAAGGTTCTAGCTCTAACCAAGTGAAAGACCTAGCTGAGGGTAGTCACCAATTCCCAAGAGGAAGATTTGACATTACAAAGGTGTTAGAATAGACCACCACCTCCATGACCTTGATGGAGGTTTTGCTAAATTGTCCCGAGCAGAAGAAGTCTCTTTTGAAGCTCTTGGGAAACTTGAAAGTCGTCAATCACCCGCCCAAGACTGTCTTGTTTGAAGATGCCAACGCGACTGTCTTCCGAGAGAATAATGAAGATCTTCCCTTCCTACTAGGCCTGAATATCCAAGGCAAGAATATACATAATTATTTGGTAGACTCTGGAGCTTCGGGTAACATCATGCCCTTATCCATTTGTCAGAAGCTCAGATTCCATCCCACCCCATCTAATGGTGCAGTGATCCAGCTGGATAAGACTGCCATAAAAATGGTGGGGGAATTAAAGAATGTCTGGATATAGCTTATCTAGGACCCTAGGATAGCCAACATAATTTACATCTAGGTAGTGGACATCCTAGAGACTTATGGGATGTTATTAAGTTGGAATTGGTCTAAGTCCTTGAACGGATACTTTTCGACCAATTTCTCGCACTTATGGCTCCCCTGGGAAGGAGAATCAAACAAGATCTGGGTTGAAAGTGAACTTTGGATGAAGGAGGCCCTTACCAAGGTCAGGAAGGTCAGTGAGATCTTCTTCTCTGAGACTTCCCCCAGGGTGTACCGACCTTTCAAAAGCTTAACATTCAATTTCGCCCCCGGGGAGGATCCCATAGTGTTGTAGAGAACCCAGGACCTAGAAGAAAAGCTGAGAGTTAAGGTTGACTTTCAAGGTGCCATGACAACCCCCGCCACACTCCTATCCAGCACTTGGTGCTGAGTACACTATCAGAAGCATTTAGAACTTAAGTGTGGGCCCTGCCTTTCGGTCACTACCTGGCACATCAACACCTTCCAAAATAGAGAATGTATAGCTGATTTCTCAGAGTCCAGTGTTCCTATGGGATGCACTCCTTTGGTGCCATCTCCCCGAGAATCTCAGATCCAAACTCCTCTAGAGGTAAACCCTACCTACATGCCAACAGTTTGGGGGGAAGCTCCTCCCAAATCTCCCAAAAGTAATCTAAAGACTACTCTCGCTCCCCAGCCCCAGACTACGAATAGCAATTTGTGGACCCTCAAGTTCAATGGATCCCGATCCAAACAAGGCTGCGGGGCCGGGGTAGAATTAATCAACCCGCGAGGGAAGTCCTTCCTCGCATCTTACAGACTGCAGTTCAACTGCACAAACAATGTTACAGAGTACGAGGCTTTGGTCCTTGGGATCTTATTTGTGTTAAGAAAAGGTGTCACCTGCCTCCGGGCTCTGGGTGATTCAGAGTTGGTTGTCAAATAGGTTCAGAGTCAATATACATGCCACGACAAGAGACTGGCCGCATACCGCAACTGGGCTTGGAGCCTTATTGAAGATTTTTATGCCTTTGGCATTGACCTCATTCCCTGGTGACGGAACTATATCCCAGATGCCCTTGCCGTTTCTACCAGCACACTTGAGCCAATGACCGGCTTGCGACTCTGAAGATTTTCAGTTGAGATGGTCCCTACCCCTTCCATTCCAGATAATGTCACCCACTTTAAGGTTTTTGAGGAAGATCAACATATCCTAGCCTTCATGGCCAATGTTGGTGTCTTTGAAGACTAGGTAGTGGAAGAACAAGACCATGACGATACTGGGCAGGGTGAGGAAGATGATGGGATCATGGACCTACCCACTAACACCATCCCGAAGGGGATGGTTGTGCTTGAATGAATCTTCACTCAGACTCTTAGGCCTGTGAAAAGATGTCTTGTTCCCCTAAGGGAGAAAAGTTTGAAAGAATAAACATCGGCCAGCTCGGTGAAGAAAAGATGATCCACATTGGCACCTCCTGCTCCCCTAAGGAGAAGGAGAAGATTCTCATGGTTCTCTGAGAATACATAGATGTAATTGCATGGGGGTATGAGGATTTTAAAACATATAAAACATCCATTATGACTCATACTATTCCCCTAAAACCTGATGCTAAGCCTTTTCGGCAAAAGCAATGACTAGTCAACCCACTAATCGAGCCTCTAATTCGTCAAGAGGTAGAAAAATTTCTGTTAGCCTAGATAATCTTTCCAATCTGGCACACTACATGAGTTGCCAATCTAGTCCCTATGAGAAAGAAGAGCGGTGAAATTTGCCTTTGCGTGGATTTCTGAAACTTGAATAAGGCCTCCAAGAAAGATAATCACCCTCTCCCTTCGTTGGATGAGGTGTTACAGATAGTGAATGGATCCCAGATGATGTCATTCTTGGATGGATACACTGGGTATAACCAGGTCATGGTTAAGTATGAAAATAGGGAGAAAATAGCGTTTACCACCAAGTGGGGAATGTTTGCATACAGGAGAATTCCCTTTGGTTTGATTAATGCATGGGCCACATTTCAAAAGGCAATAGACATTGTATTTGAGGGCCTTGTGAATCGGTGCATAATCATCTACATGGATGATTTGACCAAATTTTCCCAGGATAGGCGTGACCATTCCGCCCATCTCGCTCAGATCTATGAGAGATGTCGCCGGTATGGAATATCCCTCAACCCCAAGAAGTGCATATTCAGGGTCACCAAAGGGAAGTTGCTCGGGCATATCATCTCTGAGAAGGGCATATCCATTGACCCTGAGAGAGTTGAAGCATTGCTAAACTTACAAATGCCCGACAGCAAGAAAGAGATGCGATCCTTCTTTAGAAAGATCAACTTCGTTCGGCGGTTCATCACTGGATTCGCTAAAATAGTTAAACCACTTAATGAAATGATGAAAAAGGATACCAAGATTGAGTGGAGTCTTGAAGCAAAGTGGGCGTTCACCCAAATCAAGCAAACAATAATGGAAGCACCCGTCCTGGCTAGTCTGGACTACTCCCTTCTATTTTACATTTACTCCTTTGCTTCGCTGCATTCTAACGCTGCAGTGTTGACTCAAAAGGTTGAAGGGGAAGAAAAACCAATAGATTTCATGAGATCCCCCTTCAAGAATGCCGAAGTCTGGTATTCACCACTAGAAAAGTTTGCCTTTGCTCTTGTTCACGCCATGAAGAAATTCTGGAATTACATTCTCTGGAGCAAGGTGCATGCTATCATCCTGGACTAGGCCGTGAAGCCTTTGCTAATGTAGAGTGAGTTGGGTGAAAGGAAGGGGAAATGGATGGCCATCCTCCAGGAATATGACTTAGAAATGCAGCCCATGAAGATAGTCTGGGGCCAGGGACTAAGTCGAGCAATGGCAGAAGAGACTCCTCACACAGAATGTCAAACCTACACAGTGGAGTCCATCACTCGAGACCTGTGGTATACTGATCTGGTATATTTTCTACTGAATAACAAATTCCTGGAGGGATTACCTCCCAATAAACGCCATGCCCTGCGGATGAAAAGTGCTCACTTCATGATCAAAAACTTTGCGCTTTACCACAGGAACTACGAGGGAGTGTACCTCCAATGCATCGACAGGGACCAAGCTGTGAAGATGATTGATGAATTTCACGGGCAGTTTGGAACTGAGCATGGCTCTGCCGATGCCACTGCCCATTAGATCCTTTGGGCCGGATACTATTGGCCTTGTATATTTAAAGATGTTTACACTCATGTTAGGAAATGCCACACTTGCCAAACCGTGGCGCATCGTGAGTGTAACCCAGCTATGCCTTTGCAACCAGTCTTCGAGGCTAGGCCCTTTGCCCAATGGGTATTTGACTTCATCAGGAAAATCAACCCCAACTCATCTGCCAATCACTGATACATTCTTACTGCTACTGATTACTGCACCCGGTGGTCCGAGGTGATACCTTGCAAGAATAACACGGCAGATGTAGTTATCAAATTCCTAGAAGAAAAAATCATCACAAGGTTTGGAATGCCCTTTGCTTTGGTATGTGACAATGGTCTGGTGTTTTCTTTGGCACAATTACTCGAGTGGACCTACAATTGAAAGATAACTCTGAAATTTTCCAGTAACTATTACCCCCAGGGGAATGGTGTTGCTAAATCTACGAATAAAAATCTACTTGAAGTGATCAAACACCTGCTAGAACAGAATCCCCAGGATTGGCATCAAAAGTTAAAATTTACCCTCTAGGCAGATCACATTCGAATCAAGGCTGCCTTGGGAACATCCCTGTTCCATCTGGTTTATGGCCAGAACCTTGTGTTCCCAATTAACTTACAAATCCTAGTTTTGTAGTTTATGCAGGAATTCAGCAACCGGGACAACATCGTGGAGGTTTGGCTCCTAAATCTGGTGTGAATGAAAGAATAATGAGATGCAGCTCTCGAACATTTTGCGTGTCATCAAGTAGTGGTAAAATGATGGTTTGACCGCAGAGCCCAATACAAAGCTTTTGAGATTTTAGACTTGAACCTGTTGTGGGATAAGGCCCGAGAAAAGAAAGGAAAGCACACCAAGATCTAGCAGCTCTGGCTCAGACCATATCTAATCTCAGAAATATGTGGGGCAAATACTTACTGCCTTAACACCACGACTGGGGAACCTGTCCCATTGCCCGTCAATGGACAGTTTCTCAAACACTACTTTGAATAGGGAAAGTTTGTCCAAAATTGTACTATATGTAAAGCCCTCCACCTGTAAATATTTATTTTTTGGTGCCTTTTTGGGAGGTATTGTGCTTTGTAAATAGTCTTGTTGGCTACCCTCCAGGGTAGTCCTCTTTTGGTGGTTTTTGTTTTCATTTTTTTTTTCTTTTCTTTTCAGGTCCCAACATTTTGTTCTCTCTTGTAAGGATTGGAATGATTTTCATACACCTTGGTCTCCGGTACGATGTCTGTGGCATGGTGAACTTAAAATCTATCTTTAGCATAAGTGGAATCAGTTCGGTCTCCAGAGTTGTTTTACAGGTTTGGTGGAACATTCTGAGCAATCTCCATTGGGTTTTATCTCTGAAGGTCTGGAAAACAATGAAATAGAAAACATAAGGAACAAGTAATCAGACACACCAAGGATAGATCTGTTGTATTGGTTGATTGACCCAAGTTCTAACTTTTAAAGAATTCTTTCTGGGTCTAGAGTTTTATCCCCTACTCAACATGAAATAGGTGGAAGGGTGAAAGAAGTACTGCCGTTAAAATTAGCTAAGCTTAAGCTTAATGGTGAAAGAAGTACTGTCCTCCCACCCATAAACATATAAAATAACAAGAAAAAGGAAAGCAGGATGAAGCTCCAGTCTCTGGGAGAAAGGGATAAATATAACGATTGTGGTTCAATGTAACTAGTGCTTCTTCTCTACTCCTCCTAGAGGTCATCGAATTGATTTCCTTCCAAAGAACACACTCCACCATTGGTGAAAAGACTATGGAATGGATTCTGTGTGGACGGATTCTCTCAGACATGTTCTCTTTACTTGTCAGATACTTTGAGTAGTGACTTGTTCTAGTTTTTCCAACCAGAGATTTTGTAGTTCTCAAATGCACTAAGGCATTTATCCCAGATAGTCGCCATTTGTTATGCCCTGCATCCCCGTCCCTACATTTTGTGTGTAAAATGTTGGTTCCCCCTTTTTTTTCTTTGTTTCATTTTTTGTTCTTGCCTTGTGTCTGTCTGTCTTCTTTTGTCTTCTTTCTCCAGGGTTTTCTTCCCTACGGTTGTGCTTTGTTTCATTGGTTTCTTGTGCCTCCAGGACCCCGGTCCCAGAGTTTGTCATCCTTTGTTGGGAGCCAGACTTTGGACTCTGGGATTCTCTTCCATGATGTTATCTATCCTTAAGGTGATATCATCGCAGGGAATCCACGGGCCTAGAGTCTGGAGGTCTGTCCATCCGGAGTTTGCGGATGAAAAGGTGGCTTGCTTTTCACCACGAGTATAAATAGAAGTTACTTGTCATTTTCAGATTTACCATAATTTAAAAACTCAAGAAATCAGAGGGATTTCAAAGTGATTTGCAGCAAATTAACGTTAATCCAGTGCTGAACATTTCTAGCATTTTTGAGTGATTGTGAGTGCTTTGTAGTGGCAGGTTGTGATCATTTGGTAGTTGTGGCTGTTGCAAAACTTTTGCAGAGGTTCCCTTTCCTCTCCTTTCTGTGTTCTCAAGTTGGTGCCTCCTCTCCCTTCAGCTTTCCTTCTGTTTGGTGTCATTTTTTCTTTGTTTTTGTTTTCCTTTGCCTTTCTATTTTGTTCATTTTTTTATTTCTTTCTGGTTTTGCCGCCCGTTGGTGGGTCAGCTCTGCCGGAGGGTTGTCCGCCCTCTATGTAGGTGTAGTTTAGTCTGTATATAGTGTAAAAAATATATATATTCCATGGTTTTCTTGGTTTCCCGTAGATGTTTGTTCTGCGATGTATATATGTGTAAATTTAGTGTATATTTGTTATATATCCCTCTAGTTTGCATGTGTATATCCCTCAGCCCTGATGTATATCTTCTATGTATCCTCCCAGGTATCTTAGCAAGCTCTTTGAGTTGCCCATGTCACTAGTTTTTTGTTTGTAAGACTCGTTTTGAGAAGAATACCACCTGTTTGAAACTCGACTCTCGACCGGTTTCAAACAGGCAATTTTCTCTCTCCTCTGTAAAACTAGCCTAGCCCTTATTTATGTCCCATGCATGCATTTAAATCTGTCCAAGTGGCCTTCACTTCTTGCGCATTTGGACAGTTGGCTCCGCCATCATCACCATAACTCCCATTTATTACTCACCTACGTGGCACCCACGTGGGTCTGACAGTTTGCCTTTTCGCACATCTTTACCAATAGTTACTACTCCGGGCTCTAGGTCTCCTGCCATCATCCATCCCACATCCTTCTTACCAAATGTGATAAAATTTCTGAACCCAGATAGTCAATCAAATTCCTAAGTTCATAATGTATGTGTGCTTTCCAGAGTTTTTGAATGAAACTAACTTTTCAGGGAAAGAAGACATCATGGTGGTAAGATCTCTGGACCCCAGAGTATTTATTTATTAATGCAGTCTGACAGTCGCTTTGCCTTGTAGGTTTCTGGAGTATTCTTGCAAACATGTCTGAAGAATCCGCATTCTCACCACCCGGAAGCCTAGAACTTCCATCTACAACAAGTACCAGGGCATCAGTAAAATCCAAAATGGAGAAGGCTTTGGAGAAGATGCCTTTGAGCCTGAAATATGTTAAGGACGGAGTCATCATAGGCTCAAAGATCAAGTCCAAGGTCCAGCATTTTACCACTACTAGCGTCGGAACATGGCCAGAAATGCAGGCCTTGGTTAAACTCATGTATGTTCAACGACAGCCTACAGGCCAGAGATCCTTTGGCCATCAAAATTGGGAACTCTGGGATCCTAAAGGTAGCTTTCCTCTCATGCTTGGTACAGTCACCTAAGCTTATTCTCACACTCTCGGCTCTTTACAACCCATCTGTTCAGGCTGTTATGCTCGTACTGCCGGAGCCAACAGGGTACCCCACTCCTCTAGTGTCTCTTGACCTTAATACCTTCTAGAGGAGCTTGGAAATCCCTCAATTAACCAAGCTAACCGTGGTCACCCGGTCTGATGCCTTGGCCCAATTCAAGCAATTGGAGGAGGTAGCCCGCATTTATATGAACAATAATTGGCTCAAAGTCCTGAAGAGGGACCCCAAAAGAATGAAGCTAGAGATCCCCAGGTTTGAATTCAAAGAGAGCATCCAGATGGGGATAATAGCACTATACTGGGTCTTCAAGAAATAGCATGCCTGAGAATTCTCTGGGTGGATGTACTACTTCTTTCTCGACATAAGTACAGCCGGGGAGTTTTTTGACTGGGTGGCTATAATTTCAAACCACGTCGACTCCTAGTTCCTCCAACTGGCCAAGAAGAAGAAATTTTACATTACTTCTTATATTTTTTGGGCCCTGGCACAGTAGAGGCCCCATGCCCATGGGCTACTCATAGATGGTGTACTCAGGCTTGGCTCGGATCAAAAGGCCCCATGGGACTACTTCTCACAGATTCAATGGGAGGCCAGTTTCTCCAGTTTCTATAGAGTAAACGACGCATTCGTTTACTATCATCTGCTCACACCCACCTGGGATGCAGGATACCGCCTGTCCACAGAGGCAATAAATTTGGTCCAGAGTTACAGACATTACTATATTCAATACCAATAGCATACATATATAAGGGTGACTAGCTTCTCCAGAAAACCCTACTTGTTACCCAAACACTGCGGGGACAAGATAGTCCTGCTAGAATTTTGTAGGCAGATAATGGAGCTGCATGCATTTTTTGCCCTGAAGAAGGTAACCAATATTCCATTCCCAATCACTTGTGAGAATTATTCATGCAGTCTAGCTACCGCCAAAGAAGTAGATAATGAGCTGAAAAGCTACAACTTGGCAGAATTCTACTTGGCGCAGAAGCATTTTGATCTGCATGGCAAGATTGCAGCGACACTTCCCCGGGCCTCAGAGCCCCATCAATACCATATGGAGGACTTTTGGAAAGACTACCAGGATGATGTGGAGGTCTAGAGCTGGCACTACATCAGGATGATAGTGGGCATGATGGAAAGATTGAAGCTCCATAGATTCCCAGAGGACTTCTCAAACGCCGGCTCCATGATCGATCTCCAGTACAAAGCAAAGGGGGTCGATACATTAGCTCTCCCACCAGTAAAATGGGATGCCTAGGAGGGGTCCACCATTGAGGACTTCACCAATGAGGTGGTTGAGCGCAGCCACACTTAATTCAAAAGGATGTGCCCCAGGAGTGTTCGCAGAGTAGCCCCGCCAGCACCAAAAGAAACCCCGGGGGCCGAGACTTCTTTACAGAGAGTGGATAAAGGAAAAGGAATAGATAGAACCCCTCCTATGCAAGAAGTCCCCATTAAATAAAAAATAAGGTAATCGGTAGCTACCTCCCAGCAAATGAGGGAGAACCTAATCACAAGGCTGGCTACCCTGGTGCTCATGGCCGGACCTGTTCTTCCTCCATCCTCCCCTTCACTAGCAACCTTAATGGTTAAGGAAATAGGGGTGGATCTGGTGGAGGAAGCAGTGGTAAGGGATGTAGGCCCACCGTTGATTACCCAGAGAAGAAGGAGGCTTGACCCTAAGCCTAAGAAGGAGTTGGAGCTGGGGATGCCCCAGGCTCTGCAAGTTGAAATCCTTTCTTCTGACTCCCCTGAGCCGGAGAAGGAAGCAGAGCCTGCCGATGTCCTGGACAACCCTCCCCCACAGGATGAGTTTGATGATGTTTTTGCAACCGATGAATTCAGTAACTTACAAGGGGGCATCGAGCAGGAGGTTGAGGTCCCAGCAGAAGAAGAAGCCGAGGAATAGATAACTGCACAGGAGTAGGAGCAAATGGAAGAAGAAAAGGAAACAGAGCAAAAAATTGCCTCCGAAGTATCAGAGATGCAAGATGCGGGGGTGGACCAGCAAAAGTAGAGTGAACAAGAAGCACCTATTGAGGGAACCAGACCTTTGGGAGAAACTGTAACCTCAGCCGCCATGTTTCAAGCACCACTCCCCAGAGCAACTTTTGGGCAGGTAATAACCATGGTGCAAATGCTAAATATTGGCCTGGTACCTCCCTTATTTCCAAAGGATGTATCAGAAAAAGAAGAGATCTTGGCGACTGAGGCCAAAGAACAAGAACAATGAGAAGAGGAAACCCCCAGGATAGCTGATGAAGGTCTAGACAAAGCTGAAGATGTAGAGGACAAGGCTGAGGAAACAAATGTCACCGGGGGAGATGTTCCTGATGAGGCCTAGGATAAAGAAGAAGGGGCGGGTGAGACCCACACCATTGAGGAGGAACAACAACAGGGCACCAGGGAAGAACTAAAGGAATAGAATTTGGTGAAAAAGCCACCCCTACCGCCTCACTGGTTAGTGGAGAGCAAGAAGAGAAAATCCCCATCCACCCCGAGAGCTCACCTCTCTTTGGCTGAGATGATGGCCTAGGTCTAAGAACCACCAAAGGCCAAGAAAGCCTGGATGGTTCATACTCTTCAAACTAGGCTGGGAGGAGAAATAGTTGCCATTGTTGCAACACCTCCCCCAAACACCGATGCGGCGACATCAGAGGCTAGAGATTATGATGTCATGGAGATATCACTGGGAAAGAGAGGAAAACAGGGTGAAGTAAACCTGTTGAAAGAAGTGGCCAAGGCGGTGGAGGCCAGATATGAAAAGGAGGCCCAAAGGCTCAAAGTAGAAAAGGAAAAGACAATGAACCTCATGGGGTTGCTTACTGAGCTGGCCAGGCCTATTAGTGCCATTCCTCTGGAGGCCTCCACGTTTGATGTGCCATTACCACAGAGCGACATTGACTCCCTATGAGTAATGAAGAAGAAGGCCCAAGTGGTCGATGCATGGGTCACTCTGAAAATAGGAAACACCCAGCGTTTCCTAGTGTCCACCCTCCCAAATTTGTATGCGACATGACATGTTCTGCATCAGGCAGAAACTATTCTTAATATATGGGAGGGTGACATGGAAAACTATGAGGCTTGGAAGGTAGAGCTGGAAGAGCTCTTCAACCTCAGGGAAGAAATGGTCTCCGAATCTAGGATTCTGGGAGAAGAATCATTTGAATTCGTGAGGACCCAACACTCTAGACTTGACCTCACATTAGAGGTACTCAAACAACTAGTAGGGGCTCTACACGATAAAGTCAACATAGTGCAATATTCTTCAAATATGTACAAGGCATTTGTGGCAAAGGTCTCTGGAGCTGACCCATTTAGCACCGATACGTGCACTCAAGAGGAATACATCCTTGGAAATTTTGATGAATTAATGGAATCTAAATATCAATCCCCAGAGGGACTGGATGGGACCCAAATGACAGGGCTAACTCACATGATCCTTAGTGGTCATGATGCAGCAAAAATGGCCGACGAGTTCAAAGATAATGTTCTAGAGCTCGAAGAACAAATTGAGGCAGCTAATTATCGGCGGTCCTGCCTTAAAGAAATTGATGAGGATGGGATCTCCCGCCTTCTCCAAACATTCAATGACAATAAGCAACAATAAAGTTTCTCTGAAGGCCGGAGAAAACCCAAACATTTTGTATTCTTTATTCTTTTAGAACGTAAGTTCCCAGATCCCGGAGTCCCAGATCCCAAATTTTGTATTCTTTCAAGTGATCCGTGTCCCGGTCCCTGAGGCTGACCAGTCACTTTTAGGAGTTAATAAAGGCTGTCAGAAGGTAGTTGGCTACATCAAGGAACATCTAATCAATAGTTGGTTTTCTGACAGATGGTCTTCTCGAGGCACCACTTCAGAGGTACACCTGGCACATTGGAGACAGGGCACCGCATTTCCCATTTATGAGGCATGTAGCCTCGATCCTCGAGGATATGATTTCTTCCTTCTCTTTCATGGCTCTCTTCTCTAGGCTAATTCTTCTGCTCTACCTTCTTGTCTTATTCTTCTGACATGTCAGACCTATTCCATCTCAAGGTCTTTTATAGGGTGGCACAGGTAGTACCGGCCCCCAAATATTGTATTTTATTGTAACATGATGTAAAATAGGGTTAGGGTTAGGGTTAGATGAGGATGTGTATAAATAGTAAGACTGGCCCATTTCCAAGGGTCGGCAAAATTGATGATTTTTCTGTCCACAGTAATAGAAAAGAATTTTTCATTTTAGTTACAGAGCTCAATGCTCCATTATTTCACTTTCAAATAGTTAGATGCTCCCCTGGAGCCACCATTGTATCATGCACCAGTGCTCGCTGGAAGAAATATTAATGAAGAAGGGAGAATTCTTTACAATGATGTTGTTGGCATTCAAACTTCTGAGTTAATGGTATTTTATGTTTCATGTTCCTTATGTCTTCTTCTCTGATATGTCAAGTAGATTAACGACCTCTTTTCCCTTGCTACTGATAAAATATGAACTGATGGTTGTGTATTTCTTCAGTATTTAGTGTAGTATATATCAGAGCATTATCGACGTTTTGAATGTTTAAACATAACTATAGATAGATGGATTACTTCTGACCCTGCAGGATCTTTTTTATTTTATTTTCCAAGTGTAGAATGCTTGGAGAAACCTCACCTTACTGAATCTACGGAGAGAATGAGTTGAAGAAACCAGCTATCCCCCTCGAAAATAGTCACTTCTCCCAATTGTGCCTTGCACCGTCGTGACCTGACACCCAGGTGCTTGGAGGCCCGGGGAATCTAACTTCCCCCAATAGCCTTTGCAGGTGGAGTTGGCTGGTACCCCCGGTACCCGGTGACAACTTATGACTGTTGGCGGACCTGGTTAGCAAAACCCCGTCAACAAGCCCTAGCTTTGATTTGTTGGATGATGTTTACTCATGTATGTTTTCCTGTAAAGTCATCGTACTTGTGTGTATATAGTGAAGGTTTAATTTATTTCATCATTTCACATTGGTATAATATATTTATTGATCATGCAATTATTGTTTCATATTTCATTTCTTAGAAGATGTTTGTAAACATGGGTTTATTTGATAGTCTAAATATATGTGTTTTCATGTTTTATGTATGAATCCTCTAGTGTCAAATTCCTTAGAAATCACATGGGGCCTCTTGTGTTATCTAATAAAGTTTGAGGGTTTCATTTGGATGTAAGAAGGAAATAATTTGACTTTTATCTTATAGATAGAAAATGGGACAAACTAGTGGCAAATAGTGACCGGAATAATGTTTGCACAATAAGTCTATTGGCGAACACACATTATTGGTGAAATGCAACTTCTAAGAATATAAGTATATGATATTATCAAATGTTAATATGTAAAAGAGTATTAATCATTCATTTAGTCATTTTAGTATAAGGGTGACTAATTATTTAGTCATTTATATGGTCATTTTACCCGATGACCAAATTGGTAATTTATTTACTCATTTATCGATGACCAAATTGGTCATTTATTTAATCATTTTAGTTGTGATTTTACCCAATAACCAAATTGGTCATTTATTTAGTCATTTATATTTGTGAATTGCAAAAAAATGGTAGAACATGATCAGTTTTAGTCACGTGACTAAAATTTTTAGTCACCTGGTCATTTGTTTGCCAAATTCTACTAGTGAAGATAGTGAAGAAATGACTACAGATAGACCTTGGTGAGGTTTTGTTGAAGCAGTTAGATGATAACATGAACACAATCAGGAAAAAAAAGACCAACACTTTGAAATTTGGTTCATTGTTGGTATGTCTCTTCTTCTATTACTAGACTTCATTTCCCTCCATTGGAGATATAGTTTGGAAGAATGTTAGGCTAATTATATATCAGATACATGAGTTTATAGAAATTCTAGGAGATAATTTTGATGCAATCATTTTTTATTATCTTCTGATGTTCCAAGCTATAATGCACAAAAGATATAGAGTTCCACCTCAACTAGTTGCCAAATATTAGGATAACATATGCTTTGAAGAAAACAAAGATGTTTGTATAGTCAAAGTTGTTGAACTGAGAGTTGAATGGATTCAACTGATGGGTTATGAAATGGATATTGATATTGGTTCTAAATAGATTGAAGCCTTATTAGCTAAACCAATTGGCCCAAATGAAAATAGATATGGAACTTATGAGGAACTCAAAGACAAAATCAAGTAAGGTATTTTGGTACCTAGGTCAATTAAGAAGGTGAGTAAAATGATAAATGTTTTATCAAAGACTCTTGGAGTTGATGATACTTTAGATACTGATAATGCACAAGACGTTGTAGCGGTTGAAAAGAAAAATGTACAATTGTCATCACTGAATAAGAGAGGTATTACAAGGAACACCAAATCATCCGTACCACCTACAGAGAAGAAAGGTGCAAAGGTAATTCAACTGAAAGGAAAAGCTTATGAGAGGACAAGAGGCAATAAACAACATGCAAGGACAAGGAGAAGATTATTACTTGGAAAAGAGAGTGAGACATAATCTGATGAGCCTAACATATCTGTACCTGTTGCAAAGATCTCACAAGTTTGACTAAGTCTTGATGACTTTCTAGATAGATTAAAGGAATCAAGATGATTTAGAGGATTTAGGAAAGTTAAATATCTGAAGAGGAATGAAGAAGACAAGAAAAATATTGAAGATGCAGTTGTTGTAACATTAATGAGATGCAAAGTGACACCTATAGAGCTTGCAAATAAGCTACCAGAGGAAATTTATGACAAAATTGATGCATGGTGTAAGTATGCAATTAATTCAGAAAAGGAGATGAGAGAGAGATCACTTGTGCATACCATTCCAAAATTGGCACCATATGAGATTGAAGAAGCATTGAAGAAACATTCAAATAAGTTTCTAGTCAAGGGAAGAGCCCTGAGAATATTGAATGGAGACCTACAATCACTAGAGAAGGATACAACTATAAAATGGAAAGAAATATATCAAGAAGATGACACTGAGAAACAAGAAAATGAGAAGAGTCAAGATGATACAATTTATGATCAAGTAAAGGACAACATCAAGAAAAAATATCCAAATGATCTGACTACTAAAAATATGGAAATTATCATTGAGGACTTACTTGAGGAAGAAGATCTAGAAAGGAAGATATCAAAAGATGAAGATGTAATGGATGTACAAGTGAAGGATACCAAGTACATGGATGTTGATTACACATCATTGCAGAGTACCAACCCAATAATAGAGAAAATACTCATTTACCCCGATGTACAAGACATTTCTACTGACAATACACTAGAAAAAAATATTATACCAACTGAGAAACCTGCAGATACAGATAAACCTACTGACATCGAGGGACAAAAACATGAAGAGCCACCAACCGACCCTTGCAATGTACAAAAGACAATAGACACAGAAAGTGAAATGCCACAGGAATTAAATCTTAAAGAAAAGGCTAAAGAAATATAGAAGGATGAAAAGAAAGAAGAAGAGAAACCCATAGAAAAAGTTAAGGTAGAAGAGAGTATAGACGGTACAATATCGAGTCACTAGATTCAACCATGGCATCACGTTCCAAATTCTCTACTAGAGAGAGTAGATTAATTGAGAAAAAGAAGAGCAAAAAGAGGAAACAAGTGATTGATTTGAGTAAGCCAATCATCATACCGAAGGGAGACCCTAATATGTTGAAGCCCGAATAATTACGCATTTATGCAGAGATTGTAGCTCAAAATGCTGAGTAGGACAAGCTATTGGTAAAGAAGAAAAAGGTAGACATCTTAGAATATGTAAAGGAAGTTTTCCAGGAAATAATTCCTGAATTTACTATTGATGAATCTGAGCCCCTAGTAGACCAAGTTAGAAATTTAGTCCAACAGATCAAAGGACCGAACAAGGACATGACCGAGTACATGCTAAAGATTCACAAGGAGTCTATGGAGAAGAAGCTAATGGAAGATTTATTGAAAGACACTGATGTTGACAAGGTAACCCTTTCCGAGTTATGTATAGATATTGAGAACAAGCTCACATCCATCATAGAATTATTTCAAATGTTTTGTATTCTTTCTAACTTTACTAGAGAAATAAAAAAGAAAAAAGTAGATATTGAAAAAGAGCTGATAGAGCAACTTAAGCAGTTAACGATCGAGCCTGGAGCATTCCAGACTTATTACTCAAAAATTCAAGAACTCATGAGAGTTTAACTCTCATTGAGACAGGAGGAAGATAAGCTGAGATTGGAGTTGCTTGAATTACAAGCATTGTTGATTCCCCATATCCAATCAATGCAGATACATTTGAAGAAAGCCAAGGATTTAGTTGATCATCTAGATGTTAGCTCATTGGACAATATTATTGTCTTAGCAAAAGATATTACTGAGCATGTTATTATAATTCATAATCTTCAAGACACGTGGGAGACAATATATTTAGGCATACAACAGAGGTATAAACATATTTTTGCGAATTAAGATTTACTTTTGGTAGTTTTTGTCAAAAAGGGGGGATTAGTTACTATGCATATGTATATGTATTCATAGTAAAAAAAAAACAAAAAAAGTATATATGTGAAAATGAAAAAAAGGGAGAGATATGTATAGAGTGTAACATCCGAGGGGGAATTACAAATTTTGATGACTTTGAATTATTTTTTTCAAAAATGCCCAACGAATGCCAAAGGGGGAGATTTTTATCTCTATAAGTTATATTTTGTTGTCATTATTTTATGTCAAAGTCATAGAGTCAAGAAGAACCATTCGGTGAAAGGAGTTAGTCATATATTTGACTAGTCGACAAGTTACACTAAGCTAGTCGGTGAAGTCATACATAAGAGAGAAGTCAGTAAAGCACAAAGAGTTAAAGACCGAGTACCGAGCATCTACAATTACCGAGTGTTATAGTACACTAAATACAATACATGACACCAAGTGGATAATCACCAAGTACTAAAGTTATTTTGACCAAGTTGAAGGAATTATTCAACCGATTTAGACAAGTCATGAATGTGATAAGATCACATTTAATGCTTTGTCACAATATTAATTACTATATAGTCATAAAATGGAAGCACTTCCATGATAGGCTAGTTTAGCCTTCTGAGTAAGTGGTTTGGGGTCATATCAAACACCTTGAATGGGTTCTTGACTTTTATCTAGCTTTATCCCCTTGTTCTGCCCCATTTCCACTTTTTCCAACCTATTTATGGCACCCTAGACTGAGAAATTGGAACTTTGACCTTAGGGTCAAGGTTGACCTTTTTTGGTCAAGGTCAACCTTGACCTTGACCTAGGTCACAATTGACCTTTTCTAGGCCTGGGATTCAAATTTCAGGATCTCAAGGTTTCCAGATGTTGGTCTTTGGAAAAAGTTAATTCCCGCTTCTGGGTCGGCTATTTTGGACTTCGAGACAACAAATCCTAAATTATATTTACATAGGTCCTCTTCTAGGGGAATGGGTAAAATTAGAATTTTATTATCCTATGTCATCCTCTCTAGAAGATTGTGCCCTAATTTCATATAAAAGGAAGCTTTCTCCTCTCATTTTCTCTAAGCACTAAGACTCTCTAACCACAAGCAAGAACAATCTAAGACTTGATAATTGCAAGAGATCAAGACTTGAAGAGTGAATTCCAAAGGTGAAGAAGAAAGATTTGAATCAAGCCAAGTAGCCATTGAAGCATTCATCCATTCTCAAGCACTTATCAAGCACTCATTTTTATCAAGGAGATCCATTGGTGGCCATTGAAGGATTCAAGTTCCATGGAGCCCTCTTGTTGAAGATTTCTCCATCCACACTCCTCCAAGCCTCTTCCAATTTAAGAACCCATTCAAGATTGGTGTTGAATATCTACAAGCAAGTGATTGAAGACATCCTACATTCTCAATTCTACATTCTACATCCATTTGGTACATCCATACTTGTGGGCTCAAGGATTCGAATCCTCCATAAGGACTTTTACATGAGCAAGGTGAATTGTTTCATTTACTATGTTTATTTCTGCAATTTTAATTATATATTTGAGGTTAATTCTAAAACTGGGGTTTGACCAAGGAAAACCCCTCCCCCCAATAAACAAACCATTTTTATTGCAGGTACAGGTTTAGAATAGCAGATCAGGACAGAGATTCAGATACCCTTTTTGAAAAACTTTTGAGATCCAAAAATAGAATTTCAGTCTGAGACTTTTTAGGTTGATTCTTCCCTAGGGTGCAATCAAAAATTCTGGCCAATGGTGACATTGACTTGAGGGTACAAATTAGATCTGTCTCAAAATAGAAAAATATTTCTGGGTTTTGTTTGTCTCTGTGTTTCTATTCCAGATCCAGTCTCATATTTTTTAGAAACTCAACACAGGCTTCAAAAAACAACATTTTTCAGATCTGCAAAATTTCAAGGTTAGTGCATTTCTCATATTCAATTCAATTAAGGTTATCAATCTATCTAAATCTATTTTACATTCAAATCAACAAATAAAACTAGGTACTTAAGATCTTCCTTCCATATACTTGTTTCCAAATGGTTGATTCATTTATGCATTGATCCTTCCTTTTGGGTTAATCAACTTGGATCTTTCATTTGCATATCTAAGGATAGAAGGAGAGAATCTTATTTACCCCCATAACATATTTAAATTTAAGGTATTTTATGTTAAATGAACCACTATAATAAAACCAACACTTACCTTACATTTTGGTGAACCCACGATAGACAACTCTTTCTTTTTGGTGTTAGATTTACATCTTTTATGTTAGATCTTGCATGCATATTAGATTAGCTTTCTTTTATGTTCTTGCATTTCCCTTTCAAAAATTAAAATCAAACTATTTGTTTTCTAAATTAGTTCATTTACATTGCATTGGTGTATGAGCTTTACCACTTCTAGTCCTACTTATAGTACCTCGGTTAGAAGAAGTAATAGACTCATGGGTTCCTTTGATCCCAAATCTTCCTCTCCTTTCCATAGGATCCCAGATGACAACTTGAATACTCATGATTCCAATCCTTCTATGGAGCATAACTCTTCTCACTCATTTCATGATGAGGAAGATTCTTTAAGAGTTCCTCTTGAACAAGTGCAAATAATTTCAACCGAACTTGATAAAATGGTAAATTGGCTTATTCAAGAAAACCATAATCAAGATTCTATCCAAGCTATAGAGGCTCTTAAGAAAGTCCTTCGTGATAGTGATCAAGGTGTTAATCTCTTGCGTGGTATCACTCATCTTATGCAATTGAATGTTAAACCTTTACCTCAAGAGGCTCAAGATTTAGGATTTACTCCTCCTATCACTAGTGAGGGACCTTCTTTTGTTCCTTTACCTAACATTCCTACTTATAATCCTCCTTTGATGACTACATCTCTCCTGATTTCATCTATTCTTGTGAGTGTTCCACCAGTATCTCTACCTACCTCACAACCTTCATACCATAGTGTACCTTTTACTTATACTAATCCCCTTCCAATTGTGGTTCCAAATGTTCCACCTATTGTATCTTCTATCCCTGCTACTTCCTACACTTTTCCTAGTGTTCCTAATGTTTCTAGGCCACCTATGTCTTCTAATGATTCCATAATTATTAGTTTGGCTCAGACTATGTCATCTTTACAACAACAACTTGCATCCTTAACTCAATCCAAGTTTAGCATTCCTACATGTGACATGGGTAGTCCCCTATCTTTAGACATTATCTGTGCTACTGTTCCTCAACAAGTTGATATGCCTCGTCTAGAGAATTACAATGGTAAAGGTGATCCTGTTACTCATGTTAAAACATTTCAAATCCTTTGTAGTGATTATGCTCATGACCATAGGATTTTATCTAAATTATTTTCTACAACCTTTCGTGATAAGGATTTACAATGGTATTGTTCTTTACCTCCTTATTCCATTGATTCTTTTCCTAAACTTGCTAATACCTTCATTCAACAATTTCAAAATAACATTGGTCCAGAAGTTTCCTTAACTGATTTAATGCATTGTAAACAAAACATTAAGGAAAAATTGACTAATTTCATTGGTAGATTTAAACATTTGTATGCTCAGATTTCTTATCATGTTCCTGATATTGATATTAAACACATGTTTATTTCAAATTTACAAAAGGATATTAGAGATAAGATTCTTCTTACTGAATTTACCTCTTTTCAACAACTTTGTGCAACACTTCATCATTATCAATTAAAAGTGAGTCAATTTGAGAGAAACACTCCAATGGCTCCTATTCCAGTTGATAAGAGTGACAATTCTCCTAATCCTAATAAATTTTAGAAACCTAACAACCACATCAAGATTAATAAATAGATGAATGCAGTTGCTCATCAAGTTGCTATTGCATCTCACAATGCCACTTCTACATCCACTGCTTTTCGTATGAATCATACGTTTACTCCTCTGTCTAAATATTTATATTCCATTATGAGTAGGTTGTCAAGTGATAATATTATTACCTTGCCTCCTCTTCGACCTCTCCTTCCTACTACCATAGCTTTAAAATCCTTTGATTCTAAAGCTTTTTGTCAATACCATCGCCAGAATGGCCATGATACTGAGAAATGTTATTCTCTAAAGCATAAGGTTCAAGACTTAATCAATTCTAATGCTTTATTTGTTGATAATTTTTATGGTAATGGAAAAAAATATGTCTCTCCTCCTAATCAAAACCTTCAAATCTATACGAATCCTCTACCTACACATGATATTAATACCATCACTCAACCATCTTTTGTGGATATCGTTTACGATTCAAAGATGGATGATATTAATCACATTGTTAATCATGTGGAGAGCATTGTTGCATCTCAACCTATTTTTCAAGATCATTTTCCTCCACCTCAACTTCAAGTTCCATCTAAACCTTTGATAAAAACTAAGGATAAACGACCTCGGGAACTTTCAATTACCTTTGATGTTTCTGAGACTATTAAGGCTCCTGATGGTCCCCTTTATATTTATGCTAGGATTTCTAAGATACCTATGCATGGTTTTCTTGTTGATCCTACATCTTTAATCAATGTTATTACTGAGGAAAATCTTTTTATGAAAAACCTACAATGTGATTATTATGATCCATCAGATGCATGGATCCAAACTTGTAATGGTTTTCTCTATCCTGCACTTGGTTCTATTAACTTTCCTATTGAAATCTATGGCAAGGTTGTAGATACTACCTTCATTATTGTTCCTACATCTGATCAATTTAAAGTCAAATTTGGTTTTCCTTGGATAACTGCTATGCATGCTATTGCTTCTCCTATTCGTAAATGTCTTAAGTTCATTCATAATGGAGAGGTAAAAATGATTAATCATAGTTTATATCAACCTTATAGGCCTAGAGATTGTGTTACTCTTGATTTATTTTGGCCCTCATTACCTAATTCATGTTCTCCTCACCCCGAAAACCTTTTTCATTCATATCAAGCCTATAAACATCGCAATATTGTTGAGTTAAGCATGCCTCAGATAGATATTAACCATGGGCTTTTTCCCACTCCTTCTATAGCTCCTTTATTCATTACTTCTAACTCTATTACTCAACCTCCCAGTGTTGCTTCTTAGGCTATTGTGAATCATACTAATTCTCCTACATAACCTATGAAGGAATCAGTGGTTATTCCTCCTAGTTCCCCACATGTGTCAAACAAAGAACAATGTAATAAATCTTCTAATGAACATCTTAAGAAGTGTAGAGCTAATTCTAGGGCCTGTACTTCTCTTCTTCAAAATTATTTACCTTCTTTTGATCAACCTATGCCTGATGTGTTGGAAGAAGTTAATATTCACAATGATGTTAATATGAATGAGTATGATGATCCTATTCGCATCTTAGATCCCATTTTAATTAAGCTTGATGAGGAGGATACTGTAGATGATCCTATTGATCTTAGTGATGAATATGAGACCATTAATCTTGACACTGATTTACCTCATATGATTTCAAATCAATTGACAATTACACCTAGTATCGAGCAACGCAATTCTCAAGAGGATCCTTGTTTAGAACTGGCTATTATTCCTACTGTATTGGATATAGTCCCTGTTGCGAGTTACCCACCTTCCCTAAATGATATAAATCAAGATGGGGAGAGTAGGTGATGTGCCTAATTGGATTATCCTTCATGGTAGACATTTTTTGTGTTTGCATGCTGTACTGTGCTTCTCCCATAATGTATTTGCTAAATGTTTGTTAGACTCTTTTATATGACCCTTGTTACTTTTTTGGTGCAAGGTGATAAAGGAATCAAACCTGTTGTATAAGTCCTCTATATGTATCTCTATTCTTCTATATTTTGTTTTCATGTTATGTGGTACTTGTGCTATTATTCATAAATGTTTTCCTTGTGTAGTCCGCTTGGATCTGCGACATGGTAGCACTAATTCTTTTTGGTCTCCATGTAGTGGTCCAAAAAGACTCTTCTTCATAACTCTTGAGTTTTATTTCCTCCATTGTGATTGTAGTTCTACTTTCTTTGGGGAATGATTTCAATTAATTTGCAATAATATTATATCTATATGTACTTTTTTTCTTATGATCATATTGACCCCACAGTAGGTAGATCTCTTATGTTTTCTTTGTATGTTTATATAATATTTCTCTTGCGTTGTCTTCATTTTGGGGCATCTTGTAGTGGAAACGTAAGAAGTAGAGTTTTTTATGTTTCTATTCAAGCCATTGCTCCTATTAAAGTGTTAGCAATAACTTTAACGTGGGGGCATACACTCTACTCACTTTTTGAACACACACACATTCAAAATATTTTCAAAACTTAATTTTTTTTCCCTTTATGTATTAAAGACTAATCTTTAAAGCATGGATATTTTACTTTTTAGGATCTCTTGATCCCTCTAGTTTAAATTTACATGGATCTCTTGATACATCCTGTTTCAATATACAATGTTTTGATCCCTTAAGGTCAAAATGTGTCCTTAAGAATGGATCTCCCTGATGGGTTGACTAGTGAGTAGACACATTCACTAGGTAGTTCAACTCCATCTTTCTAGTTACACTTTTTCCTTGTATGGTTCACAATGGGACATAAGTTCTCATTGGGTGAGGTAACCATACCCTTTCTCTTTCTTTCTCCTTAATTGGTGATGTCTCTCTTATCATGATGTTAGGGTTGATAAAGAATTAAGTCCCTTGGGGGCTTGAGGATTCCTTTTTCCCTTGTGATTCCAATAAGATTATCTATCCTTTATGATCTCCTTTACCAAGAGTTTGTATTGAGTACATACTCTTGCTAAGTGGTTTGGGGTCATTTCAAGCACCTTGAATGGGTTCCTGACTTTGATCTAGCTTTATCCCCCTGTTCTACCCCATTTTCACTTTTTCCAACCTATTTCTGGCACTCCAGACTGAGAAACTGGAACTTTGACCTCAGGGTCAAGGTCAAGATTTTTGGATTAAGGTCAACCTCGACCTTGAACTTGGTCATAATTGACCTTTTTGATGCCCAGGATTCAGATTTTAGGATATCAGGGTTTCTAGATGTTGGTCTTTGGAAAAATTTAATTCCCACTTCCGGGTTGGCTGTTTCAGACTTCGGGACAACAAATCCTAAATTATATTTAACATACATCCTCTTCTAGGGGAATGGGTCCAATTAGAATTTAATTCTCCTATATCAGCCTCTCTATAATATTGTGCCCTAATTTCATATAAAAGGAAGCTTTCTCCTCTCATTTTCTCTAAGCACTAAGACTCTCTAACCACAAGCAAGAACAATCTAAGACTTGATAATTGCAAGAGCTCAAGACTTGAAGAGTGAATTCCAAAGGTGAAGAAGAAAGAGTTGAAGCAAGTCAAGTAGCCATTGAAGTATTCATCCATTCTCAATCACTCATTTTCATCAAGGAGATCCATTGGTGGCCATTGAAGGAATCAAGCTCCATGGAGCCCTCTTGTTGAAGATTTCTCCATCTACATTCCTCCAAGCCTCTTCCAATTCAAGAACACATTCAATATTGGTGTTGAAGATCTACAAGAAAGTGATTGAAGACATCCTACATTCTCCATTCTACATTCTACATCCATTTGGTGCATCCATACTTGTGGGCTCAAGGATTCAAATCCTCCACAAGGACTTTTACATGAGCAAGGTGAATTGTTTCATTTACTTTGTTTATTTCTGCAATTTCAATTATATATATAAGGATAATTCCAAAATCAGGGTTTGACCAAGGAAAACCCCTCCCCCCCCAAAAAAAACCATTTTTATTGTAGGTACAGGTTCAGAACAACAGACCAGGATGGAGATTTAGATACCCTTTTCGGAAAAATTTCAAGATCCAAAAATAGAATTTTAGTCTGAGACTTTTTAGGTCGATTCTTCCCTAGGGAAAAATTGGAAATTCTAGCCAATGGTGACATTTACTTGAGGGTACAAATCAGAACTATCTCAGAATAGAAAAATATTTTTGGGTTTTGTTCGTCTCTACATTTCTATTCCAGATCCGGTCTCATATTTTCCAGAAACTCAACACAGGCTTCAGAAAACAACATTCTTCAGATCTGGAATATTTCAAGGTTAGTGCATTTCTCATATTCAATTCAATTAAGGTTATCAATCTATCTAAAACTATTTTACATTCAAATCAAAAAATCAAACTGGGTACTTAAGATCTTCCTTCCTTATTCTTGTTTCCAAATGGTTGATTCATTTATGCATTGATCCTTCCTTTTGGATTAATCAACTTGGATCTTTCATTTGAATATCTAAGGATAGAAGGAGAGAATCTTATTTACCCCCATAACATATTTAAATGTAAGGTATTTTATGTTAAATGAACCACTATAATAAAACTAACATTTTCTTACCTTACAATTACATTGCTACAAGTATCTATAACAGTTTGTTACATGATCTATGCTTCAAATAAATCATTGTGAAGATCTAAGGCATAGATCAAAAAAGAAGAAGAAAGTTTTCTATTACTAAGAAAAACAACAAGTAACGAGGTAAAAGTGACATGGCCATCGAGCGGAAAAGAAGATCTAACAATTAAGAATGATTTTCAACAAACTAATGCATAAGATTAAGAGGCATAAACTCTTCTATATAATGGATGATTTACATAGCAGAATGATGATGATACAAAGAGGAGGATAATATTTTTTTTGAAAGTTAAAGGAGTTATTTGAAGAACAGAAGCATATCAGAGAGCACCAAGCAGAAATTTAGCTACAATAGAGTAGATTCGAGTAGTGTTATAGATTGATATTGAGGTAACACATATCAGAGCATATAGAGTTTGAACAACATTTCATTTTATGCATTTTTATAGACATCATTGAGTAATTGATACTATTGTATTGAGAAATTTAAATCCCAATACTGGGTAGATCTTAAGCGATATTATATTTGTAAAACCTTTAATAGGGTACACCTCTAAGTGTAGAGTTTGTAAAAATCCTCTAACCAGGTAGACCTAACAAGTCTTTTTATACTCTTGACCAAGTAAGCTATCAAAAGGGCTAAACATTGTAATCTCTAACCGAGAACTCTTCATAATGTAGTTAGTGAAGGTTGTGGGTATCATCCTCACCGCAGTTTTGTCCCCTAAGTAAAGATTTATGCGTAAACAAAATCATGGAGTTATGAGTTCTATTGTTTATTGTTTTAATGTGATGTTTTATAAGTTATATTACTTTCATTTCAAAGTCCTGAACTCGGTAAACAATAAGCAATAGTATATGGTTTTTAGATAGTTTCAGTTATAAATTTTTTAGTGGTACTGATTCACCCCTCCCCTCTCAGTCCCAACTTTCCATAGCTATTCCAAAACTTTCATGTAATTTCCCCAAAACTTTTCACACTTTCCTAGACCCAAAATCACTCCACAATCACCCCAATTGGGAGTAGGCTGATCTAATTTGACTTAGTCTTGGACAAGGTTGACTCATTGGTTTAAAGTGGGCTCTGAGCCTGATGCAAAGGTGTTTTCTCTTAATTATTTTCCTAGGTTAGCCTCAAAATGTGTATAAAAGGAGACATATTCCTCTCATTTTCACATCCATTACATACCTACAATTCAAGAGACATATTCATACAAGGAATCTATTGTGAATTCAAGAGATCCAAGTGTTGGTTCCCAAATCAACAGATTGGAAATCCTATGAGCTTGCCTACTCAATTATGGGATCTTCCAACTGACTTGGCAAAAATATGGGAGTGATCAATTATGCTCCCCCTCCCCTATACTTTAGGCTCTACATAACCAAGGTGGGTGGGCCTATACCTTAACATAATATCTAGATTCAAGTCTTTTTATAGCATATACCAATGTATATAAAAATTGAGTGATCTTTCAAGATGGAAAGTGAGTTCTTGAGACAGATCGAATTGTGAATATCACAACTATTAAAAATTTGTATGTTGCTTTATAATAATGTATTTCTTGTAATTGAATAAATGTGTAAAAGAATATTTTGTTGTGTAAATTAATTGTAAAATATAAATATGATTCTTGATTGGAAGTGCTCTGAAGATGCTTGATTAAATCACCTCAAGTGAGTATTAGACCGATGCCTTTATCCTTTGTAAAATATTATCAATTCAATTTAAAATAATCCTATGTATAACCCTGTGAGACATGTTAGGAATGTAAATTTTTTCCATAGTCCTGAAGTCCTAATCATGTTTATGCAATGTTTAACCTAGTTCCAAAGCCCTAATTTGTCATTATTTTCAAACCCTTGGTTCTTTTCATATCAAAAAACCTAAGTCATTGGTGTCTTTTATAAAATGATGTTACTTTTTCCAATCAATTAAGTCTTTATTGCATGTGTTTTAAGTCATCATGCGCAGGCACTTTTTTGCCTTTAATTTTTCCTAAGCCTAGCGGGATCTACTTTTTTTTCCTTAAGTCTAAAGTCCCTGACATGCCTTATGTTTTGAAGATTCTGGGAATGTTCCTTTTGATCCGATGGTAGGAGTTACACCTTGATCGTGAGATGCATCCAATTTATTCTTCAAGGTGCCTAGGTGAAACCTATCCTTTCTAAGATCGTGGGCCTATTTCTTATTGGCCATCAACAAGACATCCTGATTCTCATCCAATGATTGGTTCTTTCCCTCAAAACAAAGATTGATGTTAGAAGATTCTTCAAGGGATTGCGACTGAGTGCCACATGTCTTTGGTGGGATAGTCTATAGTGGAAGGTGAGGTCAGTAGCTGAGCAGATAGGAATCAATCTAATGGTTGTCACAATTCCTAGAATGATAGATGATCAGCTAAATATTCTTTGAGGCATCTCACCTTTGTGACATGTGTACAAGGTGGGTCCTACCTACGCTTGAAGGTAAAACAAAGGTCAGACAAGTCATCGATGATCTAAAAATTATTTCTTTGCCTTAAAAAAAGATGCATGGAAAATACTCTTCAAGGCATTGCGACAGACTGACATGTGGAGACAGGGGGCCTAGTCGGGGCTAGAGGAAAGATAAAGGTGGAGAAGATCTATTTTAATCTAACAGTTGGTGCATTGCCTTGAAGGAAAGTTGATCAAATTTTACTCATTGCGGGATCACACCTAGCTAACATGTTTCCATCTCAGATCATGGGTCTAGGATTCAGAAGGGTGATAAAGTGATGTCAGATCGCAATTGATCATGTGGTAAGCTGATGGCTTGAAAAAAAGTTGCATGATGGATAGTCTTTGGAGCATTGTGACCGATCGACACATGTATAATTTGATGGAAGGGCCAAGTGGGGCCAAAAGAATAAAGGGTGATCAGTTCTATTTTGATCGGATGATGTGTGTGACTCCTGGAACATGAGATGTAGGTTGTTTATCCTTTGAGGCATCATGCCTAGGTGAAATTTGTCAAGGTGAGGTTAGCGAAGGTCATGTGGGGTCATTGGCTTGTGGGTGATTTTAAAGAGATCAATGGTGATGTTTTAAAGATAGATTAAGGTTTTAATCTCGACTGCCAATGGTGTTTTCTATGCTACCTATGACTGTTGAAGCATATATTGTAATTTTTTAATTGTTTTCCTTAGGGTTTTGAAGCGGTGGACTGTGTCATTTGCTGTAGGAGAATAAATTTGTGAATCTGATCTTTTATGTCATTTTTATGTGGTTTTGGGATGATGCTAGGATGAGACTTGATTTCTTGGAATATCTTCAGAGTGTATTTATGATTAGAAATGATGGTTTAGGGTTCTTGTTCAAATTTTGTAAACCTTATGTAACCCTTAATCAATTGCCTTACCTCTTCTGCATTAATGGTGGATCTAATCCCAAGCCTAGTGGTTGTGCAGATCAGATCAAATCCTTTGATTGAATCTTTTGAAGACATCTCAATTGATGCTTATAACACAAAATGAACTAATTTCTTGGACTAAATTATTATAAGAATATCTTATTCCTTCTTTAGGATGTTTCTTCTCCACATCCTGAGATGACTGGTAGCTACAAATCAAATTTTATGCAGAAAGGAATAAAGACAAAGGTTACTTGGTGAATCAAAGAAATTTTGTAGTTATTGTAAAGGCTCTTTGATCCAATAAGATATTATCTTGTAATAACTCAGTTGTTGGATCTGATACATATTTTGTCTTTCATATGAGTCATTGGGTTTTGGTTGTTAGCTCTTGACCTAAATGATCTAAGGCTTGTTGAAATCCTTTTTCTATAAAAGAATTTCCAAGATCATTTAGTAGAGGCTGGAAACTTGGGGAAGTACAGAAAGCATTAAGTTGCATACTTATTCTAGTGAGAGTATAATAGATGTAATCTAGAGAGTGTCAAGATAGAATATAAAGTTTCATGTCTTTTGCATTTATTAAACATGCATATTTTGAATCAGATTGAAATAGGAACACAGTTCTTTATACTTAATATAAGTTTTCCATATTCAAGTCTCTCCCTTGTGTTTATTTCTTTAGTTGTGAAGTCTTTTGATTCACTGCCTAGAGTTTATCTATGTGTAAGTCGTTGTTTATCAGTTTTGATCTAGGATCAAATTAAATGATGCTCTAAATAAAACATAAGTTCATTTGATATGCACAAGGATTTTATAAGAAGTATATGGTCTGAGTTTCTTGTATTTATGACTTTGAACCTTTGACAATAGTTGGTTTCTGTGTTTTGCATCTATAGTAGAGATATTTCCCAATGGATAAAGCATTGATCAAGAATTAGTATTTCTATGCTAATACATGTCTAGTTGGGTTTGGCTATATTCTTCCCTTTTAAAACATCAAAACCATCTCAATTTCCTTTTGAGTTTTGTGGTTGTTGGTTGTTGTTCTTCATGGTGATTGAGAGTCAATAAATGATTGGTTATCATTTAGTACTTTCTTACCATTATCTGTTGTTTAAAATCTAGAGTTGTAAAGAGTTGTATGTTGAGATGGATTAGGTACACTTGCCTTGGTCTTACAGAGCTAGAAGTGCAGAGGACATTCTTGCCCCTGTAGTTGGTCCAGTTACCTTAATATCTTCCCATATTTGGAGCTAACCACTATTAAAATCCATCTCAAGGTATATTGGTAGCTTTCGAAGCATAAACATTTTAAAACACCAACAAGACAATTTTAAAAAATACTTCTTGAGTAAGACCATCACTCCAAAGGCATCTATATGCATAATAATTTAAATGTGTTGATATAGTTAGTCTTATGGATTTTAACATCTTTACGAGAGACCAATAAGACAAAGTGAATCCTTGACAACCAATCTTGAAACTAATGATCAAACTAAAACTAATTCAAATGAATATGTCATAAGATAACACATGGAAGCGTCTAAAGGAAATAGATTATAATATAGAACTGATAAAGTTAAATGAAGACAAATACCATCAAGAATGAAAGATAAAATGGAATTATATTTAAATAAGCAAGATTAAATCCAACTAAATACAAACTGTGTAAATGTTCTTCTCCAGCTATGCATCTTCAAGAGACAAGACCAAACTACATTGTACACAAACTGTATTGTAATTCTATTCTCCCTCCATTTGACATCAAAATAATTCTCTATATATAGATGAGGATTCATTTTGGGTGAGAAGGCATACCCTTTCATAAAGACTTGTAACTAACAACTAAACAAACTGTTGTAATACAATGATTACATAAAAATTCATCGAGATAACATTTTGAAACTTTTAGTCACAAGGAATAATGCCTTAATAGCTCGCCACATTTCTTGATAGGTTCTAAGAATTTCTTTAGAGGCATATGTGTCATGGATAGTATCCCTGATTGTAATCCCCAGCACAATGAACTATTCCATCTACAATATTTGCATCCTTTTTTTCTATGAATCCTTCCATACTCTGTCACTAACAAGATCATGTACAGATAAAAATAAGTTAATCATATATTAATTTAGGAAAATAAAATCTTACCTGCCATTAGGGAATGTTTGGAGAATGATCTGCAACCTTATTCTTAATAAATTCACAAAACATACCGCCTCCCTACATTTTTTGATGTTTAGTCTAAGTTTCAAAAATTGCACTTCTTCCCTATGATTTCTGAAGATTACACTTACTTTTGGAAATCACACTTCTTCCTTGTGATTTTTGATGATTAAAATTTATTGTCTTCTTTGGAAATGTTAAAATTTCAAAATGTGTGGCTCCCCTCTTTATTTTTTAATTTTGAGAATTCCCTTATAAGGCTTCCATTCCCAATTATTAGCACCCTAAGAATCAATTTTCCAAACTTAGTCCTTCTCGTACTTATATCCTAAAAATATGTGGGCCCGAACCTTCCTGTCAAAAATTTGGAGATCAAACTACTTTACTTCTATTCTCTATCACTAACACCATGAAAATAAAAACTTCACCTCAGTGCCACATGTCACACGCTCGCTATCTTGCAACCTGAAATACTGTCCGCCAACCAACCTTGCGACCTAGCGACAAGTCGTCGTCTTCTAATCCTTAACATTTTTCATCAACTGCCACTTTAAACCTGCGAGCTAGCAACTAGCTACTATCTCCATCTCTCCAACTAAAAATTTCAAATCTTCAAACCTTCATGAGATGGTGAGCAAGGCAATCAAACTATCCATCGCTAACTCTTGGCTTGTTTAATTGATTGTCATTTAATCTTGTGAGCTAGAAACTAACTGGTGTCTCCAGGTCTCAGTTTGAATCACTAACCACCTCAAACCCTCACGATCTAGTGACTAAAAGGAGACACCCTCTTGTATGCACCCTAAAACGGTCGCCTAGACTATGGGCCCCCATTTATCATTTATCAATTTATCAAATTCTTGAATCAATGCTTTGCAACATTTTCAATTCAATCAATTTCCTTCATAAAATCGTAATTAATATAATTATTTCAATATTTCCTAAGGTTTGATCATTTAATCAATTATATTATTTAATTAAAAGAAAACAATTCCTTTTTATTAAATAAAATAATCTTATTTAATTAAAATTTCTTTTAATTAAATAATCTTATCTTATTTAATTAAAATCTCTCTTAATTAAATAATGTTATCTCATTTAATTAAAATATCATTTTTAATTAAATTAAATAATCTTATTTAATTAAAAGAAAATCCCTCTTTTAATTAAATAAAACCCCCACTTAAATCCCTCTTTGTTGAAAAAGGAAATAAAT
>MU225789.1:3160786-3174567 GCA_018584345.1 Thuja plicata
AAAAAGGAAATAAATTAAATAAAAATCCCTTTTTCTTCACATCTTCCTAAGTGGTGGGCTTTTTGCCTCTTAATCATAGCCTTTGATTTTTTGCCTCTTAATCTCTACCATCCATTGCTCTTTAAAATGAAACCTCTCCTTCTCATTTGATAATCAAGATTTTATGCTATTGTTATGCTGCAAGTTTGGAGGGCAATTTTGGAGGAGAATTTGAGCACTTGAACTTGGATATTGCAACTTCTCTCTTCTTGTGTTCTTCTTGCATCCATGGCTATTCATGTAGATTAGATTCATGTTTCCTTTCATAGATTAATCTTGCATTTATATTTATTTTCATAGAATAATCATGCATTGTTATCATTTAGATTAATTTCCTTTCATGCATTGCAATCATATAGAATAGTTTTCATTTCATTGCATATTGGATGATCATGGAGACTAGCATCCTTGCTTTTTCTCTTTGAATCTCTGATTTCATGGTGTACTTGCAGGGGCACAACTAGGTCAATCTGAGGGCCTCCATCACAAACCTTTGCACTTCATGACTAGGGAGCTATGAGTCGATATTTGAGGCATCATTCTTGAGCAACCTTGAATGAAATGATTCATAGAAGTGTTACACATTGTTAGCACACATTTTTGGCACCCACCATGGGGCATGATGCTCCTGATTTTCCTTCATTTTATTCATATTTTCAGATTTTCTAATCTTTACATGGTTATTTTATTAAATTTTTTCAAGCCTAACCCTTGTGCAGGATGAGTTGAAGATAAAACCTAGGGTTTTTTGAAAGATTTGATCATATCTCCCAAACAGCTTGGAGTTTTCATCTAAAATTGTTTTTGTGGGTTGGCATTGGGTCACAGGTGTCTCAGTTTGAAAATCAAAATTTTCGGATCATTTTGCCGCGATTTATATTTTTTTTAATGATTTTTCATCAAATTCATTTATGGTCGCAAATCAACAATTTTTTCAAAAAAATTTACATTTCTGGAAAGCTCTTGAAATTCTACAGGGGGTATGTTCTCTATATTTTTTTATTTTGATGACAAATAATGGCTTAAAAATCCCATCTTTAAAAACTGGTCTATTTTGATAAATAGGGTCCCTAGGGCACAAATCAAAAAATATTGCTAAAACATTTACATTTTTGGAAAGCTCTCTATTTTTTAATAGGGGTCTCTTCTTTGCATTTCTATTTTTAGGGCCAAAATCATAGCAAACAAATTAGATCTTGTTGACTAGGTCAAAAAAAAAAAAAAAGGGGGCATTTAATGATTAGCTTGCACTTATTTTTCATATGGTTCAATGCATGATGTGAGTTATCATTTGGATTATTTGCTGGTTATTATTGCTCCTAACAATTTATTTTCAGATCTAACCCTAGGGTTTGCATAAGTTGAATATACATTACATATCTTGTTTGCTTGTCTTGCTTGTTGAAGAGTTCATGGGGATTGCTTGGACTTGCGTGGATAAACAACAAAATGCTCACATTGCTTTAGATTTGAGGTATTTTGTTGCAAATCTATAACATTTGGATTTTTGAAATAATAATGAGCATCTCATGTGTTTAGCTTGAGTGTTTTTTTGCTTTCATAGATCACATTTCCAATTGGTGCTCTAAAAATGGACCTAGATTTGCTTTCTTGCATATATGTTTCACATAGTAATTAGGCCCTATGAACATTATTTGTGGTGATCTTAAGAGAGTGGGCTTCATTCACTTTTCTTACATGCAAATCTCTTCTTGACGATAGATCCCCTTGTAGGTAGGGAAGGATTTGTCATTACTTCAAACTTGGTTTAGTCTTCAAATTTGATTGGTACTTTCTCTCTTGAGATTGGTGGTCATTGTTGTTGATTTACCTTGGGTGAGGTGATTTCAAATTAGTGGGTCAATTAATCTTGTTTTCTATGTTTGGGTGAGGTGAAGAGGCTATAGGATTATTCTCTTTTCCCTTTTGAGAGAATAAAAAACTTGGAACCCTTGAATCCAAACCAAGTCCCCATGTGGTCCATATTGCGAGTCTTCCTTGTTAGAGAGGGTTAACCATAGTGGACGCTCCCTTTATTGGGTAAACCACGTGGACAGAACCTCAAGTGGTAATAGACATTTTCACCATGGTAGCAACAACCACTATATAAATGTACTTGTGGAAGAAATCTCCACGGGTGTAGTTTCTTGTGGGTTGTCAGATCTCCTCAACAGCTCCTGATTGATTAAATTCTCAGACTGTGTCAAAACCTCAATGCGCCAGGATTGGATTTCACCCACTTGAGATTGCAAAAGTTACAAAGTCAAACCATTACTAAGAACCATAGTGCAACCAACTTTTTCTTTTCTAGGACTATGTGCGTGATTGGGAAAACATTTTGAGAACATACACAAGTAGAATATTTGGGGAGTAGAAATAATACAACACTATCCATGTTCATGTGCAAGGTTTCTTTGTCCCTTGCTCATTGTTTGAAGACATTGATTGCTTTAACTCTTTGATTGCTGTCTTGCGTTCTTGATTCATGAGAAAAATATGTTAATGCATCTAGTTGATCAATTAAAATGAACAAAAAACTGAGTTCCTGAGTCGAAAAAAAAACTTTTTACAACTTGCTCAATTTTCTATCCTTTCATTTCTAGTGTCCTTGGTTGATCCAGGTCAGATTGGATTACTTACCCCACTGTTAGAAGCTTATTTAGCTTAGGATTCTTGCATTTTGACCTCTTGTATTAGCAATCTTTGATTTCACAAGTGACCTTGCTTGGAAGCTTGGTGAGCTAGAAACTGTCCTTGTTGAAAACATAAACCTTTAGGTTCTTTGATAACACACTTGGAGAGTTTTGGTAGTCTCTTGTCCATCCACTTTCATATATTCAATTTCAATCAATATAATTTGGGTAATATCATCCTCCTGATCCATATGTGCTAGGGTATTCACCCAAATTTATTGGGCACCTCTGTGGCAGTGTTGGCTTACGCCTTTTGCAAATTTTATATCGTATCACCTCTTTTTGGACAAGTTAATGCCTTTTCTATCCTAGTTTGGTACCAAAATCTCTTAGGGTCATCCTATTAGCTAGTACCTTTTCTTTCATGCCAGTTACAACAAGATATCAAGTAAATCAAGGAAAATGACCTCAAGTGGTCTTTAACCAATTACCCTTAGTTCAAACTCGCCAAAGACAAGGAAAAAGAACCCATATTTGATCAATCACCTAGGAATATATCAGAAGTGTGGTTTGATTCCAAGAGTCACCTTAGTGAGTTGGGTACCCCCTTAGTATCTTCTCGCTCTTCTATGGATATGAGTTATACAATGACTTGGAGAGAGAGAGAAGACAGGGATAAATGTCTTGACGATATGTTTGCAAAGTATGGGGATGCTATTTCATCTGGTGGTTCCTCTCATAATAGTAGACTGACCTCACCCCTTATTTCAACAAGATATCTAGATGCACACCAAAGGGCTGAGAGAGAGAGAGGTAAAAGAAATGCTTATGACGATGAGTTATCACAACATGAAAGCGAAAAAGATGAACGCTATGACACCCAAGTCAATATAACTTATAACAACAACTTGTTTAGAAATTCAAGACCAATTTCACCACTCAAGAACTCTTCGGGTTACATGAATGAAAGGATTAAGAGGATTGAGCATGAAAAGAAAGCCTTCCTAGATGAACAAGCTCATAAGGAAGAACAAGTTAGACTCCTAGAATGAGAGAGACAAACTTTGTTAGAAATGGAAAATAAAGCCTTTCAAGAAGAGCAAGATAAGCTCTTGGCTTGGAAACTTAATGATCCATTCAATAATATGCATGTTAGTGGTGGAAACAATTCTCCTCCATCCAATCCTCCTAGGAATTCATGAAGTAGAAGACATTCAAGATCACCATCATGATCTCCTAGCCCTAGGGGAAGAAGGGCCTCAATACATGATCATTATAGGAGACAAACCCCTCCTAGGAACTCAAGGCCACCTTTACAACGTGCTCATTATGGTTCACAATATGGGGGTAGTAGCTTGAGCTTTGCTCATACCTCCTAGGACTTTATGAAAATACAACAAGAGCCAATTTTCCAACAGTATGTGGAGAAATATTTGGAGCAAAACAAGGATAAGTTCCTAGAGAGCCTAATCAACAAGGGTGCCAGAGTCCCTTACAACTTTGATGTGGATAAAATATTAAGAAGCAAGGTCCATCCCAAGATGAGAAAATCAACGAAATGCAAAGAACAATGGACAAGATGTTGGCACCTAATAATTCTTTCTCATTGGACTCGATTTGTCCTAATCCTTTTGATAAGAGTGTTGACATGAAATAATTTCCTAGAAAAGTTGAAATTCCTCAATATGACAAATATGATGGGAGTGGAGATCCACATGATCATTTGCGCCAGTTTTATACCATAAGTTTTGAGTTCCATCAGGATGACTCTTATCTCATGAGGTTATTCACACGAAGTCTTAAGGGATAAGCAATGGAATGGTTTACTAAGATAACTCCCCCCATTAAGACATTCAAGGAGCTTCTTCAAATATTTGTTCAACACTTTGCATACAATCTTTCACGGTCTATCACCTTGTTGGACTTATGCAACTTAAAATAGAGTCAAGGAGAATCCTTTGTTACTTTCTTTCAAAGGTGGAGGCAAAAGTGCTCTTTCTATTCTAGAACTATTCCTGATAATGAAAAGATTGACATCCTTGTTAGCAACTTGGTTCCCAAATTGTGGTATGAAGTTAAGAAAATGGTTTTTGATTCGTTTAACACCATGGTTGAGACTGCATGTAGAATTGAGGATGTTTTGAGAGAACAAGGAATTTTGACCAAACATGGAAGTAACAACAATGGTCAAAACAACAACTCTAATAAGGATAAAGGGAAGAACCAACACTGCAATAGGAATAAACAAGTGGTTAATGATGGAGTTGTGGATTCCTCCCAACCTAAAAATCAACCTATGCTTCATTTATCTAGTGATGTTCAAGCTATGAAGCTCAATACATCCAATCAACAAGAAAGTAAGCCAAGCTACCAAGGTAAGCCTAAGAGCAAAAGACGTAAATTTGCAAAACTTGGTGAGTCATATGGGGATATTTTAAAGAAAATTATTGTTAACAATCTTGTACATCCTTAAGATCCTACACATTTCCGTATACCTGAAGTTAAACCACATTGGTGGAAGGAGAAGGCCTTTTGCATCTTCCATAATGGTATTGGACATGACATTGAACATTGCTACAAACTCAGGCATATTATTCAAGATCTCATTGAGAGTGGACAACTTACAATAGATGGATTGAACACCAACGCCGATCATAAGGCATTCAAGGAACCTTTGCCCAAATATGATAAGGGGGAAAACTCTAAAGTTAAGAATGGAAAAACTGAGATCAATTATACTTACACAGATGCAAAGAATACAATCAACATGCTTTTATTTGTGGAAGAAAATGTTAACATGATGAGTGGAAGAGATCCTTATGGTTATGATCTAGATGAAGACTCTCCTCCTATTTTTGATAAAGAACCTGTTGTGGTGCTAAGGGGTCCCAACTCTAGAGTGTCGTCTCAAGCTCTTAATGCTATTACCCAAAGTCAAGGTCCCACTGTTATTAGAGGACCCAATTCAAGCCAATCAAGTAAACCTAAGCAAGTGGCATCCAAGGTTGTCACCTTAAAACCAGTTGTCAATCCTAAGTTAGACTACAATCTTGTTGATCAGTTACAAAGAACCCCCACTCAGATTTTGATCTTTGAGCTCTTAGAGTTGTCCCTGAGACATAAACAAATCCTTGAGGATGCTTTGCACATGACGAATGTCCCCAACAACTTAGATATTGATCAATTCCAGATTATGATTAATCACATTGCTACCCCTCATTACCTTATATTTTCAGAAGATGATGATAAAGCTTTGAGCCATTCGCACAATCTTTCCCTTCACATTGAGGTCATGATCCATCACACCCGTGTCAGGCATGTGTTGATAGATGGGGCTATTGGGCTTAATATTTGTTCCTTTAGGGACCCGTTTGGCAGCATGAATTGATCAGAATTGGCATTATCTAATTTTGGATAATTCCAAATTCCATGTTTGGGTCCTTGGAAAAAAATGGAATTGGAATTCCGAAATTCTCATTTTGCCCCCAAAATGGGAATATCATCTTCCACCTAAATAGGTGGAATTGGAATTTCAAAATCCAATTCCAATTTTTACAAAAGCAAATTTAATATTTCGTGGAATCTGTGACTATGAGATGTATATTATATTGCTATAAGGATGTGTATATATACATGTGTGTATATATACACATGTATATACATGTGTCTATATATACATGTGTATATATATACATGTGTGTGTATATACACATGTGTGTATATATAGATACATATATGTTTGTATATATACACACATGTATGGTGTGTGTATATTGTGTATTAAACACCTATGTATATATTTGTATATATACACATGTATGGTGTGTGTATATGTGTATATACACAAATGTGTATATGTGTATATATATACATATGTGTGTATATGTGTATACATGGATACACACTTATATGTGTATCTTGTATATGTATATGTATGGTGTGTATATGTGTGTGTATGTGTGTATATATACACATGTGTGTATATGTGTGTATATATGTATACACACATGTGTGTATGTGTGTATATATATACACATGTGTGTATATGTGTATACATGGATACACACACATGTATGTGTGTATAAATACATGTGTGTATGTGTGTATATGTGTGTATGTGTGTATATGTGTGTATATACACACATGTATACACATATACACATGTGTGTATATATACATGTGTATACATACACATGTATGTATGTATATATACACATGTGTACATGTGTGCATAGAAACACACATATATACACACCATATTGAAAGAAATTAAAAAATAAAGAATTAAAATTCCTTATGCATCTTCTCATTCATCTTCTGGGTGAACCAAACAGGTCAGTCCATATTCTGGATTTCATTTTGAGGATAAGCATCTTCCTGAATATGCAACATCTTCCTAAATTGACCATATCTAGGATATGGTATTCCAGTACCCAAACGGGCCCTTAGTCTTTTGAAAGAATTAGGTTATTCTAAAGAGGTTATGGATACCAGAAAAAGGATTACTATCAAAGCCTATGATGAGGAAGAAAGAAATTCCAAGGGGTTGGCCGTCCTTCCTGTTAGGATTGGCCCTATTCAAAAAGGATATTTTATTTCAAATAGTTGATGCTGGACCCCTTGCGTATAATATCTTACTTGGTAGACCATGGATTCATGATATGAAAGTGGTGTCGTCTACCTATTAGCAATGTGTTAAGTTCCCCTATAATGGCATAGAGATTTGTATACCTTGGGATAAAACTTTATCGGTCAATTCAATTTCAGTAGGAACTCATGTTCCCCTTAATAGAGAAGCAGAAGATTTTGATGCAACTTTAGCTGAATGCAAAGACAAGCTTAAAATGATAGACCTTGGCATGGGGGGGTATCAACTCAACTCCCTCACAACATTACCAGTTTCACCTCTGTCTTATGGAAAGCCTTCACCAGAAAAGAAACCTTCCTCTTTAGCTATGACCTTATTTGGCACATTTATAGTCATGAGTGCCTATTCAAGATGAGAAAGAGGAGACATTTGTTAGAGATTGGATTTATAAAGAAGAAAAATATATGCACAATGAGAACTTCTCTCCCTCTCATAAGGATTATGGAAGAGGGTATACTTTTGTTAGACAGATGGGCTATCCTGGATACGGATCTCTTAATCACAATTTGGATGCTAGATCTGAACCTCTTGATCATGCTCAATTTGGACGCAAGTCCAAGAAGCCAATTGGCCTAGGATTTGAGAATTAAAACAAGCATACTAACCCTCTCTTTGATGAGTCAGATAGTGAAGATGAGCTTGAGTATGTACCTAATTTGACAAATCAGTAGGATATGTGTGAAGATTGGATCCCTTCCACTAATCTCCTTTGGAGAGATTCAAATATCCTAGTCACTCATGAGTCAGCTGCAACTTTAGAACAAGAATCAGATATAGAAAACCCTTTGAGAGAGCGTCAATGAAAGAATCTTGTTCGTTTAATGGAAAGAGAAAGTGCTACTTTTGATGAAACTGGACCTTCTACATCACGATGTCCCAAACCTTCATGGTGTAAGCATCCTAGTCACAGTTCAGATACAAGTTCTAATGAGTATGAATGGGACTCTTTTTCAGAGCCCTCCACATTTGATAGAGATATTGATGTTGTTCACACTTATAGTTTTCAATCTGAGGTAGCCAACGAGTCACATGTAGGATTAGAGGACTAGAACCCACGTGTTGCCTTAGTGGACAATTCTTCACTTGTTAGGATGAATCCTAATTTGGGTAGCTTAGAGGGATACTTGACAAACTCTGACTCTTTGGTCACCAACGATAATACCATTCACATTTATAACCTTGAACCAGTCGTTGACTTACCTCTTGTTCATCCTGACCTCATTGATTGGTCCCACCGCTATCAAGAACCTAAGCTTTTAACATTCCAAAATGATTATGAGATAGCTTGTTACCTAAATGCCATTGAGCCTGTAGTCTCTTCCACTAGTGAACCAGCTACCAGTATGACAGAGCTAGACATTAAGTAGCTTAGTCACAAGATGAAAAGAAAATAAAATCAAAAGAATAGGAGTTCTGTTGGTGAAAACCACTATGTGGTGGTGTCAGAACCAAACAAAGTAAAAATAAATGATGTATCTAAGGGTGAAAACCTCTTTGAGGCACCTAAGGATGAGGTACTTGATCATCTCCCCAGCTATTTTCAAGATAGATATTTAGTGCTTATTGAACCAACACAAGCAGTCAATTTGGGTACAGATGAGGCTCCACAGATAATACACTTGACTGAGTCCTTGTCACCACAAGAAAAAGAATCTTACACTAAGTTCTTACAGAAAAAGAAGATCAATTTTGCGTGGACTTATTCAGATGTGCCAGGGTTGGACATTAATCTTATCATGCATCACTTGTCTATAGCTCCAGGTGTCAAACTAGTTAAGAAAAAATTGAGAAAGATGCATCCTCACATAGCTCTTCTAGTCAAAGAAGAATTAGAGAAAATCCTTGGTGCAAAATTCATAAGAGCCATCGTGTATGCTGAATGGATATCAAATATTATACTAGTTTCCAAACATGACAGATCTATTCGAGTTTGCACAGATTTTAGAGATATCAATAGAGCATGCCCAAAGGATGACTTTCCACTCCTCAATATAGATATGATAGTGGATATGACTATGGGTTATGAGATTTATTCCTTATTGGATGGATTTTTCTAGGTACAATCAAATTAAGATAGCTCCTGAAGATCAAGAAAAGACTGCATTCACTTGTGCATGGGGTAACTATTGTTGGAACGTTATGCCATTTGGATTGAAAAATGAAGAAGTCACCTATCAAAGAGCTATGACAACTATTTTTCATGACATGATGCATAAAAAAGAAGAATATTATGTGGATGACACCTTGGCCAAGTCTAAACAAAGAGATACACACTTAGATGATTTGGAAGTCATTCTAGATCGCATGGAACAATTTCAACTAAGGTTAAATCCTAAAAAGTGTGAATTTAGAGTCACCCCTAGAAAACTACTTGGATTCATCATTTCAACAAAAGGAATAGAGGTGGACACTGAAAAAGTTCAAGCAATCATAGATATGCCACCTCCTAAAAACATTAGTCAAATGAGGAGTCTTCAAGGATGTCTTCAATCTATAAGGAGATTCATTTCACAACTAGCAGATAGAGCTCAACCCTTCAACAAGAACTTACACAAAGGAGTCAAATGTGTTTGGAATGAGGATTGTCAAAAGAGCATAGATCAAATCAAGAGGTACTTGGAAAATCCTCCCATTTTAATGCCTCCTATCCCAGGGAAACCACTTATTCTATACATTTTAGCAACAAAATCTTCCTTGGGGGCATTACTAGCTCAACTTGATGAAACTGAGAAAGAGAGAGCAATATACTACATTGGCCGTACTCTTTTTTCATATGAGGTTAACTACACCAACATTGAGAAATCTTGTCTTGCTGTTGTGTTTGCTTCCCAAAAGTTGCAACATTACATGCTTGCACACACTATAAACCTCATAGAAAAAATAGATCCACTCAAATACTTTCTAAGTAAGGCTTCCCTCACAGGTAGACTTGCTAAATGGATGATGATACTTTCAGAGTTTGACATAGAGCACATTGATCGTAAAGCAATCAAATGACAAGCCATAGCATATCAATTGACTAATTTCCCAATACAAGATAATGTACCTATTCAAGTTGACTTCCCAGATGAACACCTCATGTATATGACTGAAAGAACATGGATGATGTTCTTTGATGGATCTTTTATGAAAAATGGTTTAGGAGTTAGTGTTTTTTTTGTTTCTCTTCATGGGTACATGATTCCTACGTATTACAAATTATTATTCCCATGTACAAACAATATTACTGAGTATGAAGATTTAAAAAATGGACTTAAGATGGCCATAGAATGGAGAATCACAGAGATACACATCTATGGGGATTCATAGCTGATAATCAACCAAGTTAATGATGAATATCAAACAAAACATGAGAAATGGTACCTTACAAGAAATTGGTTGATTCCTTGAAATGCTACTTCACATTTGTCACATTTCAACAAATCCCTAGAGTAGAAAACAAAGCAACTGATGCTATGGATACACTTGCTTCACTCCTTTAGTTAGAGCAACATGAATCTAGATTTTAATTCCTGGTGGAAGAGCTACATCACCCTATCTATGAATCCCAAGAAAGCCATATCATTTGTACCCTTGTTGGTCGTGAGTCATCCTATTATGGTGCCATTTATTCATACCTTCGTGATGACATTATACCCAAAACCTTTAACTGATCTGAACGCAGAAACCTTACTTGAAACGCCTCTCACTATTCCCTTGTTGCTAGTGATTTGTATAGGAGGGGTCTAGATGGAACACTTCTTAGATGCATAGAAAAGGAAGAATCCAACCAAGCGTTAGTTGACATTCATGACGGCATCTATGGGGGACACTCCAATGGTCTTGCCATGGCCTGAAGGTTGCTTAGGGTGGGGTACTATTGGCCCACGATGCAGTAGCTTTTGCAAAGTCATGTGAAAAGTGTAAAAAACATGGTAACCTGATAAATGCTCCAGACAGGGAAATTATTCCTTCTATATCTCATTGGCCATTTCAGCGCTGGGCCTTTGATCTTGTTGGGCAGATTCATCCCAACTCATCAGGTGGACACAAGTTTATTATCACTGCTACAGATTAATTCACTAAATGGGTAGAAGTTGTCCCACTTTTTGTTGCCTCGGGCAGGAAAGTTTCTCTATTTATTTTGAACCATATCATCTGTCAATATGAAGTGCCTTCCGAGATTATCACTGATAATGGAGGCCAGTTTAAAAATAAGGACCTTAAACAGAACTATAAGAAATTCAAGATTAAACAACATTGGTCCTCCATTTACTTCCCGCAAGAAAATGGTCAAGCAGAGGCATCAAACAAGACCATTCTTAAAATCTTGCATAGAATAGTCTGTAAGAATGGTAGAGTTGGCATTTACAGATAAATCCAGCTTTTTGGGCCTATAGAATGAGTATTCATACTCTACTGGGGATACTCCTCTTGCCCTTGCATATGGTGCTGAAGTAGTGTTACCTTTGGAGGTTGAGATTCCTTAACTTTGAGTTTCCCTCCAAGGTCTAGTTACAGATGAAGACTACCGCGCCATGAGACTTCAAGAGTTAGAACTTCTAGATGAAAAATGTCATGCATCATTTGACCATATGAGAGTTTATCAAAAGCACATGACCAAAGCCTTCAACAAAAAGGTTCTCCCTAGAGAATTCCAAGTGGGAGATCTTGTCCTACGTGAAAATTCTAAGAATCAATAACAGAGAGATCAAAAGGGCAAATTTGAACCTAATTGGCTTGGACCTTACATCATTACAACAACTTTTGGGTTAGGTGCTTATATACTGTCTACAAAAGAGGGAGAGTAGCTTCCTAATCCTATCAATGTCTTGCACCTAAAGAAGTTCTATCCATGATGCCCATTCTATCTGGGAGCATCTTTTACACATAATTATTGATCCTAAAAAAATCCAAAAAAATGATATATTGTCAAAAATTCTAAAAATCAGAAAATGTCCTAAAAAAAGGATCATCTTAGTGAAAACCTAGCAAAAGGCACTTTTATGTATTTCAAAAAGAATTATATATTCCAAAAATACAAAAAATTCAAAAAATTCAAAAATTCAAAAAAAATAGAAAAAGTGCATTGGTGAAAACCTGGAAACAGGCGCCTTGGTAGAAAAAATTCAATTTTTTTAAATAAAAAGTCCTAAGAAAAAAGACGAAGAAGAAAAAAATGAAAAAGTGAAAAAGAGAAAGATTGTAATAAAATCCAAGTGGTAAAAACCTGGAAACGAGCACTACTTGAGGCCTTTGCACCCCTATTTCTTAGCGCATGTCCTCGACACTTCTCCATCATGCATTGTCCTTGTTGTCTTGGTCTGAAATTGGTCTTTGTCTTTGTCTAGGGGGCATAACTGTGTTAACTTTGGTCTCTTGGATGCATTAGTCTTTAGGACATCTCACAAATGATTTTTTTCAACACCACCCCAACTGTATTTTTTAATACAACCCTTGACATTGAGTATTTTTCAACACTTATCAGTTTGGTCTTACCTAGTTTTGTCATGTGGTCTTACCTCCTTGCAAGCATTCAATCCTTATCCTCGGAACTCAGTATCAGTTAACACACTTAAAATTTTAAACACAACACTTAATATTTGAGCTATGTTATGATCTTTTCTTTGTGTGCTGACTGTTATTGATTTTTCATTGAGTGTCCTTGTCTAATAAGTCTCTCCATGATGCATAGCTAGAGGACTTGGGGCATAAAACATGTTTTTATTTTCTTCCTTCTTTATGCTTCACTATTTTTGCACAACCGTTCTACTGGTCATCCTGGCCTCTACGCCTTGATGCGAGCGTGGTTTTGCTATATTAAATTGGGTAAGCTAACATCACAGTCATCTTGACCTTTATCTTTGATGCTTATGTTAGAATCTTTCCACATTCCAATCTGATATAAATCACATTCATATCTTCATAGTTGCACTTGTGACTAGTGATGATTGTGTGATTTTTCGATGTCCGTTAATAATGGCCCAGTGATGAAAATAAGTTCCTTAACATTCTCTAATGAATGATGAACACAAATTCCTATGTTACAGTTGCTCTATTGCAAGTACACCTTTTCATTTTCATGTAGCTTACATTGTTAGACCTCATGTTAGTTTGCATTTTAGGCTGCATTATGAGTTTGAGAGGTTTTCCTTCATCTTTCTTGTGGACTTTTAATCAACTGTGGTCATGTTTGATCTTCATTTCCTTATCTTCTTTTGTGATCTCAATCGAAATTTTATATCTTAAATAGTTGGTTGATTTTGGGGCATTCTCTTTCTTAAGGAAAATTCTCTTTGTTCTCTCCATTTCTTTCCACCTCTTCCAAACTTATATCTTCCATTTTCTTTCACCCCACTTCTATTCTTCTAATTCAACCTTGGGGCATAATCTTTCATGCTTGATGATCTACCTTGGTTCTGTGATCTTTATATCTTTCATCTTACATCAAGAACCTTATCTTTAGTTTGATTTGATCAAAT
>MU225789.1:3174617-3201529 GCA_018584345.1 Thuja plicata
CATGCTTGATGATCTACCTTGGTTCTGTGATCTTTATATCTTTCATCTTACATCAAGAACCTTATCTTTAGTTTGATTTGATCAAATTTATCAATTTACTATTTCTCCTCTATCTCATTTTGATTTCGATCACGAGGGGGTAGTACCTATCAAACTTCAATCCTTGATTCAACTTTATCAATCCCATCATTTGCTCCACTTGGGGCAACCTTTCTTGAGATTCTTATCTTGGACATGTCAATTACTTATTTACAATAGTGTTGACTTTGTCTTTTTTGCAATCAACTTATCTTTGTTCTGATGTCAATTACTTATTTACAATGGTGTTGATGTCTCTGTTGTTTTGTGATTTTAAATTGATCTCACATTTCAACTGCATTCTTTGACTACATGTGTTCCCAGAATGGTCACACATTAGTCAAAGAGGGGAAAATGTATGCACCCTAAAAGGGTCGCCTAGACTATGGGCCCCCATTTATCATTTATTAATTTATCAAATTCCTGAATCAATGCTTTGCAACATTTTCAATTCAATCAATTTCCTTGATCAAATCGTAATTAATTCAATTATTTCAATATTTTCTAAGGTTTGATCATTTCATCAATTATCTTATTTAATTAAAAGAAAATAATCTTATTTAATTAAAATTCCTTATTAATTAATTTTTTTTATCTTATTTAATTAAAATCTCTCTTAATTAAATAATATTATCTCATTTAATTAAAATATCATTTTTAATTAAATTAAATAATCTTATTTAATTAAAAGAAAATCCCTCTTTTAATTAAATAAAACCCCCACTTAAATCCCTCTTTGTTGAAAAAGGAAATAAATTAAATAAAAATCCTTTTTTCTTCACATCTTCCTAAGTGGTTGGATTTTTGCCTCTTAATCATAGCCTTTATTTTTTGCCTCTTAATCTCTACCGTCCATTGCTCTTTAAAAGGAAACCTCTCCTTCTCATTTGATAATCAAGCTTTTATGCTATTGTTATGTTGCAGGTTTGGAGGGCAATTTTGGAGGAGATTTTGAGCACTTGAGCTTGGATATTGCAATTTCTCTCTTGTCTTCTTCTTGCATCCATAACTATTCATATAGATTAGATTCATGTTTTCTTTCAGAGATTAATCTTGCATTTGTATTTCTTTTCATAGAATAATCATGCATTGTTATCATTTAGATTAATTTCCTTTCATGCATTGTAATCATATAGAATAGTTTTTATTTCATTGCATATTGGATGATCATGGAGACTAGCATCCTTGCTTTTTCTCTTTGAATCTCCCATTTTATGGTGTACTTGCAGGGGCACAACTAGGTCAATCTGAGGGCCTCCATCACAAACCTTTGCACTTCATGACTAGGGAGCTATGAGTCGATATTCAAGTCACCATTCAGAAAAGCTGATTTGACATCCATTTGATATAATTTAAAATCTTTGAATGTTGCATAAGCCAAAAATAACTTAATGGCTTCTAGTCTACTCACAGGGGAAAATGTGTCTGTGTAATCTATCCCTTCCCTTTGTGAATATCCTTTATACACTAGTCTTGCTTTGTTTTTGACCACTGTACCATCTTTATTCATCTTATCCCTGAATACCCACTTTGTTCCAATCACATTTTTGTCACTAGGTCTTGAAACCAATTCCCATGTGTCATTTTTGATTATTTGATCTAATTATTCTTCGATTGCTTTCTTCCAATCAGAATCCTTGCAAGCATCTTCAACACTTAAAGGTTCAATCTATGAAAGTAAACATACCTCTTCATCCACTGTTAAATTTTTTTCTTTAGATCTAGTCAAAACACTACTGTTCTGATCTCTAATGATATCATCTTTTGAATGGTACCTAGATGTGAATTTTGAAACTTTAGGTGTGATATCCTCCTCTGTAATCTGTGATACTTCTTTGCTTGATTCAGGTTCATTACATGATACATCAATGCAATCAAACATTTATTCAATAACAGTGTCTTTACTGCTAGGCCTGGGTTCATCCTCAATCATAGGTGCATATTCATAGTATCTTTCTTAAACCATGAACTTCTCATCAATCTTTACATGAGTAATATCAATTATCTTCTTTAATATCAAATTAAAACATCTGTATGCTTTGATTTTAGTAGAGTAACCAAGGAAAATACCTTCATCACTTCTAGCATCAAACTTACCAACACCATCATCTTTCTTGATGTAGCACTTGCTGCCAAAGATTCTGAAGTATTTTACTGTAGGTACATTACCAAACCAAAGTTCATAAGGTGTCTTATCTGCGCCTGGTCTTAGTTGTGTTCTGTTGATAGTATAGACTGCTGTATTGACTGCATCTCTCCAATAGGTGTGAGCAACTTTTCCTTCAATCATCATAGTGTGGGCTGTATCATGTATGATCTTGTTCCTTCTTTCTATAATCCCATTTTGCTGAGGGGTTCTAGGAGCACTCAACTGTCTTTTGATCCCATGTTCTTCGCAGTACTCATAAAACTGGTCAGAGGTGAATTCTCCTCCTTTATCCAATCTTAGACATTTTAATTTTATTCCAAATTCATTCACAACCTTAGCTTTGAATATTTTGAATTTCTCAAAGGCTTCAGACTTCTCCTTTAAGAATGCAACCCACATCATCGTTGAAAAATCATCAACAAACAAAATGAAATACCTTTTACTGTAGTATGATCTTGTTTGAGTAGGACCGCATAAATCTGTATGCACTAGGTCTAATTTGTTTTCAGCTGAGTTCTGCTTGCTTCTGAAAGAGCTGCTTACATGCTTTCCCATAACACATTCCTTGCACATTGTGTCAACTGGTCTTCCAATACTTAGAAGGTCTCTAACTGCCTTGACATTGCTTATCTTTACTATATTGTCAAAATTGATATGACAGAGTCTCTTGTTCCATAACCAATTGTCATCCAATTTTACAACAAAACAACTTACTTTGTATGTTAGAAACCTACCTATTGGGAGCACGCTCAGACATGCAAATGTTAGAGATATAAAATCATTAAACTACACTAACATGTCTAAAAAGCATACTTCAAAATATTATTTCCATCATAACCTCTGATGAGCTGAACAAGGGCACCTAATGCCTTGTTGATTTGCTCTTAGAGATGTTATGTGGGTGTGCTCTCCCAACACAATATCATAATCCCACTATGAAATGCATAAAAATGATAAGCTAATCACTCAAGATCAAGTATAAGGAACTTGTCTCAAGCTTTCACTATTAATGAAAATGCAACACTAATACTAAGATGAAGATTCAATGACTAAGTTAAGATGATATGCAAGATTCAAAGAAACTAGATTCATTCCATTATTAAGTCTAAGATGTAATTTTTAAATGAACTAAAAGCATGAACATGAAAATAAGCTATAAAATTCAAACACTAAACTAGCATGATAACAATGCATAAATGAGAGATGATTTTCTCTTGACAAAGGCCTCTATTTATAAAGTTTTTGGAGGAGAGAGAGGGCTTGGATGAGGTGGAGCTCATGTGACATCCACATAGGTGCCACATGATGGACACATAAGCCATGCAAGAGGCCCACTTTGCTCACACATGTGTGAGCAACTTTAGATGTGATAGGTCAAAGTGTACTTAAAGTACACATGTGAAGGATCTTGTAAGAGAGTGTAAGAGGGTGTAAAAGTTTTAGTCCAATGAAACACTTTTAGAAAGTGTAAGAAGGTGTCATCATGGGTGTAAGAAACCTTGTTGGCACCAAATAAGGATTATTTGGACAAGGCAATTTTTGAAAATTTTCTCACACATGTGTGAGCAAATAATTATGACTAATTGGTGTAAGAATCAAGAAATTAGCCTAATTAACCTTAGTTAATTAGTGGGTAGGTTTATTTGGTGAGAGTGATGTGAGGTAGGGTAGGATCTATGTTCAAATTAGGTTAATCTAAATTTAAAATTTAGATTAATTTGGTTTAGTAGAATTAAGTCATGTGGAGGAATAAATAAATTAAAAATTTATTTAAAGGGGATTAATGAAGGATAATGTATTAAATAAGATTTAATACATCAAAGGGGGGTGGTATTTAAATTAAATTCAAATACTAAGGAAAGTGAATCACATTTAATTAAATAGATAGAAGAATATAACAAATATAATTAATTAAAATTAACTATATGTTATGGAAGTATTAATTAAATTAATGTAAGGACAATTTTAGATGTCTACATTTTGCCCCTCTTTGATGCAGCGTTGAAAGTGGCATCATGTCAAAGAAAAGAAAATAAGATGTCCCAGAGAGGTCAAAAAACCTATGGTAGCGAGAGCGAAGGAGTGTGCCCCCTCGAGAAAATAATAGGAAAAAATACAAATTTTTAATAAAATTTTCTTGAAAAGGCAGGAAAATAGGGAAAGTGGGCCAATTATATGGCGTGTTCAAGAAAAAAGGAGGAAAAATGGGGACTAGAATGAAAATGGGGAGATAGACTGAAGAAATGGGTCACAAGGGGCTATAAATAGTCCACCGGGGCCCATAGACAAGTCATTTTCACTCACAAAGAATAAAAAGAGAGAAGAAAAAGAGAGCAATGGCAGCACAATGAGAGCAAGCATAGCTTGGGGAGTGCATCCAGGTATACCAGCGACCTGTGGATGCTAGACCACCGATGAGTAGTCAAGCACCGCCTTAGTACTTTACGCATTTATTACTTTTGTAGGTCATTTAGAGGGTAATAAATGCTCCCAAACTGGCGTGCAGTGCAGATGGTGGTCGCCTGATTGCCATCTATGCAGACGATAGTCGATAGACTGCCATCCTTATAGACGACTGATTGATGATCGACGTCTGTGTAGACCAAGATCGACCGATCTCCATCTGCAAGGGCAGGGGGAGGGAAAAGAGCACAGCGGAGACAACGGGGTGTGAATGTCGTTGTCTGCGCTGCAAATGGGCAGCGATCTAAACCGCTGTCTTCGCAAACTGACGTCTGCAAAGATCCACCAGCTCCGCAGACTGGCGACTATAAAAGTCCACCATCTACAAGGGTCAACTGCCATTTATGCAGATTGACCCAAAAAAGGAAGAAAAGAGAGGAAGAAGAGGGAAGACAAGGGTCCCAGAGCATTTTTCGATGCCCCGGATGGGCCTGAGACATTTTTTGATGCCCCAGAATGCTATCTAATCACTGACATGTGCTTGCTGACTATAGGAGGAGACCATCACTTTTCGGGCGAGGGAGTGCTATCCAGCGACCATAGAGCTGGAGCAGCAGTTGACAACGGCTGAGTGGGGACTGGTGACACTATGTAGTTTAGAGCACGTGCGACATTGGCCACATCTGCGAGTGCATAATGCGCTTATGTATGCGTTGATATAGAGATGGCATAGCACCACCTCTAGCTTCCACTTCCCTACATGGGAAGAAACTATCACACTCCATGATGTATGAAGGATCTATAGAGTGCCCATTCGGGGGCTTATACCCGAGTACTGCATGGAGGGATCAGAGCCATATATGGAGATGGCATTAGGTCAGAGATTTGTAGATCTTCTTATTACACGATAGTAGATGTCTTGGATAGGGGCTATGACTATGGAGCTACAGCCATGACGGTTGGCCTTATATCTAGCTGGACTAATAAGGGGACGACTCATGCCTGATCATGAAGGCAAGGGGTTCCTGATAGGGTGGGCGTGAGTACTGAGTAGTATGGTGGAGGATGGGGATCAATACTGCTGGGGATATGTCATTCTTGGCTAGTTGTATTATGATCTACATATGTGCACCTACCGCAAGGGTAGGGCACTGGGTCCCGAATGTACGCTCTTGCTGGTATGGGCATGGGAGCACATTGTGGTCACATGACTGATTAGACACCAAGAGACCAGGGTAGTGTATGAGCCTTTTGTATGCAGATATAGGCCACCAATTAGCTATGAGGCCATAGATTTAGTCAGATACTGGCAGTGGAGACTAGACAAGATGGGGGACATACTATGTGCACCCTATGCAGGGTGTGAGGCCTGGGGTCACGAGATCCTACAGCAGGACGGATATGCTAAGGACAAGTTCTATGACTTGTACTATATGAGGTTTGTGTAGACTGACTGTTGGCTGTTTGGTAGGACAACTTATATGATCTCCAAATATATTCCGACCAGGGTACGAAGACAGATGTGGAAGATTTAGGAGGCGGTTCCAGACAGGTTTCCTCATTCATTGGTGACCCAAGAGGTGGGGAGCATCTGGGGTATATGGGCAGATCTACACATAGTGTGAGAATCTTTCATGGGGATGATCAAGGTCCCATGGATCAGGGCTTGAGAGTCTTTACAGGATGCAGGTGTAGTACCAACATACGCGCAGTGGTGGGCCACTCATAGGCCTGTTAGACTGATAGTGCCAGACATCATATAAGAGGATGAGCAGTCGGGGGTTGGAGGGGATGGAGGAGGATAGGATGGGGATGACGACAAGGAGGGAGGAGATGGAGGGGCTAGAGGGAGGAGATTCCAGCCTAGGGTTGCGGCACCAAGGTGGAGGGGACATGTACAGATACCTGTAGGAGGGTAGCCACCCATTGTTCCCAATGTATAGGTACAGGAGCAGGATTTGCAGGGGCCACCAGGACAGGGGTAGGTACCACTAGTGGGCTACGTACCCCAAGATACACATGATACAGTCATAGCAGAGTAAGATAGCCTACGAACCAAGCTGGGTAGGGTACACGGATTATTGGCGACATCTCAGGTGACTGAGGTGAGTGTACAAGATGAGATCTAGCGACTACAGGGATTATTGGCTACAACACAGGCCACAGCCAGCAACCTACAGACAGAGGTAGCCTAGGTACAGGGGGAGCTGACAACAGAGACTGCTCGGGGGGATAGTGCTCAGAGAGCACTAGACATTTTATAGGCTCAGGTGGATAGTGGAGAGTTTGCTATCATAGAGGAGCATGAGGATCATGATGAGGAGCTGGCAGTGATGTTAGCGCAAATAGCGGCTCTTATTACAGAGCGAGACTTACCAGGTAGGCGTGCAGAGGACTACAGGGTAGACCACAATCTAGCGTGGCTAGTAGGCAGGGCTGTAGGAGTAGGACAGATGATGGCAGATGCCATGGTGGCACAGAGGGAGGCAGGAAAAAAAGGCCAAGAGGATGCATGTTACATGGGACTCTATTATGGTGCAGTTCCAGAGGGGTCATGACAACCAGATTACACAAAGAGAGCTCAGACAGAGAGCACCAAATGAGGCTCATAGGGATCACTGGGGTTACCGCCACATCCCAGCAGTGGTGCAGGACCATCGCAGCCACCACCATGATGCTTCTCAGACCTTTTTTGGGTACACATTTTTGATACATTATGTATGATACTGACACTTTTGATATATATGTACATGGACTACTTTGGGACTATGAGACTTTGATATATGGACATTGATGATGCTATATGTTATATGATGTGATGTTTTTAGGATGTATGGATGCACTATGATGTTATATTACATATGTTATATGAGGTTTATGACTGACATGTAGGATGAGATGAATATATGTATGATGATGCTGACGTATTTGTGATGCAGGGATGAGATATATATATGTGTATGTGTGTGTGTGAGATGTGATGTGTTAATGCTTATATTTTGTCATGTATAGATGTAATGTGATGATGCATAAATGTAAATGTATATATGATTTGTGAAATGAATCTAGAATGAATGAACCCTAAAAAATGTTACAAATTTTATCAATGCAACTAAATGAATGAAATATAATTATATGCAATGGTACTAAATGATGATTTAAAATGAAGTAACAATGCAACTAAATGAATAATGATTAATAAATGGACTAACAATGCAATTAAAAATGAGTAATGATTAATGAACTAAATGAACAAATTTAATGAATAATGATTAATGAACTAAACAAAAAATGCAAATGATTAATGAACTAAATGAACAATGCAACTGATAATGAATAATGATGAACAAACTAAATGAACAATGCAACTGATAATGAATAATGATGAATGAACTAAATGAACAATGCAACTGATAATGAATAATGATGAATGAACTAAATGAACAATGCAACTATAGTGAATGGATGCAATATGAGACAAATGAGGACACTATTTTTGTGTGTATCAAATAGGTCTGATAAAATCACTTAGGTGACCGGATAGGGGGAATAAATAGAAACCTTTACCAAGAGAAAAATCAGAATGCAATATGACCTAACTATAATGCAAAGACTAACTACATGATGATAATGGGATTGATATTGTGTTAATGTTGGAGAACACACCCTAGTTTGATATTGCAAAAGGAGTTATGCACCATGTGTTAGAAAACACAAGTGACATGGTTCCTTTGCGTGGACTAGGCTCTCAGAAAAATAGGTTGTTAGGAACAAGAATACAAGATATCAGGTATGATGGATCTTATGAAATGTTACTCATGAGGAGATGCAGTACATCCAGATCTTTTGAGGCATTTGAGATGCATGAATCCTGCCCCCAGTGAGGCAAACATAGTCATAACCAAATATTAAAACATAAATGCACTAACAAACCATGACAAGCAGATCATACCACAAATGACACGTATTTCACTAGATACTCACCATAACGAACCAATATATAAAAGATCGAGGCTGTCGTGATAAGAACATAGTTAAAACACAAGATAAAATCAACAAAAAGGCATCCTGATCAAGTGATCATTCAGTCCAAAAGTTCTTTCCATGAATAATTTTGATGTGAGGATTGATAGAACAAACGACACCGGAAGGATGCATCCTGATGGACCAAAGATTGATTAATAAAAAATGGAAATTCGCTGGCAATTGCTTGTGAATAGAATGAGCACAAGAAAGTCAATCTGTCTGATGATTTGGTGTAAAATGTTTGTGATCACTGTGTCTAGAACAAAGCTTAGTGTTTTATTTGGTAAGATTAGTCGTGTGGGAATATTTATTGCAAAAGCAGAAGGATGGTCAAAGAACTACCTGCATAGGTATGGGTAGTATCTCTTATTATGAAAGGTGATGCAAGCTGTATAGACTACAACTGGTGGAAACTGATGGTGGATCTGACTACACATGGCGCCTGAAATAGGTTTTCACCATGGTACTTATCCATTGTGCCATCGAAGTGGTTTTCATAGATGGACGAATTTATTTCTCTTTCTCTTTTTTGATATTCTTTTCAAGCTTTTGTATTTTTTATGCCTTTTTTGATTTTTTGACTTTTTTTTTTTTTTTTTCTTTTTGAATGTTTTTGGATTTTCTGCTTTTCTAATTTTTTTGGATTTTTGAAAATTTCAAATGTACAATGGACTACTGACTGATCAAGCATAGAAGCGCTTGAGATGTACAATATTTACAGGATTAGGGAGTGGATCTCCCTCTGGTGATGCAATCTGATAGGCGCCTAAACCATACTTTGCTTTAAAAATGAAGGGACCCAACCAATTGGGTTCAAACTTCCCTTTGTTCTCATGGTTCTGGAGGTTCTTCATATTATGCTGTAGGACAAGATCACCAACCTCAAACTGATGAGACTTGATCCTTTTTTTGAACTGAAGGCGAAGGAAATTTTGATACACACGGAGGTGGTCTATGGCATTGAGGTGTCTCTCATCGAGGAGTTCCAGCTCTTGCAAGTAGGCAAATCTATATTCTTCTTCGGACAATAGATTCTTGAGAGAGATTCTGAGGGAAGGGAGCTCAATCTCAATGGGTAGAATAGCCTCAGTATCATAAACAAGGGAAAAGGGAGTGGCTCCCATGGGGGTTTGAATGGAGGTGTGGTAAGCCCAAAGGGCAGGGTTGAGGTGAAGGTGCCAATCACAGCCAGCTTCATCGACTATTTTCTTGAGGATTCTGAGGATGGTTTTATTTGTAGCCTAAACTTGACCATTTCTTTGTGGAAAGTACTTGGAAGAGGTATGGTGGGTAATGTTAAATTTCCTACATAGCTTTGTGACATCCTTGTTCTTGAAAGGTCCTCCATTATCAGTAACAATGTCCTGAGGAATGCCATAGCAATAGACAAGATAGTTTAAAATAAACTTCAAAATCCATTTTCTAGTAGTGTAGGTGAGAGGAATAGCTTTGACCCACTTGGTAAAGTACTCCGTAGCAGCCAGGATTTATTTATGGCCATTCGACAAATTAGGGAAAATTTGGCCAACGAGGTCGAGACCCCAAAGTGAAAAAGGCCAAGGGGTGATGGTAGGCTGGAGGGATTGGGAGGGAGCATGTATCAAATCGCCATGCTGTTGACAAGGTACACACTTCTTCACATAGTTGTAGGCATCTTGCTTCATAGTAGGCCAGTAATATCCAATGTGTAACAACTTTTTGGCCAAAGTAAGTCCACTAGAGTGGGCCCCACAGATTCCTTGATGTACCTCCTTTTGGAAAGTTGACTATACTGAAGTATATGACTCTATTAAGTGTTTTCATTATGGAAACAAAGTCATATGAAGTTTTGGAGTCAGCACACATTATCAGAAGATAAAAAATTGGCTAAGTACAGAAAATAGGACAGAGCAAGGAACAAACTATTATAGTTTTGATTAGCGTGTGTTCATTTGTTATCCAAATGATATGTGCCTTTAAAGATAATCTTATGAATATGTTTACATGATAAGTATAAGAGATCATGATCAGATCTGCAAGTATGAAGAAGATACAACCAGTTGAAGAGGTACAGCCAGTGAATGCCATAACAGGACAGAGATCGTGGAAAGAGCCGACAGAGATTGTTTTGGCATGGAAGTTTCACTCATCCTCAGGACTTGTGCCTTTAGATTAGTAATTTTTGGTGACCTAAAAATCTATGGTTAAAAGTTCATGACTTGATTCATCTAGGATAATTAGTTAGAGCTATTTTGGTGAAGCAGACTGTGTGAAAAGACGTGTCTGTTCGGTTTGAGTAAAGCAGTTATAATTAATGTTAAGCTGACTTAATGAAGGGTTTCATGGTTATGTAAGTGATAAAGATATATGTTAAAAGGTTCCTAAATCTGACATGTTCATGTCCTTTGAGGAAGTACTTATAAAAGGTCATTTGTGATGGGAAAAGTTGCGAAAGCCAGAGATAAGAAAAGCAGAGCAGAGTGTAAAAGTAGCAAAGATATATCTATCATATGTTGATGATATAAATATTGAAGTAGAATATTTTAGAGTGAAGATAAGATTGTTGTAGTTCTTTACAAGAGGTTAAAGAATCAGCACACAAAAGGAACTGATCAGACAAGCAGTGTCACATCAGCAGTTCACCTTGCAGATACAATGTGTATCGAAGATCCAGAAGGTTGTAGCCTTCACCACTTGAGTAGTGTGCTCTTGGATAGTGAGTCCACCACCCCTAACAGGGTTATTGTAAAAGAATCCTAACAGAATCTGACCCTTAACAAGGTCACTGTACTTTATGTATTGTAAAGACAACTCCTAACAGGGTTAAGGATCTTCTAACAAGGATCATAAGACACTAGTACATAATATTTGTGGGTACTAATTCCCACTGGGGTTTTCACCTACATTAGGTTTCTCCATAATCATATGTGGTGTTATGTGTTGTGTATATTTATCTTACTTGCATTGATATTCAGGTTCAGTACATAAGCATTAAGTAAAGATTCAGATAATAAGAAAAAGTATTAATTGATAGATCACTGATTCACCCCCCCCTCTCAGTGATCCTAATCCTAACACCTCCTCCAAGGACATTTGTGCTTGATCAGAATTTAGACACCTTAAAAGAGTTCCATTGAAATGCTTTCAGAAGAGGGTATCAACAAGGATTGTGTATCAGGAAGTGCGGCGAATGAAGGTTTTATGTTGGTTGGGGGTTAAAGTAAGTGGGGTATGTCCATCACGTAGGTAGGAATACACTTCTTGGTACCATGGGGAATTGGGATCAGCAATTTCACACACCATTTTATAATTCAGTTTTTCATAGGCAGGGACCGTAAGATTCTCAACAAGAAACTTACTTTGTGTGCTGTATTCTGGCATAGTGATCAAGGACCCAATTGTTGCCATGGCATCTGCTACTTTATTGTTCATGTGAGGGATTTGTTGGAAGATCAGCTCAGTGAAATGCATCTTGAGATCTTCAACTATACGGTGATATGGAAGCAACTTGTCATCCTTCGTTTGATATTCATCCATAACTTTTTTGATAACCAACTGTGAATCACTGAGCACCAATAAGGTGAGAATCTTCCATTGTATGGCCTATCGAAGTCCAAGTAAAAGGGCTTCATATTCTGCAATGTTTTTGGTACAAGGGAACTATAGTTTGAAAGATTTAGGGATGAGATCCCCTTTTGGTGTAACAAACAAGATTCCTGCCCCCGATCCTTTTTGACTGAAGGATCCATCAAAATAAAGCTTCCATGGTGGAATCGGGGCAAGATTAAGGACTGATTCATCTAGAAAATCTGTGATCAGAGGATGTTTACCATCAACAGGAACTTTGACTAAGTAATATGCAATTACTTGTCCTTTAATAGCCTTTTGATCCACATAAAAAATGTTGAACTCACTAAGAAGCATGACCCATTTTGTTGTACGACCAGTAAGAGCAGCACGTGCCATGAGATATTTGAGTGGATCAATCTTGGCAATAAGATGAATCTTATGATTAAGCATATAATGTCATAGCTTCTATGTACATAAAATAATGGACAAACATGCCTTCTCAATTAGGGAATAATTCAACTCATAGCCAATAAGAAATCTGCTGAGATAGTAAATTGCTCGCTCATTGCTGATATCATCCAATTGTGCCAAGAGGGCTCCCAACGTGACCTCTGTAGCAGATATGTACAAAATCAGAGGATGACCAACAACAGGTGGTACCAACACAGGTGGGTTAGCTAGATAGCCTTTCAGTTTCTCAAATGCATTTTGACACAAGCAATCCCACTGGAACTTGATATTCTTGCTCAGGAGATGAGAGAACAGATGCACTTTATCTGCTAGTTGTGACATGAATCTTTTGATTGATTGTAGTTTGCCTTGTAAAATGCATAATTGCTTCAATATTTTGGGTGGTGGCATCTCTAGGATTTCTTTTAATTTCTTTGGATCAACTTCTATTCCACGCCGCAACACAATGTATCCCAGTAGCTTACCAAATTGTACTCCAAAGACACACTTCTTGGGATTCAACCTAAGCTTATACTTCTACAATCACTCAAAGATGGTAGTAAGGATAGGAATATGTGATTCCCTTGTTTTGGATTTTCCTAAAAGATCATCCACATAATCTTCCATGATGACATGCAAAAGGTCATGAAAGATGGTAGTCATTGCTCGTTGATAAGTGGCTCTAGCATTTTTAAGGCCAAAAGGCACCACCTGATAACAGAAGGTGCCCCAAGGCATTGTGAATGTAGTTTTGTGCTGGTATTTTGGTGCTATCTTGATCTGATTGTTACCTGATAAGCCATCCATAAGTGACAACATTTCATGTCCTGCCGTCAAATACACTATAATGTCAATATTTGGGAGTGGAAAATCATCCTTGGGACATGCAGGGTTTAGGTCTCTGAAATCAGTGTAGATGCAAATGTTGCCAGTAGGCTTGCCTACTGGTACAATATTAGAAACCCATTCAAGATAATCGATTGGTCTGATTACTTCAGCATCCAACATCTTCTGAAGCTCTACTTTGACTACCAATACGACTTGAGGATGCATCTTGCGAAGTTTCTGCTTAACAAGTTTTACATTTGGATCTACAGCAAGATGATGCATGGAAAGATCTATATTGAACCCGGGCATGTCTTAGTATGTCTAGGAAAATTTGATTTTGTGTTTATGCAAGAATGCTGTCATGTCTTTCTTTTCTTGATCGCTGAGAGAAATTGCAATGTAGGTGATGTGTGGATCTTCTTCTGTGCCTAGGTTGATTGGAATACTATCTTCAATGATCATAGAGGATACTTCTGGTTCTGAAGATATAAATGGAAAGTCAACCTCTCCCTCCTCTAGCACCTCAGAAAGGTTTTCACTAGAGGAAGTGTCCTTTATTTTGTCTTTTTCTTCATCCAAAGGTGCCTGCGAGAGGTCTTCACTAGAGGATGTATCTTCATTTTTTTTTATTTTTATTTTATTTTTCACTTTTGCGACTAAGAGAATTGACTTGGCTGCCAAAGTAGGCTTGTTCACTGTAGTGTATCTAATGTTTGTACTCTCAGAGATTCTTAAGTCCAAAGAGGGCTAAAACTGCCTCATCTGAATCACACACGTCCAAAGCTGGTGGTGAGTCTTGCTGATCCCAGTTAATTAATTCAGGGTTTGTGAGGGGTAGATGAGGGGATGAAAGATTGGATTGGGTGATAGTGAAGACATGGTGATTTTATTTTAGGTCATCTTCAATATATTGGAAAGGAATTTTGAAGAACTCTTCCTTAGTGTTTGAATCTGAGGTAGCTAGACAATAATCCTTAGCGAAGTTAGTCTTAGTTTCTACGGAGCCCAATCCATGTCCTTTAGGATAGCCATTATCTCTTATGATCTTCTTCTTACCTATTTCATTATCTCCAAGGCAAGTACCATGATATCCCATGCTTTCGACAATGGGAGTAACCTTAGGATACTTTCCTTTGGGGAAAATTACAGGTCATTCTTCTTCATCATTATAGAGCCAATCAAGGACACTATATTCCATGTATTCATCTGATAGGGATAATGGTGATGGTATTTCATAAGACTTTGGAGACAAAGGGAGTTTCCCAATACATAAAGCACTTTAAAATTTATACTCTCCCATGCCTTGATCTGTAAATGTGGCTTTGGCTTCAGATGAGGAGGGTTTGTCTTTAGTAGCCTTGTCTTCAGTAACTTTCTCCTTTCCTTTGGATTATTCAGCTAGTGTTTCTGATGTCATTTCTGGAATTGGTGGAATATTTGAAACAAGGATTTCTTGATTGAAATGTTGGCCAAACTCATTCAACAAACAGTAATTATCTTGTTTGCCTTCCAATCTCTTGCAGTATTGAAATGGCTCAGGATCACCAGGAATTGTGATTTCTATATCGTGACGTGGGAGCTTTAGACATTGATGATAAGTAGAGGGCACACCTTTGATAGCGTGTATCCATGGGTGACCCAATAAAATGTTATAAGGTAGATCTAGATTTAGTACATGAAAAATAGTTTCAATCAGGGTTGGGCCCACTTGTAAGGGTAGTGTGATCAAACCCTAACTTTCTTGTTCTCAATCATCATAGGCTTTTATTGTAATTTGTTTGTTTGCATCAATGAGGTCCTCAGAAAGACCGATATTTAAAATCATTTTTAATGTGCACAAATTTAAGCCAGATCCACCATCTATAAGGACTCATTTTACTCTTGTGGAGAAAATTTTTCCTTCTATATGGAGGGACTTATTATGATGAGGATCAGGACCACCAAAGTCCTTATCAGTGAAGACTAGATGTTCTTGCGTGGCTAGGTTCCCTATCATAGCTTTGAATTGTACAACATTGATGTTCTCAGGGACACGAGATTCATTTAGAGCTTTATCAGGGATTTCTTTGTGAATTGGCGAAGTTTTCAAGAGATCTAGAATGGGTATCTGTGCAGCTTCTTTTGTAACTGGGCCAATAAGTCAAAGTGTGAAGCAGGTTGAGTACCAGTAGATGGTGCAACTGGTGGATTTGCAGATGTAGAAGGTTTAGCAGTAGCTTGGACAGTGACTCTAGGTCTACGTGTAGTAGCATTACAATCAGCAGCTTTGAGGATTATGGTATTAACATGCATGTCAGATTCTTCAATGCGGCCACAAAGAGAGTCAAACCCAAAGATATCATTTTCACTTAAACTCCCACATGTTTGATCATGGCCTATAATAGTATTGGTAGAATAGTCATATGGGATTGTGTTTGATGCATTGTTTTGATTGTGAGGTGGGAAGGTCTGACTGTAGACTTTGAGTTTTGCATTAGATGAGGATGCATTTTGACCTTCAACTTCAATTTTCCCATCCTCAATGAGATATTGCACAAAATTCCTAAGCTTCATGCATTTCTTGGTATCATGCCCCTTGATGTGATGATAATCACAATACTCATTATCTCTATACCAAATAGGTTTAGGTTGATTTTCATCAAAAGGTCAAGTATTTGGGTAGACTATCATTCCTTGATCCGCAATTTGTTTGAAGATCACATCTAGAGGTTCTGCCAAAACTGTGAATTGTCATCGTTGCCGATTGTCGTTATTACTATTGTTGTTGTTATTGTTGTGAGAAAACAAGAATAATTGATTGCATGGTTGTTGATTATTGTTCTGATTCTGATTATTGTTTGGATTTTGATTATTCTAATTGTTCGGATTCTAATTTTGATTCTGGTTATTATTGCGATACTAATTTTGATTCTGATTGTTATTATGATTGTTTTGATTATTATTGTTGGATGCTTGGAAATTTTGGACATGCTTGGCATTAGTCACTCCATCATTAACAACTCCTTTGTTTTTACTCCAAAATTTTGGTTTATCATTATTAGGAGTATAATCTTTGATGCTACCTCTTTGCAAAAGGCCATCTTCAATGTCTTTTCCCTTCTTGACAAGGGATTCAAAGGTGTCAGGTGAAGCCATTTTCATTTGGTAGGACATCTTAGAGATTAAATTATTTGTGAAGATGTCAATCAAGTGACTATCAGGTATTTTCCATGGCATGCGATTTGCAATATGTCTCCATCATTGTAAGAAACTAGTGAAGGTTTCTCCATTCTTTTGTTTAGTATTGCACAAATCACTAAGTGTCGCTTGATGCTCAATGTTATATGAGTATTGTCAAACAAACTTCTCTGCAAGATCAAAGAAGGTAGAGATTGACCCATAAGGAAGGGCCATGAACCATTCCAAGGCTGTGCCTCCAAGACTCCTAGTGAAAAGTCTTTTTAATTAATTCTCATTATAGGCGACCTCTTGACACACAATGTAAAATTCTTTGAGATGTTGCAGAGGACATGTTTCACCTTTGTATTTCTTGAATTTGGGCACCTCAAAGTTTGGTGGGAATGGTTGCATTGTGATAGACTTGGTAAACGGATAGGGACAAATTTCTTCAAAAGAAAACTCCTTCTTGCCCCCATTCTGTAAGCCTTGTACAATGTTCTTGAGCTCATTGAATTGTTGGGTAAGTCTGGAGTATTCTGTGTGAAAAATGGGGGTACATAACCTTTGCCTCCTCCAAATTGTGCAGCTGAAAAGCCCGTGGAGGTCATACCAATGGTAGGAGGAGGTATATATTGATAGGCTCATGATGTATTGGTTGTAGATGTTTTTTCCGCTAGTGTTTGGAACAACGATGAAGACAAGGGCATGGAAATCTACCCTATGTTATTGACATTAGCACTTTCTCCTTGAGTCATTGTCGTTTGAGTGCTATTATGTGTAGTATTTTTTGGAAAAGCTCTTATGATCTGTTGAATTTGTTCAGGTGTCAATTGAGGTATTGATGTAGTTTTTGACACAGGTGCTGATATAGGTACTGATGTGGGAGGTTTGCTGATAGGTCCTTTACCAGTGTTACATGATGATGTAGCATTCAAGGTAGAAGCCATGGTTGCAGTAGAAACAACAGTGACTTTGGTGACATTTCTGGTAAGAAGTGTTTCATCGAAGTCAACATGAACTGTGACACCATTATGAATAAGATTCAAGAATATTTCATCACTGTTATGCATAATGGCCTTCTCAACCATTTCCAAGTTGTATGGGTCTCTAAGGAAGTCATTCACTTGGGTGGGTCTTTCTTCTTGGTCCACTAATTCAGTTTCTTTGGGCACCCTCAGCTCATACCCCAGTTCCTTGAAAGTATTGAGTGACAAATGGATTCTCCTCACAGGTAATAGTGTTGAATGTTGTTTGCCTCATGTTTCTAGCTCGGGATCAAGTGACAACCATACAATGGTGGATTTATAAGAATGGAAGACAAGGAGATGTAAGAAATGAAATGGGGCAAAGATCTTTGATCTTGAATTTGATTGGATTTGATTGATTGATTGGATTGATTGATAATTGATTTAAAGGTTTTTGGAACAAAACCTAAGCATGTCAAAACCTTATGATGATACAAACACAAAATGATTTAAAGTAATACCTATTCTACTTGAAGATGGACTTGTGATCTCAAGAAAAATGGGACATCACTAAGGATTTAAATTACTTGAGACGGACTGATGGTCTACAAGCAATGTTGTGTTTGTTTGAGGATGAAGATTTGTAATACTTTGATTAAGGTCTTTCAACCTAAAGATTTGATTTGATTTTATGGTTTGATCTAATGCTCCAAGAGAATGAAGAATGATGATGGAAGAATGGAAGAATGATCCGGAAGTAAGGTGTTATCTAATCGTATTGTTCAATGGCAACAAAAGCACTGTTGATGGAAAACTTGGCCATGAAATTGCAAACTTTGTTATTGTAGAGGATTTCGTAAATTTTCTCATGATGTTCAATCTCTTTCTTGATAGATGTTGCAATATATTGGTATTCCTTGAATTTATGGGTGGTTTCTTTCTTCTCTCTATAGACTGGAGGTGTTGGAAGCTTAACCTTCTTATGCTTCTTGAAATTGGTCATGTCATGGAAAATTTTATTTTGGCTGAATAAATGAATGATCTAGGACAAATGATTCAAGGGTCCTATTGAAGGTCAAATTTTGAGTATCTTGGCAAATTTGGAAGCTCACTGTTTTAAAGCGGAGATAGTAGTCTTAGATGCAACTGACGATCTTCACAGATGGTGATCTACATAGATGGTGATCTGCACATATGGTGGATCCAGAGTGGAGACGACCGACTGTGACTAAGGTAGTGTGTTGAAATTTTGTGCAGATTTTTAACCTTCAGTCTGATTTTGGGAAAATTTGTTCAATGGCAAGAACTGATTTCAGCAAGGGCAAACCAGAAAATAATAGACACACATCTCAAAACAATCCAACAAGGGACAAAGAAACCTTGAGGGATACTAGCAAATGTGACATTAGGAAATCTTGATTCAACTTGTAATATCTCGTCTGTGTATGTTCAAGTGACTCTTTCAAGCCACTTATGTTTTTACTGGGTCTAGCACAACAAAGATAGTTCAAAAAGTAGCTACCTTAGGAATTTGGCTTCGCATGAAATATTATAGGCCCATTGTTTGGTAGTCCTTCAGCTCACACAACATGTCACCCCTAGAAGGGTGCTCATGTTTTTGCCTTTTTCCAGGTATTGTTGCCGTGCTACGAAGATCTCTTTCTCAACATAATACCTTGGGACACATGATGGGAATCTTGGGGGGATAATCTTCCCTCCCCTTCACTATAATAAGTCACCGTTCGGAGGTGAATCGGGTAGGTTACTAATTTATAGTTTCTAGCAAGGTTTCATGGCGTCCCCACAATCAGTTTGTACGGTGTGAGACACTTAAGTCTCTAGTTCAACCATGCTAATATGCTGAGGATATTCACTTAGTATGAACTACCATTGAACATGAACTGCCTGAGCTTGAAGGGATAAAGAGGACCTTTGGGTTACACTTTATTTCTATACCGGCCGAAGGGATTACCAGTTTGAGGTCATCCTCTAAAGGGGAAGTGCACCCTCTAGACAGGCCTCTCTAGAAGCTTGATTAAGCTAAGTTTTCTCTTCACCCAAGATCCACGAAGGTAAGGGGAGAGGATACGGCTATAACTTAATCATAGCATCACTTATGTTAAATGGATTTTAATCTAATGACACATAGCTCAAAAGAAGTGTTGAGAAACACTTCTTCAAACACACCAAGAAATGTTCATTCCAAATTGAACCTATTAAAGAAACTATGTGTTTTTCTATCTAAGAAAAAGACACATTAATATGGTTAATCATTCATGTTCAATTTATTTCCCACACAGCAAAGAGAAATCTTGGAAATGTGTGTTCATTTACCTTAAGTCATTCAAGATTGGTGAGGTTCATTCCTTTAACATTCAAGATTGAGTGAGTTTTGTTTTAAACAACACACATTCCAAGACAAATGATTAATCATACATGTTCATTTTAATAAATCTGTTAAGAATCATTAAGGAACCTGCATAAAATTTGTTAGTGTTTAAAATATTGGATATTAAGTGTTGTAGAAAAATGCATGGACGATGAAGTGTCACAGATGGTGATCTGCGCAGATGGTGATCTGTAGAAATGGTGATATACCTACACAGATGAAAAAATACACACAGTCAGATTCTGTTAAAAAGAACAGACTTAATCAAACTTAAAAATAATACTTTTATCAAACCAGACAACATTTAACTCCTAAAAAATTTGTTACTGTCAGAAATCTGAGAGTTGAAAATGCTAAAAAGTTGATAGAAAGCAGTTTAAACCATTGTTTTATAAATCTTTTTCTAAATAGGCACATATGGTGGATTGTAGGCGCAGACAGCCAAGTTTTTCAGATGGTAATCTACGGAAATGGTGACTCCAAAGCGGAGACAAGTTTGCATAAATTTTTCTGAATTGCGGAAAATCTGTAAAAAATATTAGAAAACAAGGGACGTGGGTCCCACCGAGCATGCCAAAATGTGTATGCTGAAAACCTACCTATTGGGAGAACGCTTAGACATGCAAATGTTAGAGATATAAAACCATTAAACTACATTAACATGTCTAAAAAGCATACTTCAAAACATGATTTCCATCATAACCTCTAATGAGCTGAACAAGGGCACCCAATGCCTTGTTCATTTGCTCTTAGAGCTGTAATGTGAGTGTGCTCTCCCAATATAATATCATAATCCCACTATGAAATGCATGAAAATGATAAGCTAATCACTCAAGAACAAGTATAAGGAACTTGTCTCAAGCTTTCACTATTTATGAAAATGCAACACTAATACTAAGATGAAGATTCAATGACAAAGTTAAGATGATATGCAAGATTCAAAGAAAATAAATTCATTCCATGATTAAGCCTAAGATGTAATTTCTAAATGAACTAAAATCATGAACATGAAAATAAACTATAAAATTCAAACACTAAACTGGCATGATAACAATGCATAAATGAGAGATGATTTTCTCTTGACAAAGGCCTCTATTTATAGAGTTTTTGGAGGAGAGAGAGGGATTGGATGAGGTGGAGCTCATGTGGCATCCATATAGGTGCCACATGAGAGACACACAAGCCATGCAAGAGGCCCAATTTTCTCACACATGTGTGAGCAACTTTGGATGTGAGGGGTCAAAGTGTACTTAAAGTACACATGTGAAGGATCTTGTAAGAGAGTGTAAGAGGGTGTAAGAGTTTTAGTCCAATGAAACACTTTTAGAAAGTGTAAGAAGGTGTCATCATGGGTGTAAGAAACCTTGTTGGCACCAAATAAGGATTTTTTGGAAAAGACAATTTTTGAAAATTTGCTCCCACGTGTGAGCAAATAATTATGACTAATTGGTGTAGGAATCAAGAAATTAGCCTAATTAATCTTAGTTAATTAGTGGGTAGGTTTATTTGGTGAGAGGGATGTGAGGTAGGGTAGGATCTAGGTTCAAATTATCTTAATCTAAATTTAAAATTTAGATTAATTTGGTTTAGTAGAATTAAGTCATGTGGAGGAATAAATAAATTAAAAATTTATTTAAAGGGGCTTAATGAAGGATAATGTATTAAATAAGATTTAATACATCAAAGGGGGTAGTATTTAAATTAAATTCAAATACTAAGGAAAGTGAATCACATTTAATTAAATAAATTTAATTAAATAGATAGAAGAATATAAAAAATATAATTAATTAAAATTAACTATAATGTTATGGAAATATTAATTAAATTAATATAAGGGCGATTTTAGACATCTACACTTACATCTGAATTGAGCTGAAAAACATTACCTTTTGTTTTTGAACCCGATGCAATCATGTCACCTTCTTTGTTGTTAATAATTCATTTGTTGTCTTTGAATTCCAAATGATAACCTTTGTCAAGTAGTTGTCTAATGCTTAGTAAGTTGTGATGTAATCCATCAACATACATAACATCATCTGTCTTGTTCTTTCCATCCAGGGTGATAGATCCTCTACGTATGATAGGTTTAGGAGTGTTATCTCCAAATCTAACCATACCACCTTTGTACTTTTCCAGATGAAAATTTTTGTCTTTATCACCTGTCATGTGGTGAGAGAATCCGTTGTCAATGATCCAGTTAATTCTGATGTCTGCTTTGGAAATTAGGGCTAACTCTTGTGCTTCCTTTTCATCTTCAATGTCCATTTCCTTAAGCAATTTTTGCATGTATTTAAGGGCAAGGAATCCAATTTCATCCTCTCTTGAATCTTCATCTATTACACCTTCTTCAGCATGGTAGCATTCCTTTCTGTATTTAGGTTTGTAATCAGATATGAACTTCTTGACTCTTGTGGGAGACTTGGATGCAAACTGACCAATCTTGTTGCATGAAAAAAATTTGAATGGAATTTGTCCTTCTATTAGGGGGTTAAGAGTCACCTTTTTTCAAAATTTCCAAGTTCATGTGTCTACAATGGTCAAAGCTTCACTCTGTTCACTTTCCCACCTTGTTGGTTCCTCCAAAGCCTTTATATATTTGAGTCTATCAAATCTAAGCTTTTGGCGTTGTCCGGTTCAGTCCCGGTCTATTACAAACCGATCACTCACACTTTCAAGTCATTTGAACCACCTTGAACCTCTTTGAACTCTGGTTCGAAGTAGTTCAAAGTAGTTCAATAGCGGTCTAAGTCTTTTATCGCTAACAATGCGTTCCTGCAGGAAAGCACGCGACATTTTTCTCTTGTGAGATGTTGAACCTCTTTGAACCCCTTTGAACTCCGGTTCAAAGTAGTTCAGAAAGGACGTTGGCAGAATTCATAATAATGTGACGACCTGACAAGACGGGCTGACTGACGTGGCATGATTCTATTTGCTGGGTCAGTACAAAGAAACCAAGGAAATCACTTGCACGGGTGGAAAATATTTGATTTGAGAGAAAATAATTATGATTGGAAAGGGTGGCAGGCCCCGAAGATACAATTTGATTTGAAAGCATTTATTTTAGCGTCACTTGGTATTGAAAGCCCGATTAATGCTCGCATAAAGCTGTATATCCCGCGCTTCAAACTGCAAATAAAAATAAGCTTGGTAAGTCATTTTCCCTATTATGCATTCGCTGGATCTTGGCGCTGGAAAGGTGGTCTGGTCGAGTTCAAATATTACAGGTAGCTTTTTCGAGCTCTGCCCCTCATTTCTGGTTGTTGCTTAAAATTCAATATTTTGAGCAGTGAGGTGGTAGACTTTCATCTTCTTATGCAAATATGAAGTCTGTTATGCACTTCTTTGGAAATGTAAATAATCTAGAATGTAGGGCTCCAGTCATAATAGACACAGATTTGTTAGGGGTTTCTGTTGATGCCATAACTTCAAAGCTCTCTTCTCATGTCGATGAAGAGTTTGTTGTAGAAATTTTAGCCAGTGGTCTACTAGAAGCAGTCGCATTCCCACTGTCCGCCGTCTGTCCAGAGTTAATACATGAATGTATCAATAGATATGATGTTAAATTGAAGAGTATTTTAAATACGGATGGTCAAACCCTAATACCAGTAAACCGTGGAACCATTCTAGCAGTCTTCAAAATACCTGATGAGGGTCTTGTTAACTTCACCCCCACCCAGTCTTTGGCTCAATTTAGGGAAAATGTTGACAGAAACAGAAGCCACGTAGCAAGAAAATAGACAAGAACCAACTACAAAGGAGGGTCACGGTTACCCAAATCCCTTACTAAGGATCACATGAACCCTCTCGTACATGATATTGTTGTCCTTCTCCACCGATTAAAAGGTTCAGAACAGGCCCTATACTTTGACGAATGGATGTTCCATTTTGTAGAGATCATTCTAGAAGGGAGACAACACATAGACTGGGCCGAGATCATAGCCGTATCTCTTAGAGATCAACTCAAACAAAATAAAATGACCAAAGAAGGGTTTTATATGTCCTCATACCTAATGTATTGCTTGGCCTGCACTCAAAATTTATCTCCTATTCAGAAAGTTCCTTGGAACGAAAGCTTGTTTATTTATGAATATTGCCCATTGTTGAGAAAAGATAGAGTTTTAGAAGACTACAGGACAATACATGATGTGTTTTGGGGGAGATTGCGCCAAGAACTTGTAGGCACACCGAACCAGAGGATTTCAGACAATGCTCAGAAATTGGTTAAGATATTTGGTAGCTTCTACATTCAATTTCCCCGCTTCACATATATTCGGGTAGGTGGATTTGAAGAGGAACCCTTGAAGCTGCCTCGGTATGCTTTCGATTGTTTTTTTCTAGCAGAAGTTTGTAGGCATCTATTTATTGTCATTAAAACTGCTCTCCCAGAAGATAAGTGGAATTCTTTGTTTCCAGTGAAACTAGGCCATTTAGTCTGTAACAGTATGTTAGATGCATCCATTGTGGGGAGAAATTTACTGAACTTCCACATGCCATTTTATGAACCAAGGATAGGATTTGACAGCAAGGGTTTTGCCAGGCAGACTCTAGGGCTAAGTAAATGCCCTTCCCCAAGTTATCATCTTGAGGATCTGTGGGAAAATCTCAGTGATGAAAAAATGATATGGGAGCGGGATCAAACCAGACTCACTGTATCTCAGATCAAGCTATTGCAGTTGAGGTTTGATATCAGAAGTGTAGAAGAAGACAGTTCAGAGGTCCCCTATCCTTTCGCCACCTGTTCAGAGGCAGAAGATGTCCCAATCATCGATTGGGGCAGGAAAGAATCTAGCGATATCAAACTCTGAGCTCGCAGCATTTTTGAAGAAACTGAGAATTGGATTACGGAAAGGAAGGAAGGAGTTCAACTCCTTACAAACACGTGCCTTGATGTTGGGTCACGTATTAAAAGTGTAAAGCAAGCTCTTGCTAATGATTCTCCTTTGTTATCAAATGCAGGTGAAATAATATCATTGAAGGAGAAGACAGGTTCGGTGAAACATCCTATCGCACCAAGATCAAGGGTAAGGACGAGGTCAGAAAATAGGAACCAGATGACTTCAGAAGAACCTGATTATTTGGAGGATGTCATTGAGCTCAATGATGAAGACCTCTCATTCACCCCTAATCACAAAGGGAAGGTTCAAGAGGTTCTCACACATTGTCAAGAGCTATCCCAGGTTACAGACACACCTGTGAAGACTCCCGATAACCAAATTATGCCTAGTTCAGTTCCACCATGGCTCACTGAATTGGTTAGCAAGAGGAAGAGTTTCAAACCGCTAGCTATGCCAGTTAAGGAGATTGTCACGAGGTATGCTGCACACACTCCAAAAGCTAAAAGAATGAAAAGTGACGAGAGGTTAACAACAGACCCATCTACAGGGAAGATTATTGCCGAAATCACCATAGTAAAGCCTATGGGAGAGACGCAGGATCTTGAGCCCTAGGATTATGAAATAACAAAAATGGAGTTAGGGGTTCTGAACAGAGACTCTCGCGATCACATTTTCAAATTTTTTGCAGATCATATGTTAGGATAGTCACAGAAAGATGGCAGGGAGAAACGGGAATTGAAGCAAATAGTTTCAACCATGGCAGAGTTTTTCTCGTCATTAGCTGAAAATGGTGCGCTACCTTTAGCACAGGCCCACCAAGGATTCAACCCCAATTCGACGGAAAATCAAAAGTTGGTCAAACAGGTACAGTAAGGTAGAACCTGGATAGAAGTAATAAAGGCATGGACATATGACATAATAGCAGAAGGAAGCGCCTTCATAAGGGAGTTCATGAGCACCCGTGTAGACGGAAAGATACTCCTAGGAGAAATTCAGACTTTGATCCCAATATGGGAAAGCGAGGTAGAAAATTGTGCAGAGGTTGTGATGCGAGTGCAGGAGATTGAAGATTATGGAGTAAAGTAGTTTTTGACTGAGAATCCCATGAAGCTATTGGATCCTTGTATGTTATTTATTTTAAAGAATAACTTTGGCTGGAAGGGAACATTGTTTGAAGCAGCCATTTCTCAGATGAAAGCCATGGAAAAAGAAGTGCAAGAAATTCACTCCGACACCTTGAAAGACATAAAAGTAGTGAACCCCTCGGGCATCCTACAACTGGAGGATGGAAATCAGGGTGTCGATGCGATGGTTAAGTCCTTCATTGATGTAATGAATGCTTTCAAAGAGAGTGAAGCTCTAATAGTTCACGACCTCACTTGAACCGCCAACATTGAGGCTATGCTAATCTTGAACCGGGGACAACTGCCGAAACAGGCTGAAAGAATCTAGAAAATGCGATGGGAGAAGAATGCAATGCACGCCAAATTAGCCACGCTAAAAAATCTGCACGCCCTGCCTACTCAGGAATTTCTCCGTGTCTTTCGGTCGTGGAAGCTGGTGAAGATGGCCACGTCAACAGATGTGCAAGAAAGCTGAATAGGATTCAGTTTCATTTCCTTAATTTATCCTACTTTTGAAAACCTTATTCTGAGAACTTTGTTGTAACTGGTAACTGTTTCTTTCTGTGGTTGTGTCCAAGAAGCCAGGTTTTTCGGGAGGCTTTCTCGGACTGCTAAACTATATAAGCTGGAGCTTAAAACTAAATAAGGGTTAGAATAGAATAGAAGGAAAAAGATAGATTTTAGAATAGCGTAAACTTCTTTTCTATTTTTCAATAGCTTGATGACTAATGATATCTGGACTTTGAGCCAGTTATGCTTGAATGCTCATGCTGAATTAAATTTTTGATCTTTGGGAATCAGATATTAATATATATCCCTACTTTGAGAGCGTTATATATTGAACTTTGGCATGTGTTATTCCATTTCAGTCATTTAGTTTTAGATTTATGAATTCCAGTTTTCCGTAGGTAAATGCTTAATAGATCTGAATTCTTTGGTCAGTTAGTTAGTTTAAAT
>MU225789.1:3219165-3238155 GCA_018584345.1 Thuja plicata
GGGGGTGAATCAATTATCAGTTAATTTAATTCTTTTCTCTATTAACTCCAGAATACAATAAAGTAAATACACAGTCAGATAACACAATAGACAACACCACAATTTTGTTACAGGGAAACCAAATGGTAAAAACCCCGGTGGGAATTAGCACCCATAACGAACTATACTTGTTTATAATAATCCCTGTGAGAAGATCTTGCAACCCTATTAGGAGTTGTTCTTTACAATGCAATAAGTATAGTGACTTGGTTAAGGGTTTGACCCTGTTAGGAGTGTTTTACAAATAATTATGTTAAGGGCGAGGACTCACTGTCCAAAAGCTCACCGCTTCAATGGTGAAGGCTACAACCTTCTATAGAACATATATACACTATACCTGATGATGAGTTGTAGAGTAGAGCTGCTATCTTGATCAGTTCCAATGTATTGTAATCTTCCACTAATTCTTCACATATATCCTTGATGAATGAAACCCAACTGATATTCTACTCTATACTTTTTCTATCACATATCTTATCACTCACACTTAGCGTTCACAAAATGAACTACTATAAGTATCTTCCTCAAAGTATGAGATCATGGGACCTATTAGAAAACTCTTCATAACATCCTTGTCGGATAAACTAATGATGTAAGCATAATTACAACTGCACAATATAAACTGAATAGACACGATGCTTCACAAAGTTGGCTTCACCAAATTAACTCTAACATTGCAATCTTGTTAAAACATGTTTGACGCCTTTAGCTAACTATCTTCAACTCATAACTAATCTTGAATACAAAGACGCATATCCCAAAGATAAGCACAACTCAAGAACCAATGCAAATACGTTATCTCTGTACAGATAAACTCTAGAAATTGTAACTGCCACTAACAGAATTACACAACACAACTAAAACATCAAATCTAATCCTGCGTGTATGAACAAAGCATCAACAACATGTCTACAACATGAATATAACTGTGCAAGGGTTAATATCATAATTCTAATAAGTACATACTAAACACTGCTGTATATTATAAGTTGTCATCAATGACAAACATACAAACAACTAGCTGCTAGAATTAAATCTCCAACAATATCCCCCTTTGACATTGATGGCAACATATGATATTAAAAACATCTTCAGCACATGTTGTCCTCTTTCTTTTTACAATCTTCTCAATATCCTCATCAAAGATTCTTCTACACTACTGCATCTCTTCCGTCTATGTTTTTAAGTTACATGATTATATACTCCCCCAGAGTATATGCTCCCCCTTACTACATACTCCCCCTTTGACATAAATGGAAAAGGGTGCCATAAAATTTTTGGCATAGGTACTACTACAGAAATAGAGTAGTCAACCATTCATCAGTCACCATAGACTGATGTACTTGCTTCTTTATCTAATCAGACTCAGGAAAGGGAATTACTCCCAACTTCTCCTTGAGATACTCAAAAGTATCTTTTGATAAAGGCTTTGTGAAAATATCTGCCAACTGTTCTTTAGTGCTTACATAGTCTAATTTTACTTCATTATCTGCAACTTTTTCTCTAATAAAATGGTATTTGATCTCAATGTGTTTTGTCTTTGCGTGCATAATAGGGTTCTTAGACATGTTGATAGTACTAGTGTTATCATAGTGAATAACAATAGGATACTCAACCTGAATACCAAAATCTTTAACCATCTGCTTGATCCAAACCATTGTTGAACAATTCAATGCTGCTGCAACATATTCACCTTCTGCTGTTGACTGAGACATACAATTCTACTTCTTGCTTACGCAATAAACCAACCTATCTCCAATAAATAATTCTCCTCTAGAAGTACTCTTCCTATCATTAGTACAACCTTCCCAATCTGCATTTGTATACACATGAAGTTGTACATTCTCTGATTTAGGATGCCATAAACCATAGTCTATAGTTGCGTTTAGATATCTGAATATTCTCTTTATTGTCATTAGGTGATTTGGCTTGGGTTCAACAAAAAATCTACCAACAATGCCAACTACATTAGATATGTCTGGTCTAGATTGAGTAAGATATATAAGTTTTCCAATCATAGACTTATACAAAGTCTTGTCAACTGCTATGGAATCATCCTCTTTAGAAAGCTTGCTTCCTGTTATCATAGGAGTGCATACTGGCTTACAGTCTTCCATCTTTAAAGTATTCAATATTTCCTTCACATATTTGGAATGATTTATGAATATTCCTTTATCTGTCTGCTTTACATTCAATCCCAAAAAATATTTTATAGGACCAATCATGCTCATTTAAAATTCATTCTACATTTCTTTTGCAAATTCTGCACTAAGCTTGTCATTAACTCCAAAGATAATGTTGTCAAAAAATATGGAAACAAGTAATAATCCATCAGGTGTCTCTCTTATGAATAAGTTGCAATTTTCTGCTCCTTTCTTGAATCCAATCTTGGTAAGATAACCATCTAGTCTCTCATACCAAGCTCTTGGGGCCTGTTTAAGTCCATAGAGTGTTGTCTTCAATCTGCATACCATGTCTAGTTTATCTGTTAGATTAAATCCTTTAGGCTATTCTATGTAGACTTCTTCCTTCAAGTCACCATTCAGAAAATTTGATTTGACATCCATTTGATATACTTTAAAATCTTTGAATGTTGCATAAGCCAAAAATATCTTAATGGCTTCTAGTTTTCTCACAGGGGAAAATGTGTTAGTGTAATCTATCCCTTCCCTCTATGCATATCCTTTACACACCAATCTTACTTTTTTTTTTACCACTATACCATATTCCTTCATCTTATTCTTGAATACCTACTTTGTTCCAATCACATTTTTGTCACTAGGTCTCAGAACCAATTCCCATGTGTCATTTTTGGTTATTTGATCTAATTCTTCTTCCATTGCTTTCTGCCAACCAAAATCCTTGCAAGTATCTTAGACACTTAAAGGTTCAATCTGTGAAAGTAAACATACCTCTCCATCCACTATTAAATGTTTTGCTTTAGATCTAGTCAAAACACTACTACTTTGATCTCCAATAATATCATCTTTTGAATGGTACCTAGATGTGAATTTTGAAACTTTAGGTGTGATATCCTCCTCTGTAATTTGTGATACTTATTTGCTTGAATCAGGTTCATTACATGATACATCAATGCAATCAAACATTTATTAAATAATAGTGTCTTTACTACTAGGCCTTGGTTCATCCTCAATCATAGGTGCATATTCATAGTATCTTTCTTGAACCATGAACTTCTCATCAATATTTACATGAGTACTATCAATTAGCTTCTTTAATCTCAAATTAAAACATCTGTATGCTTTTCTTTTAGTAGAGTAACCAAGTAAAATACCTTCATCACTTTTAACATCAAACTTACCAACACCATCATCTCTCTTGATGTAGCACTTGCTGCCAAAGATTCTAAAGTATTTTACTGTAGGTACATTACCAAACCAAAGTTCATAAGGTTCTTATCTGCACCTGGTCTTAGTTGTGTTCTGTTGATAGTATAGACTACTATATTGACTGCATCTCTCCAATAGGTGTGCACAAATTTTCATTCAATCATCATAGTGTGGGCTATATCAAGTATGATCATGTTCCTTCTTTCTATCATCCCATTCTAATAAGGGGTTCTAAGAGAACTCAACTTTCTTTTGATCCCATGTTCTTCGCAGTACTCATAAAACTGGTCAGAGGTGAATTCTCCTTCCCTATCTTATCTTAGACATTTTAATTTTATTCTAGATTCATTCTCAACCTTAGCTTTGAATATTTTGAATTTCTCAAAGGCTTCAGACTTCTCCTTTAAGAACGCAACCCACATCATCCTTGAAAAATCATGAACAAATAAAATGAAATACCTTTCATTGTAGTATGATCTTGTTTGAGTAGGACCACATAAATCTATATGCACTAGGTCTAATTTATTTTCAGCTGAGTTCTGCTTGCTTCTGAAAGAGCTCCTTACATGCTTTCCCATAGCACATTCCCTGCACATTGTGTTAAATGGCCTTGCAATAATTAGAAGGTCTCTAATTGCCTTGACATTGCTTATCTTTACTATATTGTCAAAATTGTTATGACAGAGTCTCTTGTGCCATAACCAACTGTCATCCACTTTTGCAACAAAACAACTTACATCTGAATTGAGATCAAAAAAATTACCTTTTGTTTTTGAACTAGATGCAATCATGTCACCTTCTTTGTTGTTAATAATGTATTTGTTGTCTTTTAATTCCAAATGATAACCTTTGTCAAGTAGCTGTCCAACGCTTAGTAAGTTGTGATGTAATACATTAACATACAGAACATCATATTTCTTGTTCTTTCCATCTAGGGTGATAGATCCTCTGCCTATGATAGGTTTAGGAGTGTTATCTCCAAATATAACCATACCACCTTTGTACTTGTCTAGATGAACAAATCTATCTTCATCACCTGTCATGTGGTGAGAGCATCCGCTATCAATGATCCAGTCAGTTTTGATTTCTGCTTTGGAAATTAGGGCTAACTCTTGTGCTTCCTTTTCATCTTCAATGTCCATTTCCTCAAGCAAATTTTCCATGTCTTTAAGGGAAATGAATCCAATTTCATCCTCTCCTGAATCTTCATCTATTACACCTTCTTCAGCATGGTAGCATTCCTTTCTGTATTTAGGTTTGTAATCAGATCTGAACTTCTTGACTCTTGTGGGACACTTGGATGCAAAGTGACCAACCTTGTTGCATGAAAAAAATTTGAATGGACGTTGTCCTTCATACTTTCCTTTGCCTGTATTTTCTCTTTTAGCAATCATGGAAATAATTTCTTCTAGTTCTTCATCAACTTCTTCTTTCTCATTAGAAGTGTGTAAAGTTTTCTTACCATGTATTGATGCTTTGAAGGTTGTTTAACTTTTGGGTTCAGTCTACAATCTTGATATCTCAAATGAAGAGATTTTATTGATTAAGATCTCTCTCTTGAAGTATTTTGAAAATTGCATAGTTTCATCTAGAATATTGATCTTTCTCTCATAGTTTGCTGTCAATGTAGTCATCAGTTTTTCCATTATGTCTTCTTTTGAAATTCCTCCACTATTGTTTCTGATTCTAGAAACTGCTTCATTTATCCTTTGATTGTAGGCTCTGATGTTCTCTTAAGGTAACATCTCAATATTGTTGTATTTCATTTTCCATGTCTTCCTGTGTGAATTCTTTGCTTGGATATCTCCTTCAAATATGTCTTCTAAATACTTCCATATTGTGTATGCCTTGTCTACTTTCTTGATCTTAGAGAATTCACTGTCATATAGTGCACTTATAAGGGCTTCTTTGGCAACTGCATTAGCTGTGAATGTATCCTTTTGTTTACTAGTGGCATCATCTCTTGCAAGGTCTTTTAGAGAGGGAATAGCAACTTCTTGTGTGGCTATTTCAAAAATATCAAAACCAACACACTGTAGATGTGTTATCATTTTGTTTTTCCAATCTAGATAATTCTCTCCATCGAACTTAGGACTCTCTTTTATGAAGTATGCCATCTGATCTACCTTAAGCTGTTAGGATTTCTCTTCAAGGCACTTGGCTCTAATACCAGTTGTTACAATAGTCCCAAAGGATAACTGAGAGGGGGGGTGAATAAGTTATCAGTTAATCTAACTCTTTTCTCTATTAACTCCAGAATACAATAAAGTAAATACACATTTAGATAACACAATAGACAACACCACAATTTTTTTACGGGGAAACCAAATGGTAAAAACCCCGGTGGGAATTAGCACCCACAATGAACTATGCTTGTTTATAATAATCCCTATGAGAAGATCTTGCAACCCTATTAGGAGTTTTTCTTTATAATGCAATAAGTATAGTGACCTAGTTAAGGGTCTGACCCTGTTAGGAGTCTTTTACAAATAACCATGTTAAGGGTGAGGACTCACTATCCAAAATCTCACTGCTTCAATGGTGAAGGCTACAACCTTCTGTAGAACAGATATACACTATATCTGATGATGAAATAGTAGAGTAGACATGTTTTCTTGATCAGTTCCAATGTATTATAATCTTCCACTTCTTCTTCACATAGATCCTTGATGAATGAAACACAATTGATTTTTTGCTCTGTACTTTTCCTGTCACATATCTTATCATTCACACTTAGCATTCACAAAATGAACTACTATAAGTATCTTCCTCAGAGTATGAGATCATGGGACTTGTTAGGCAACTCTTCATAAAATCCTTGTCGGCTAAACTAATGACACAAACATAATTACAACCACACAATATAAACTGAATAGATGTGATGCTTCACAAAGTCGGCTTCACCAAATTAACTCTAACATTGCAATCTTGTTAAAACATGTTTAGCACCTTTAGATAGCTATCTTCAACTCATAACTAATCTTGAATACAAATACACATATCCCGAAGATAAGCGCAGCTCAAGAACCAATGCAAATACGTCGACTCTATACAGATAAACTCCAGAAACTGTAACTTCCACTAACAGAATTACACAACACAACTGGAACATCAAATCTGATCCCGTGTGTATGAACAAAGCATCAACAACATGTCTAAAACATGAATGTAACCACGCAAGGGTTAATATCATCATTCTGATAAGTACATACTGAACACTGCTGTATATTATATGTTGTCATCAATGACAAACATACAAACAACTAGCTGCCAGAAGTAAATTTCCAACAATATCGCCCTTTGACATTGATGGAAAAATATGATATTAAAAACATATTCAGCACATGGTGTCCTCTTTCTTTTTATAATCTTCTCAATATCCTCATCAAAGATTCCTCTACACTGTTGCAGCTCTTTTGTCTATGTTTTTAAGTTACATGATTATATACTCCCCTAGAGTATATGCTTCCCCTTACTACATACTCCCCCTTTCACATCAATGGCAAAGGGTGCCATAAACAATTAGGCACATGTACTACTCCAGAAATAGAGTAGTCAACCATTCATCAGTCACCATAGACTGATGTACTTGTTGCTTTATCTAATCAGACTCAGGAAAGGGAATTATTCCCAACTTCTCCTTGAGATACTCAAAAGTATCTTTTGATAAAGGCTTTGTGAAAATATCTGCCAACTGTTCTTTAGTGCTTACATAGTCCAATTTTACTTCATTATCTGCAACTTTTTCTCTAAGAAAATGGTATTTGATCTCAATGTGTTTTGTCTTTGCATGCATCACAGCATTCTTGGACATGTTGATAGTACTAGTGTTATCATAGTGAATAAAAATAGGATAATCAACCTGAATACCAAGATCTTTAACCATCTACTTGATCCTAAATATTGTTGAACAATTCAATGGTGCTGCAACATATTCAACTTTTGCTATTGACTAAGAGATACAATTCTGCTTCTTGCTTACCAAAGAAACCAACCTATCTCCAATAAATACTACTCCTCCAGAAGTACCCTTCCTGTCATCAATACAACTTGCCCAATCTACATCTGTATACACATGAAGTTGTACATTCTCTAATTTAGGATACCATAAATCATAGTCTATAGTTCCCTTTAGATATCTGAATATTCTCTTTATTGCCATTAGGTGATTCTTCTTGGATTCAACTGCAAATCTACCAACAATGCCAACTGCATTAGATATGTTTGGTCTAGATTGAGTAAGATATATAAGTTTTCCAATCATAGACTTGTACAATGTCTTGTCAACTGTTGTGGAATCATCCTCTTTAGAAAGCTTGCTTCTTGTTATCATAGGAGTGCATACTGGCTTACAGTCTTCCATCTTGAAAGTCTTCAATATTTCCTTCACATGTTTTTACTTTTTTATGAATATTCCTTTATCTGTCTGCTTTACATTCAATCCCAAAAAATATTTTATAGGACCAATCATGCTTATTTCAAATTCATTCTGCATTTCTTTTGCAAATTTTGCACTAAGCTTGTCATTACCTCCAAAGATAATGTCATCAACAGATATGGCAACAATTAATAATCCATCAGGTGTCTCTCTTATGAATAAGTTGCAATCTGCTGCTCCTTTCTTGAATCCAATCTTGGTAAGATAACCATTTAGTCTCTCATACCAAGCTCTTGGGGCTTGTTTAAGTCCATAGAGTGCTTTCTTCAATATGCATACCATGTCTGGTTTATCTGATAGATTAAATCCTTCAAGATGTTCTATGTAGACTTCTTCCTTCAAGTCACCATTCAGAAAAGCTGATTTGACATCCATTTGATATAGTTTAAAATCTTTGAATGTTGCATAAGCCAAAAATAACTTAATGGCTTCTAGTTTTCTCACAAGGGAAAATGTGTTAGTGTAATCTATCCCTTCCCTCCGTGCATATCCTTTACACACCAGTCTTGCTTTGTTTCTGACCACTATACCATCTTCATTCATCCTATTCCTGATTAACCACTTTGTTCCAATCACATTTTTGTCACTAGGTATCAGAACCAATTCCCATGTGTCTCGGAACCAATTCCCGTTATGGTGCCATTTATTCATATCTTCGTGATGGCATTATACCTGAAACCTTTAACCAATCTGAACATAGAAACCTTACCCAAAATTCCTTTTGCCATTCCCTTATTGCTAGTGATTTGTATAGGAAGGGTCTAGATGGAACACTTCTTAGATGCTTAGAAAAGGAAGAATTTTACCAAGCGTTAGTTGACATTCATGAGGGCATCTGTGGGGGACACTCTAATGGTCTTTCCATGGCCTGAAGGTTTCTTAGGGTGGGGTACTATTGGCCCATGATGCAGATTGATGCAGTAGCTTTTGCAAAGTCATGTGAAAAGTGTAATAAATATGGTAACCTGATACATGCTCCAGGCAGGGAACTTATTCCTTCTATATCTCATTGGCCATTTCAGCACTAGGCCTTTGATCTTGTTGGGCAGATTCATCCCAACTCATCAAGTGAACACAAGTTTATTATCACTGCTACTGATTACTTCACTAAATGGGTAGAAGTTGTCCCATTTTTTGATGCCTTGGGTAGGACAGTTTCTCTACTCATTTTGAACCATATCATTTATTGATATGGAGTGCCTTCTAAGATTATCACTGACAACGAAGGCCAATTTAAAAATAAGGACCTTAAACAACTCTACAAGAAATTCAAGATTAAACAATATTGGTCCTCCATTTACTTCCCGCAAGGAAATGGTCAAGCAGAGGCATCAAACAAGACCATTCTTAAAATCTTGCATAGAATAGTCTGTAAGAATGGTAGAGATTGGCATTTACAGATAAATCTACCTTTGTGGACCTATAGAACTAGTATTCATATTCCTACTGGGGCTACTCCTCTTGCCCTTGCATATGGTGCTGAAGTAGTGTTACCTTTGGAGGTTGAGATTCCTTCACTTCAATTTTCCCTCCAAAGTCTAGTTACAAATGAAGACTACTGCGCCATGAGACTTCAAGAGTTAGAACTTCTAGATGAAAAATGTCAAGTATCATTTGACCATATGAGGGTTTATCAAAAGCGCATGACCAAAGCCTTCAAAAAAAATGTTCTCCCTAGAGAATTCCAAGTGGGAGATCTTGTCCTACGTAAAAATCCTAAGAATAGACAACATAGAGATCAAAAGGGCAAATTTGAACCTATTTGGCTTGGACCTTACATCATTACAACAACTTTTGGGTTAGGTGCTTATTTATTGTCTACAAAAGAGGGAGAGCAGCTCCCTAATCCTATCAATGTCTTTCACCTGAAGAAGTTCTATCCATGATGCCCATTCTGTCTAGGGGCATCCTTTGTACATAATTATTGATTTTGAAAAAATCCAAAAAAATGATATATTGTCAAAAATTCTAAAAATCAGAAAATGTCCTGAAAAAATGATCATCTTAGTGAAAACCTAGCAATAGGCACTTTGATGTATTTCAATAAAAATTATATAATCCAAAAATACAAAAAAATTAAAAAATTAAAAACTTTGAAAAAAATAGAAAAAGTGCCTTGGTGAAAACCTGGAAATAGGCGCCTTGGTAGCAAAAATTCAAATTTTTTTAATAAAAAGTCTTGAAAAAAAAAAAGAAGAAAAAAATGTAAAAGTGAAAAAGAGAAATATTGTAATAAAATCCAAGTGGTGAAAACCTGGAAATGGGCGCTACTTGAGGCCTTTGCACCCCTATTTCTTAGCGTGTGTCCTCGGCACTTAGCCTTTCTCCATCATGCCTTTTCCTTGTTGCCTTGGTCTGGAATTGGTCTTTGTCTTTGTCTAGGGGGCATAACTATGTTAACTTTGGTCTCTAGGATGCATTAGTCTTTAGAATATCTAACAAATGATGTTTTTCAACACTAGCCCAACTGTATTTTTCAATACAACCCTTGACATTGAGTGTTTTTCAACACTTATTAGCTTGGTCTTACCTAGTTTTGTAATGTGGTCTTACCTGCTTGCAAGCATTCAATCCTTATCCTCAGAACTCAGTATCAGTTAACACACTTAAATTTTTAATCACAACACTTAATGCTTGAGCTATGTCATGATCTTTTCTTTGTGTGCTGACTGTTATTGATTTTTGTTGAGTGTCCTTGTCTAATAAGTCTCTCCGTGATGCATAGCTAGAGGACTTGGGGCATGGAACATGTTTTTATTTTCTTCTTTCTTTATGCTTCACTTTTTTTGCACAACCATTTTGCTAGTCATCCTGACCTCTATGCCTTGATGCGAGTGTGGTTTTGCTATGTTAAATTGGGTAAGCTAACATCACAGTCATCTTGACCTTTATGTCTTTGATGCTTATGTTAGAATATTTCCACATTCCAATCCAATATAAGTCACATTCATATCTTTGTAGTTGCACTTGTGACTAGTGATGATTGTGTGATTTTCCGATGTCTGTTAATAATGGCCCAATGATGAAAATAATTTCCTTAACATTCTCTAATGAATGATGAACACTTCCTATGTTACAGTTGCTCTATTGCAAGTACACCTTTTCATTTTCATGTAGCTTGCATTGTTAGACCTCATGTTAGTTTGCATTTTAGGCTGCATTATGAGTTTGAGAGGTTTTCCTTCATCTTTCTTGTGGACTTTTAATCAACTGTGGCCATGTTTGATCTTCATTTCCTTATCTTCTTCCGTGATCTCAATCAAAATTTTCTATCTTAAACAGTTGATTGATTTTGGGGCATTCTCTTTCTTAAGGAAAATTCTCTTTGTTCTCTCCATTTCTTTCCACCTACTCCAAACTTATATCTTCCATTCGCTTTCACCCCACTTCTTTTCTTTTAATTCAACCTCGGGGCATAATATTTCATGCTTGATGATCTACCTTGGTTTTGTGATCTTTATATCTTTCATCTTACATCAAGAACCTTATCTTTAGTTTGATTTGATCAAATTTATCAATTTTTTATTTCTCCTCTATCTCATTTTGATTTTGACCACGAGGGGGCAGTACCTATCAAACTTCAATCCTTGATTCAGCTTTATCAATCCCATCATTTGCTCCGCTTGGGGCAACCTTTCTTGAGATTCTTATCTTGGACATGTCAATTACTTATTTACAACGGTGTTGACCTTGTCTTTTTTGCAATCAGCTTATCTTTGTTCTAATGTAAATTACTTATTTACAATGGTGTTGATGTCTGTGTTGTTTTGTGATCCCAAATTGATCTCACATTTCAACTGCATTCTTTGACTACATGTGTTCCCAGAATGATCACACATTAGTCAAAGAGGGGCAAATGTATGCACCCTAAAATGGTCACCTAGACTATGGGCCCCCATTTATCATTTATCAATTTATTGAATTCCTGAATCAATGCTTACAACATTTTTAATTCAATCAATTTCCTTGATCAAATCATAATTAATTCAATTATTTCAATATTTCCTAAGGTTTGATCATTTCATCAATTATCTTATTTAATTATAAGAAAAAAATTCCTTTTTATTAAATAAAATAATCTTATTTAATTAAAATTCCTTTTTAATTAAATAATCTTATCTTATTTAATTAAAATCTCTCTTAATTAAATAATATTATCTCATTTAATTAAAATATCCTTTTGAATTAAATTAAATAATCTTATTTAATTAAAAGAAAATCTCTCTTAATTTTAATTAAATAATCTTATCTTATTTAATTAAAATCCCTCTTAATTAAATAATATTATCTCATTTAATTAAAATATCCTTTTGAATTAAATTAAATAATCTTATTTAATTAAAAGAAAATCCCTCTTTTAATTAAGTAAAACCCCCACTTAAATCCCTCTTTATTGAAAAAGAAAATAAATTAAATAAAAATCCCTTTTTCTTCACATCTTCATAAGTGGTGGGCTTTTTGCCTCTTAATCATAGCCTTTGATTTTTTTCCTCTTAATCTCTACCGTCCATTGCTCTTTAAAAGGAAACATCTCCTTCTCATTTGATAATCAAGATTTTAAGCTATTGTTATGTTGCAGGTTTGGAGGGCAATTTTGGAGGAGAATTTGAGCACTTGACCTTGGATATTGCAACTTCTCTCTTCTTGTCTTCTTCTTGCATCCATGGCTATTCATTTAGATTAGATTCATGTTTCCTTTCATAGATTAATCTTGCATTTGTATTTATTTTCATACAATAATCATGCATTGTTATCATTTCGATTAATTTCTTTTCATGCATTGCAATCATATAGAATAATTTTCATTTCATTGCATATTGGATGATCATGGAGACTAGCATCCTTTCTTTTTCTCTTTGAAACTCTCATTTCATGGTGTACTTGCAGGGGCACAACTAGGTCAATCTGAGGGCCTCCATCACAAACCTTTGCACTCCATGACTAGGGAGCTATGAGTCGATATTTGAAGCCTCATTCTTGAGCAACCTTGAATGGAATGATTCATATAAGTGTGACACATTGTTAGCACACACCTCTATCACTAATTCATGACCTCAAACTGTTAAGTCCATAAACTATAGAGATCAATCAACAAATAACAACAAACTATTTGTCGCCAATTCTCCAATCTTTTATGCTATCCTAATTAACCACTGTGACCTGGCGACTAATTGCCATCTCCAGTTCTTGGCTTGATTTACTGAGTGCTTTCTAAACTCGTGAGATGATGACCACATTTTTCATTCACCATTGCTAACTGTCGTGACCTGGAGACTAACATTCTATAACTACCATTCTATAGGTTCCATTCTTCTGAGCTTTGGGAATTTTAATTCCTCCCTCTATTCTACAATGAATTCACACTTTCACTACCATTTACAGAACAAAGGAGTTTCACCAAGGTAATAAGTCTTTTCATAATTCACCAATCAAGAATCTGCTGAGTTATTTTCTTCTGCCATCTTTCAATCATGCACATGGAAAACCAACAGTAACTATTTTCATGGCTTAACTTAAAAATGTAAACATGAATTTATCAGAACATAAGCTCAAAATATGTTAGATGGGAGGAAATATTAAATTGAATTTTTTTGTGCTAACAATTGCTCTTTCTAGGGACATATTTTCATATATGGGCATAGTGAGATCCTAGTTATCTCTGGAAAGAAGACCATAAGATTAAACGGGAAGAAATAAAAGAAACAAAAAGAAAAAAAGCACATCCTATTTTAAGAAATACTCCATGTTTCTTCTAAGAGAATAAATTCTTGAGGTACTAAGCGTGCACTGGGACTTCTTGAACTTCTCCTTCAGTATTCTGTAAGAAGTAATAATTATCTCCTCCTTTATCCATAATACTATAAGGTCCTAGCCACAGTGCTTCAAATTTTCCATGTTTCCCTTTGTCCTAGTCCTTAGAATTCCATTTCAGCACCCATTTTCCTTCCTTAAATACTATGTTATGTGCTCTTTTGTCATGTAGAAGCTTAACCTGTTGTTTCCTGTTGATGTTTTGCTTCTGACCCTCTTGGTCTGAATTCAATTTGGTGGCCCCAAGTCCCCATAAGAGAACATCTTTCTTATCCTTTGTCAAAAATATGATTATGATAATGTAATAACATGAAACTTAAGAAAATTTCATCATCTCTTATTCTGCTATACATCATCTCTTGATTGGATGATTTCCCTTTTATTTGAATCAGAGAGGGATCCTTATATTTTCAATCTCTTTTATTCTTGGTTTCATAACCCTTTATTAACCTCTGTGTAAAAGTATTGATTTTGCATTTGTTACTCAAGTATTTTTCATGCTCACTTGGACATTTATTTAGAAACCCTATTATTTCATTGTGCCCTTTCTCCTCAGGAAATTTTTTGAAATCAACTTCATTGACATATTTAAATTTATCATGAACATGATTACGCTCAACATTTCAAATGTCACGAATTTGATTTCCCTTTTCACCTTGTAATTCATTTTATGACTGTGCACTTATCACAGGAGAATATTTTCTGGTAAATTTTCCTTAATACTTATGTCCTCAACATGAGTGGGTTTTACACAACCCCTTTTGTAATGTTCTATATTATTTGTTTGTACCATCTCCTCATTCTTAGGAAATATTTTATGTTTCTCAAATAGTAAATTAGGGCACATATAGGAATCTTTGTCACATATCCGATATTATCATAAGATAGTTTTGAAAATATATTTTCTTTTTCCTTATGTCCATAGTACAAATTCTCATTATGAAATAATGAAATTTTAAATATTGAAAATTCATATGTATCTTCACAAAAAAATTCTTCCTTCCTCTTTGAAATTTCATCATGTAAGGGTTTTTGAAAAATCTCAGAGTAATTTTGAGGTGTACTTTCCTCTGTATTTTCTTTAAATAATAAATTCAAGAACATAGGGAATTCTTTCATGCCTCCTTGGAAACTTTCCTTTGGTTCATCACACAAGAGATCATCTGGTGTATCATAATGCATACCTTCATTGAATTCATCCTCCTAAAAGTCATAGTCTTCTTCATAAGCTGGACAAATATGAATGTTATCTCCTAAAATTTGCTCGTCAAGAACATGAATTGATTCATCAATCTATTTATTCTGACGGATTGAGAAAAAAATTGGACCATTTTTATCAACATATTTATGATATTCTATATCTAAAAAATCTGGAATTTCCTCTGAACTGATAAGATCTCTTTCTTCATTATTACATTCATTGATATCTATTCCATACAAATCTCACCATGTACCAATTCTTCTTCAACCTGATCCAATTTTTCTTCTTTCATGTCATCATTATTTTCATTTTTATCTATTTCAATTCAAGTGTCAATACCCTCTTCATGTACAGGAATCTTTTCATCCTGATCAAAGACTTAAGTTGCATTCAATTTTGGATCACTTGTAAAATTTTCCATGTATTCATCATTTTATTCATAAATTCTTCATATATTTGATTTAGCGAAACTCTCAGTTGACAATCATGATAAATTCCTAACTCACAAATTTTATCTACTAATTCCTTGCATAGAGGCCTGATATTTGAAGGTATTTCTTGATAAATATTTATCATTCTCATGAACAAATGCATTGCAGATTCACCTTTATATCTTTCCAAATTCGAAAATGCATCCAAGGGAGACATGTAAGAGTGTTCTTCCATAGTGTAATCCTAAATTTCTTCCAGTTCATAGGACACATTCTCTTCTTCCTCACCTAGATCATGTGTTGGAGATTTTCTTCTGTGCAAATAGTTGACTGTATGTTTGTCATTGATGACAACATATAGTATACAATAGTGAACTCTATTCAGTTTTCAATATGGATATGAGGAAGCCTTGCGTGGTTATTTTTATATTTCAGACATAGTTACTACACCATTTACATGCATGCAGATTCAGATGTTCAGTAATAGTTGAGTTATGTTACTTTGTTTACCAGCCACAGTTTCAAAAGACTATTTTTAGGAATTCGACAGTAATTTCATTGATTATTTTGTTGTGTATATCTTCGGGCTATGCGTGTTCAGAATAATGTTGAGTTATGAGTTAAATACTATTAATAAAAGATGCTAATCATGTTTCATTCAAAGCATGATTTTGAGTAGTTTTGGTGGAGCCGACTATGTGAAGTGATGCGTCTATTCAGTTTGAGTTGTGTGGTTCTAATTATGTTGCGTGCTTGGTTTGGCTGACTAAAGAAGTACTAAATGGATTCCTAAAGCCATAAAAATATCATATCTTGTGGAGAAGATACTTATAGTAGTTCATTTGAAGATCACCAAGGGTGAATGATAAGAAAAGAGAAAAAAAAAGCACAGAACAAAATGTCAGTTGTTTTGGGATAGTAAAGACATTTCATTCATCAAGAAAAGATCAATGTGAAGAAGCAGTGAAAGAATACAATACATTGGAACTGATCAAGAAAGTAGGTCTACTCAAATAATTCATTTATTAGATATAGTGTATATCTATTTTACTGAAGGTTGCAGCCTTCATCATTTTAGTAGTGAGGTTTTGGACAGTGAGTCCTCACCCCCAACAGGGTTATTTGTAAAAACTCCTAACATGGTCCCACCCTTAACCAGGTCTCTGTACTTATTGCATTGTAAAGATCAACTCCTAACAGGGTTGTAAGATCTTCTAACATGGATTATTATACTCAAGTACAATTCTTCATGGGTGCTAATTCCCACCGGGGTTTTTACCTATTTGGTTTCCCCGTAACAAAAATTATTGTGTTCTATCTTGTGTTATTAGAATGTGTTAATGCTTAATGTTATTCTGTAATTAATTGGAGAAAAGAATTAAACTAGCTGATAATTGATTCACCCCCCCTCTTAGTTATCCCTTGGGACTATTCCAACAATTGGTATCAGAGCCAAGTGCCTTGGAGAGAAATCCTAACAGCTTAAGCTAGATCAAATGGCGTACTTTAGGAAAGAGAGTCCTAAGTTTGATGGAGTGAACTATCTTGACTAGAAGAACAAAATGATAACACATCTTCAGTGCATTGGTTTTGAGATCTATGAGATTTCTACTCATGCAATTGATGTTCCCACCTTGAAAGACCTTGCAGAAGAAGACTCTACAAATAAAAAAAAAGGAGTATTCACTCAAAATGTAATTGCCAAGGATGCCCTAATCAGTGCCGTATCTGACATTGAATTTCCTAAGATCAAGAAGGCAGAAAAAGCATATTCAATCTGGAAATACTTAGAAGATATGTTTGAAGGAGACATCCAAGCAAAGAATGTGCATAGAAATACATGGAAGAAAAGATACAATAATTTAGAGATGCTACCCGAAGAGAACATCAGAGCTTACAATCAAAGGATTAATGAAGCAATATCAGGTATCAGGAACAATGGTGGAGAAATTTTAGAGGATGATATAATGGACAAACTGATGACCACATTGATAGCAGATTATGAAAGAAAGATTAACATCTTGGATGAAACCATGCAATTCTCAAAGGACTTCAAAAGAGAAACCCTTATTAGCAAACTATCTGCATTTGAGATATCAAGATTGAAGACAGAACCTAAAATGGAAACATCTTTCAAAGCCTCAGTTCATGGTAAGAAATCCTTGAACATCTCTAGTAATAATGAAAAAGAAGAATTTGATACTGAACTAGAAGAAATCATTTCTATGATTGATAAGAAGGAAAGAAAAGGTAAAGGGAAATATGAAGGACAACTACCATTCAAATGTTTTTCATGCAACAAAGTTGGCCACTTTGCATCCAAGTGTTCTACAAGAGTCAAGAAGTTCAGATCATATTACAAACCCAAATATACTAAGGAATGCTATCATACTGAAGATGGTGGAACTGATGATAACTCTGGAGAAGATGAAATTGGATTCATTTCTATTAAAGACAATGAAAATATGATTGATCAAATATAAATTGAAGACGAAAAGTAAGCTCAAGAATTGGCTTTAGTTTCACAAGCTGACATTAGAACAGATTGGATCATAAAAAATGGGTGTTCATATCACATGACAGGTGACAAAGATAGATTTGTACATCTAGATAAGTACAAAGGTGGCATGGTTATATTTGGAGATAACACTCCCAAACCTATCATAGGCAGAGGATCTATCACCTTAGATGGAAAGAACAAGACATATGATGTTCTTTATGTTGATGGTTTGCATCATAACTTACTAAGTGTTGGACAACTGCTAGATAAAGGATATAAGTTGAAATTCAAGAACAACAGATGTATTATCAACAACAAAGAAGGAGACATGATTGCTTCAGGCTCAAATACCAAAGGTAATGTCTTTCAGCTTAACTATGAAGTAAGTTGTTTTGTTGCAAAAGTGGATGACAGTTGGCTATGGCACACGAGACTTTGTCATATCAATTTTGACAACATAGTAAAGATAAGCAATGTAAAGGCAGTAAGAGACCTTCCAAGTATTGTAAGACCAATTGATACTATGTTTAGGTAATGTGTGATGGTAAATCATGTGAGGACCTCATTTAGGAGTAAATAGAACTCTGTAGAGAACAAATTAGATCTGATACATACAGACCTATATGGACCTACTCAAACAAGATCATACTATGGAGAAAGGTATTTTATTTTGTTTGTTGATGATTCCTCAGGATGATGTAGGTTGTGTTCTTGAAGGATAAATCTGAAGCCTTGAAAAATTTAAAGCATTCAAAGCCAAAGTTGAAAATGAGTTTGGATTGAAGATAAAATGTCTGAGATCAGATGGAGGAGAATTCACCTCTGACCAGTTTTATGATTACTGTGAAGAACATGGAATCAAAAGATAGTTAAGTACACCTAGAACCCCTTAGCAGAATGGGATTTTAGAAAGAAGGAACATGATAATACTTGAAACAGTGCGCACTATCATGATTGAAGGGAAGATTTCCCATACCTATTGGAGAGATGCAGTCAATACAACAATATATACTGTCAATAGAATCCAATTAAGGCCAGGTGCAGACAAGACACCTTATGAACTTTGGTTTGGTAATATTGTAAAATACTTTACAATCTTTGGAAGCAAGTGCTACATCAAGAGAGATGATAGTATTGGAAAGTTTGATGCTAGAAGTGATGAAGGTATTTTTCTTGGTTACTCTACTAAAAGCAAAGCCTATAGATGTTTTAATCTAAGA
>MU225789.1:3238205-3263744 GCA_018584345.1 Thuja plicata
AATGTGCTCCCATGATTGAAGATGAACCTAGACCTATCAATAAAGACACAGTTATTGAAGAAATGTTTGACTGTATTGATGTTTCATGTAACAATCCTGAACCAAGTCAAGAAGAATCATAGATTACTGATGAGAGTGTCACTCCTAAAAACTCAAAATACACATCCAAATACCACTCTAAGGAAGATATCATTGGAGATTAGAGCACTAAAGTCTTGACAAGATCCAGAGCAAAAGCTTCAACAATTTATGAAGTATGCTTACTTTCACAGATTGAACCCTTAAGTGTTGAAGATGCGTGCAATGATTTAGATTGGAAAAGTGCTATGCAAGAAGAATTAGATATTATAATCAAGAATGATACATGGGAACTGGTCCCTAGACCATGTGATAAAAATGTGATTGGAACAAAATGGATATTCAAGAATAGATGAATGAAGAAGGTACAGTGGTAAGAAACAAAGCAAGAATGGTATGTAAAGGATATGCATAGAGAGAAGGAATAGACTAGACTGATACATTTACCCCTGTGAGAAGACTGGAAGCTATAAAGTTATTTTTATGCTATGCAACATTCAAGAACTTCAAGGTATATCAGATGGATGTCAAGTCAGCTTTTCTGAATGGTGACTTAAAAGAAGAAGTCTACATAGAGCAGCCTAAAGGATTCAAACTTTCAGACAAACCAGACATGGCATGCAGATTAAAGAAAGTCCTATATGGACTTAAACAGGCCCCAAGATCTTGGTATGAGAGACTTGATGGTTACTTAACCAAGATTGGATTCAAAAAGGGAGCAGCAGATTGCAACTTATTCACAAGAGAAACACCTAATGGATTACTACTTGTTGCTATCTTTGTTGATGACATTATCTTTGGAGGCAATGACAAACTTAGTGCAGAATTTGCCAAAGAGATGCAAAGTGAGTTTGAAATGAGCATGATTAGACCTATCAAATATTTTTTGGGATTGAATGTAAAACAAACAGACAAAGGCATATTCATAAATCAATCTAATTATGTGAAGGAGATATTGAAGACTTTCAAAATGGAAGATTGCAAACTAGTAAGCACCCCCATGATAACAGGAAGAAAGATTTCTAAAGATGATGATTCCACAACAGTTGACAAGACACTATACAAGTCTATGATTGGAAAACTCATATACCTTACTCAATCTAGACCAGATATTTCCAATGCAGTTGGCATTGTTGGAAGATTTGTAGTCGAACCTAAAAATATCACCTAATGGCAATAAAAATAATATTTAGATACTTAAAAGGGACTATAGAATATGGTTTATGGTATCCTAACTCAGAGAATATACAACTTAATGTGTATATTGATGCTGATTGGGCAGGTTGTGTTGATGACAAAAAGAGTACATCAGGAGGAGTACTATTTCTTGGAGACAGGTTGGTTACTTGGACAAGCAAGAAATAGAATTGTATCTCTCAATCGACAGCAGAAGCTGAGTATGTTGCAACAACATTGAATTGTTTAAAAATGGTTTGGATCAAACAGATGATTAAAGAATTTTGTATTTAGATTGATCATCCTATTTTTATTCACTATGATAACACTATCACTATCAATATGTCAAAGAACCCTGTGATGCACACAAAGACAAAACACATTGAGATCAAATATCATTTTCTAAGAGAAAAAGATGCAGACAAAGAAGTAAAGTTGGATTATGTGAGCACTAAAGAATAGTTAGCAAATATTTTTACAAAGCCTTTATCAAAAGATACTTTTGAGTATATCAGGGAGAAGCTGGGAGTAATTCCCTTTCCCGAGTCTGATTAGAATTTGCAGCAAAGAACATCAGTCCTTGGTGACTGATGAATGGTTGACTACTCTACTTCTGGAGTAGTACCTGTGCTTATTTGTGTTTGGCACCCTTTTCCATTGATGTCAAAGGGGGAGTATATAGTAAGGAGGAGCATATACTCTGGGGGAGTATATAGTCATGAAAATAAAAACACAGTTAGAGGAGCTGCAATAGTGAAGAGGAACCTTTGATGAGGATATTGAGAAGATTGTAAAAAGAAAGGAAACCCTTTTGGATTTATGGTGTTTTTAATCATATGTTGCCATCAATGTCAAAGGGGGAGATTTTTGGAGATTTTCTTTTGTGCAAATAGTTGACTATATGTTTGTCATTGATGACAACATATAATATACAACAGTGAACTATATTCAGTTTTTAGTATGGATATGAGGAAGCCTTGCATGGTTGTTTTTATGTTTCAGACATAGTTACTACACCATTTACATACACATAGATTCAGATGTTCAGTAGCAATTGAGTTGTGTTACTTTGTTTACCAGCCATAGTTTCAAAAGACTATTTTCAAGAAGTCGACAGTAATTTCATTGATTCTTCCATTGTGTCTATCTTAGGGATATGCATGTCTAGAATAATGTTTAGTTATGAGTTAAAGACTATTAACCAAAGGCGCTAATCATGTTTCATCTAAAGCATGATGTTTGAGTAATTTTGGTGGAGCTGACTACGTGAAGCAATACATCTATTCAGTTTGAGTTGCGTGGTTCTATTTATGTTGCGTGCTTGGTTTGGCCGACTAAAGAAGTACTAAAGGGATTCCTAAAGCCAAAAAAGATCATATCTTGTGGAGGTTGTGTTCTATCTTGTGTTATCTAAATGTGTTAATGCTTAATGTTATTCTATAATTAATTGGAGAAAAGAATTAAACTAGCTGATAACTGATTCACCCCCCTCTCAGTTATCCCTTGGGACTATTCCAACATCATGAAACACATTAGGAAACCATTATTCAAACTCCATCCATGATGAGATGCTCTATGTAGGTAATAATTCATAAGATTCTCTTGCATAATCCCTTAATTTCCTGACAAATAGTTTCAACACATAATCTTTAGTACAAATCTCATGATCCTCTATGAATTTATAAAATGCATCCAAATGATCAAGTGTTGATTCATCATACTCTCCATTAAAATTTGGTACAAGATGTGAATGTTTAGGGAATAACTTATTAGGAATACACTGAAATATTCTAAGATCCAACGACCAAAATGGTTTTCTTTGAAACAATTTTTTTATCTTGGTACATTTTGAAATAGAATTGCTATTCTATCAAAAATGAAAATTTTCATTTCCTTCCGGATCTTCTCCCTCAGTAGAGTCACTACTGAAATAGTTTTTGAATAATAGAGTCACCACCTCTTTTTGACTAAAATATTGTTTTTCTACTCTGGGTTCTAATCTCCAATAGATTCTTTAATTTCACCAAAGATTCTGGAAAACTTATTAACACATCCATAGTAGAGTCTCCAATCCATTGTGTGACTCAGATAGGAACATCTTTAATTGTCAATCCTTAACAAGTTATCACTAGAGATTCCAGGTATCCTTCAACAATGTTCTTATGAACAAGTCCCCAACAGAGTCACCAATGTATTGGTTCCCAAATCAATAGATTGGAAATCCTATGAGATTGCCTACTCAATTATGGGATCTTCCAACTGACTTAGCCAACAAACGAGAGTGATCGATTATGATCCTTATCCCTTGCACTTTAGGCTCTGTATAACCAAGGCAGGTGGGCTTATACATAAACCTAATCTCTAGGTTCAAGGCCTTTTATAGAAGATAGAAATGTATATAAAACTTGAGTGATATTTCAAGATGGAAAGTGAATTCTTGAGACACATCAAATTGTTAATATCACAACAATTAAAAATTTGAATGCTACTTTATAATAATGTATTGCTTGTAATTGAATAAATGTATAAAATAATTCTTTGTTGTGTAAATGAATTGTAAAATTTAAATATGATTCTTGATTAGAAATTCTCTGAAGATGCTTGATTAAATCACCTTAAATCCGTAATAGACCAGTGCCTTTATCCTCTATAAAGTATTATCAATTCAATCTAAAATGATCCTACGTATAACCCTGTGAGACAGTTTTAAAAAATTACTTCTCAAGTAAGGCCATCACCCCAAAGGCATCTATATGCATAATAATTTAAATTTTTTATTACAGTTATTCTTATGGACTTTTAACTTCTTTATGAAAGACCAATAAGAAAGAGTGAAGCCTTGACAACCAATCTTCAAACTGATGATCAAACTGAAAATAATTCAAATTATTATGTCATAAGGTAGCACTTTGAAGCATCTAAATCAAATAGATTATCATAGATAATTAATCAAGTTAAATGAAGACAAATGCCATCAGGAATGAAAGAACAACTGGAATTATATGGAAATAAGCATGATTAAATCCAACTGAATACAAACTATGTAATTGTTCTTCTCCAGCCGTGCATCTTCAAGAGACAAGACCAAACTGCATTGTACAAAAACTGTATTGTGATTCCATTCTCCCTCCATTTGACATCAAAATGATCCCCTATATATAGAAAAAGATCTAGTTTGGGTGAAAAGGCATACCCTTTCACAAATACTTGTAACTAACAACTAAAAAACTATTGTAACAGACTTATTACATAAAATTCATTGAGATAACATTTTGAAACTTTTAGTCAAAAGAAATAATCCCTCAACAACTCGCCACATTTCTTGATATGCTCTAAGTATTTATTTAGAGGCATATGTGTCATGGATAGTATCCCTAATTTTAATCTCCAGCACAATGAACCATTCCATCTACAATATTTTCATCCTTTTGTTCTACGAATCCTTCCATACTCTTTGCCGCTAACAAGATCCTACACAAATAAAAATAAGTTAATCATATATTAATTTAGGAAAATAAAAACTTACCTGCTGTTAGGGAATTTTTGTAGAATGATCTACAACCTTCTTCTTTGGAAATTTGGATTTTACACCACCTCCCTGCATTTTCTGATGTTTTATCTGAGTTTTAGAAATCATACTTCTTCCCTAAGATTTCTAAAGATTACGCTTACTTTCAGAAATTGCACTTCTTCCTTGCAATTTTTAATGATTACACTTTGTTGTCTTCTTTGGAAATGTTAAACTTTCAAAATGTGTGGGCCCCCTCCTTATTTCAAAATTTTGGGAATTCCCTTACAAGGCTTCCATTCCAGATTATTAGCATCCTGAGCATCAGTTTTCTGAACTTAGTCCTTCTCATAATTATATCCTCAAAATATATGGGCCCCAACCTTCTTGTAAAAAAATTGGGGATAAAACTACTTTACTTCTATTCTCGATCACTAACACCATGAAAATAAAAAGTTCACCTCAATGCCAGATGTCACACACTCACTATCTCACAACCTGAAAGACTGCCTGCCAACCAACCTCATGACCTAATGACAAGTCATCATTTTCTAATCCTTGACATTTTTCATCAGTTGCCACTTTAAATCTGCAAGCTAGTGACTAGTTGTTGTCTCCAACTCTCCAACTGAAAATGTCAAAGCTTCAAACCTTTGTGAGTTTGTGACCAAGGCAATCAAACTGTTCATCGCTAACTCTTAGTTTTTTTGACTAACTAGCATTTAAACCTGTGAGCTAGCCATTATCTTCTATCTCTAGCTCTCATCTTGAATAACTAACCACATCACACCCTCATGATTTGGTGACTAAAAGGAGACACCCTCTATTGATAACTCATAGCCTAAACCTATTAAGTCCATAAACTACAGAGGTCAAGCGACAACTAACAACAAACTATTTGTTGCTAATTATCCAACCTTATATGCTATCCTCATTAACCGCCATGACCTAGTGACTAACCATCATCTCTAGTTCCTACTTTCTTTACTGGCTACTTGCTAAACTTGTGAGATGGCAACCACATTTTTCATTCATTGTTGCTAATCATCGTGACCTGGTGACTAACATTCTATAATTTCCATTCCATAGGTTCTATTCTTCTGAGATTTGGGAATTTTACTTCCTCCCTCCATTCTGTGATGAATTCACATTTCCAACGCCCTTTTCCTAAACAAAGGAGTTTCACCAAGGTAGTAAGTCTTTTTATCATTCACCAATTCAGAATCTACTGAGTTAGCTTCTTCTGCCATCTTTCAATCCTACACATGGAAAACCGACAGTAACTATTTTCATGGCTTAACTTAAAAATGTAAACATAAATTTATCAGAGCATAAGTTCAAAATATATGTTAGGTGAGAGGTAAAATAAAATTGAAAATTTGTGTGCCAACACCAAGTTCAAAAAGCATCAATTAGTGAAGGCATCCATTATCAGACATTCAATCCCATCAAGCATTCAAGTGCAAGGAATCTATCAAGCATTTCAAGTCTTCATTCCATAATTTACATCATGCATTCAAGATATTCCCTTCCATAGATCAAGCTTCTTTCCCCCATTAGAGGTCAATCAAAGGAGTTTTCAATCAAGGGAGGAGGTCTAAAATAATCCACCAAGTCTTCTTCTTCTCTTTCTTTCTCAATTCAACATTGTGGAAAACTAAAAAATTCATCATTCAAGGGTTTGGTTTCATGATTTCCTATTGAGTTTTTTGTGGATTCCAAGCTATTGTATCAATACTTATGATTATCTCCAAAGAGGCATTACATCATCAAGGTATAAGGTGATTTTTGTTTTAGATGTAGATTACATTTCCTTATGCAACTTCAATTTCATTTCAAGGTTAATTCCTATACATGGGATTGACCAAGGAAAGCCCCTTTCCACAATAATTTCCCCTTCTTTCTTATATGTAGGAACATGTGCCACAGTTTCAGATTCAAAATTTCAAAGTTACAGGACTTGTGACTGATCTGTTATAGATTCCACCCACTTTTCTACCTACGGGACAATGTCAAATTTCTTGGATGATGATGATTTTTTTGGCATTGTCCTTTGGATCTGTAAATTACACAATCAAAAAACACAGGTCTCAGAAATCCAGATCTAGAACAGTTTCTAGATTTGATAGTTTTATTACATTCATTTCCAGATTTGAAGTTTGTTCCTCCTCTCCTAGCTTTCAAGGTGAGTTAATTCTTCTTCCTTTCATCTTTCATTTCCTTTATTACATCAAATCTGATATCGTATCTTGTTAGCAATCATTTCCTTTGTCATAGCATAAGTCTCTTTCATACATTTACATATCATAATCACACTTTATTCAATAAGGAATACCCAAATCCCCTTTTACCTAGATATTTTGTTAGCACTCCATCCTTTTTGGGTTGTTCTAATCAGATTTATTTAAAGGGTGGGATTATATTCCAATGCACAATATGATTTGGTGGGTGATCTACATACTAGCATTATTCACCATTTTATATTTTACAACATCAATCAGGAAGGGGTACCCCTTAGCCTTTACCCTCTTTTTCATAGCCTATAATGTTATACATTACCTTTTGAGTAATAGTAGTTTGGAACCTATTGTGCATGGGATTATCCTTCCTAATCGAGTTAATCTTTTACATGTTCAATTTACAGATGACACTACAATGCTTGTTACATTGTATGAAAGGAATCATTCATAAATTGACGAGTAGACTTTGAGATCTTTTGCAAAGCCTTAGCTACAATAATTTATATGACCAAATTAATGGTGTTAGGGTGGAAAGATAAGCCTAATTATTAGTTCAAGGAAAATGTAGGCTTCTATATGAAGGCCCTAATAAATGATTAGGATACTTAGAGATTACATTTGTTTGTTAGTCCCTTTCCTAAAGACATCTAGAATTGGATCAAATTATAAATTGATGCTCTTCAATATGGCTAATCTACAACTATCAAGTAAAGGAAATCCAAAATAAAATTGGATCCTTTCTATGGTCAAATAGAAGAGACAAAAATAAATGGTGCTCAATAAAATGGGATTGGTGTTGTCTATGTTGGAGTAATGCTCCCAAGATAGGATCATGACTACAATAGTTTAGAGAGAGAGAGAGAGAGAGAGAGAGAGAGAGAGAGAGAGAGAGAGAGAGAGAGAGATGTCCCACTAAGGTGCAAGAGTAAGTAGAGTAGGTATTGACAATTACTGTGATGCAAATAGAATGCAACCTATGAAATATTATATGATAACTAATAAAATATATTAATTACCTAATTTAGACTTAAGCACCTTAAATAGGTGAAAACCTATTTATTCCAACACTCCCGCCCCCAACCTTAGGTGCAAATTAGGGAGAAAAAATATACAATATGAGATGCATTATGATTCTAGTCAACAAGGACATGTTAGGTACCCATGTACAATTGCAATGAAATCTCTAACAAATAGAGAAAATGAGAAAACCTCATGGGACAAGAATCCTCTAAAAAAAAGAGATAACACAAATAGACATAGTGATAAGATGATTTATGTATGGAGGTATCAACACTGACACTCCCAAGAACTGCATCCATTACATATATCTAAATGATGTCCCCTCATAAGAAGAAAGGTGAGAGACTATGTAGCCCCCCATAATGAATAATCACATACAAGAGAAATTTTATATGAGATCTTGGTCTAATCTAAGAACTAAGAATGAGCTTCTATAGTCACAATGGAGGATATAATTAGTTATCAGAGAAGCCTTTAATACGACAGTCTTTCTTCTTAAATCTAATCTTGATGCTAAGATGGTTAATAATTATAGGTTGTGTGATGGTACATTGTTGAGTAAATTTACTTGAAAGTTGGTATATAACAATATGATGGATTCTAATGTTGTGTTCAGAACCCTCAATGAATGTCGGAACCTGAACCTTGGTCTTATCCAGTGGTCTAAAGCCTTCAATTATGGTCTAGTGTTTTAAAGCCACAAAATCATGTTTCAAATGGTTTATGTTTCTGAAGAAGCCTTCTTTATTTAAATCAAAAAATTAATATTTGCCCATTATGTAGGGTTCTTAAGAATATAGAATATATATTTTTCAATTGCTTGTTTTCAAAGGAGGCTTGGTCTATCTTCCTCTTTTAGTTAAATTTTTAGTTCCTTAACAAAATTTTGTGTATTTAAAATTTTTAATTGGATGTATTAAGGATCTTGAAAACCTATAATATTTTTTGGCTTGTTCTTTGTAGTTGAGATCGTATGGATTTTATATAAGTGGAGGAATGATGAATGGTATCAAGGCCCGATGAGGAAACTTACTAAGTCTTCTTAAAGATTCATTTTCAACTTTATTTCTATGCAAGTGAATGCTACTCTTGATACCAACATGGAAATATTTGTTGAACTAAAGGACCTTGGTCATACATGGGCAAGTTGGTCTGAGATAAAATATTCAATCTATTGGGTTGAACCTAGAAAGGACAATGGTACATTCTATATGGAATGTCTTGAGTTCCAAACACAATATAATAAGAATCCATGACACTTCCTCCAAGGACATAGGCTTCAGTGTGGAGAGGAGATAATATATACATATTGATAATGATTTCAAGCCAAGAAATGTGAGTTATAATGAGGAATTACTCATCCTAAAGCCATCATTGGGTAGATTAATTTAGATTATTTCTAGTGAAAGTATCTTTTGAGGTTTTTTGTTGAGGATTATATATGTTTCCACCCTTCTATAGTTAATATAGTAACAGGGTCGTAGAGGTTTTATTAGCCCTTGGATTTTCTGACACCTAACTCTTAGTTTGCAGGTTGTAACTTCTATGTGAGGGATGTTATATTTTGTTCTCAACAAAAGCTAGTATATTTAGATTTTTTTATATCTATGATGGTACTCTTGATTCCTAGTATTGACTTCTGATAGTACCTTTATTTATTGGTATTGAATGCAATCTAATTAAGTTGCTATGCTCTCAAATCATACTCTTAATGCTAGACTATAGTAAGATTTGGCCCCTGGTTGTTATTGTTGAGCTTTTAGACAATAGTCTACTTTACCAATGGTAGGGATTGAATTGCAAAATCAATAATTGAGGAAAATTGAGAGAGGTGAGATCTATAATGCATGGAATTGATGAGGTGGAGGGATAAGGCAAAAATATAAATGTATAAAAGAAATAAATATATTGATTGTATTTATTTTAAGTGGGAAAATGTAATAAATATATGTATTTATTTAATTTGAGAGGGGAGTATTAGCTTAATAAATATTTTAAAAAATATATATTTAATTAGGAGGTGCAAATTAATTAAATAATAAAATTATTTAATTATTATTGGAATAATGGGTGAAAATAATAAATTTATTTAATTCATAGAAGACGTGTTAGCTTAATTGAAAATTAAATTAATTATTTTATCAACATGGACAAGTTAGGGTGATGACATGATGAGATGAAAATGAATAGCCAATTTTACATGTCTAAGAGAGCATGCAAGGTTCTTGTAACTCTTGATGGTTTAGCTTTCCGTTCTTGTGTATTAGAAAATATGCAAAGTGAGCTTTTTTGAGTGTTGATTAGGTGACCAATAAATTGTATAATAACATAATATAATTATATTATAAATATATATTAAATTTTATTTGAGTTGGATTTGTATCTCATCTTGCAAAGAATTATTATTATGTGTAAGTTCTTGATTATCGTGATGTGATGTATAGGCATAGTTTACATTGAAATTGAAAAGAAACTTATTGATTATGTTAGGATTTCAATATGATGTTATGAACATGTTGAACTTATTAGTAAAATATTGTTAGACTTGGTTATATTTATTTAGGAGTTATAATTGCTCACATGTTTCCTTTGGCACATTGTATGAATATAAGCATTTTCTTATGAAGAGTTACTATTTTGGTAAAATTGAAAAGAAACTTTTCTCACTTTGACACATCATACTATAGAGAATGAAATTTATCACCCTCAAGGATTGATGAAATCCCAATGAGTGAATCATCTCTCGTGACACCTCACTAAACTAGTGCTCTAGTGAGTTAGGGTGATTAGTGAAAACAAGACAAAGAAAAGAAAATAACTCTACACTATAAACTGGTAAAAATATTTTGATTACTAAAAATTAAAAAGAATGCCATTTAGACCATCTAATAGGGTTTGCGATCTCTTTGTCCAGGATCTATGTGTGAGTCAAGGACTATAGCTCATATTCAAGACGCCAGCATGAAGTGTGTGTATCCTATATCTAGACAAGGTACATAAGTTGTACCAAAAATTATAGGGTGACACAACTACTTAAACAAAACATAAACTATGCTAAAGCAAACAAAAAATGAAAGACATTGAATAAATAGAAATAAGATGGTAAAATGACAAGGGGAAATGAAGAGTATCTAACAACCTACTAATGAAGAAGACTCTTGATATGGCATGCTAATATCCTCTTCAAACCTACACACATGGTGACAAGAAAAATATAGGGGTTGTTGGTGTAGAGGCCTGCCAAAGTCATGCCATAGTTTTGGTGTTTCCACCTCCATAGACAACCAAGATATGATGGATATGACAATCCATGATCGAAAAAACAATAATAATAATAAGATAGTGTTAAAGAACTATGATATGCCAATTTTTTTTTGTGCCAGGTAATAGGTTGTTGGCCAAGAAAATATATATAGAAAATTAAAGTATTTTGAACTTCTTTCTTTGTTCTTGTTGAATATTCCTTTCGTGAATTTCTTTCTTGAACCTTGCAATAACTATATTCCTCCTGCAACCTGCAAAACTTCACATCTTTTTTGGCTAAGATCATTCGTTAGGTTTTCCTTCTTGATAAAGGACAATAAATAAATTTCACTTATTTAAATTATACTGTCTAAATTCTATTTTCCTTTTTGAATATGTAATTTCGTCCTATATTAGAGAGAATTTATTTATCAATAATTTTCCTAAATAAGGATAATATCAATCATTCTACAATTTAAATTTAACCTTTACAAAACTTTTTTGGGTTATTGTAGCCTTATAGTTTATTATTATTATTATTTATTATTAGGAATCAAATTATTTATCCATAACTTGTGTTCATTTGAATACAATTTGACAGATTATAAAGATTGCCATACTGAAATGGATTGCAGATATCTCCCATATAATACACTCAAATTTAGATTTTCAATTTCATTTGAAAATAATTGTGTTTAAACACCTACTGTGTTCCAAGCCTCTTCTTGCTGAAAATGTATCTCCCCTTTGAGTTATTGTACCCTTGCATCTCTTGATTTGAGGTACAATAAAGAGATATAAGGTCTTGTTATTATTAATTTCATTTGAAAAGAACTCGCCCTCTTGTTATTATAGTCTTGATAATCCCCTTTCAGTTTTGGAGCACCTAGCTTGTGTACTTCCACATGCATTCTGATGTAAAACTCAAAGAAGATTAAGATAATTTAATGATTTCTGTTGAGTCTTTAATCCAGATTCCTTAGCTTCCAAGTAAAATAGTAGAAAATCATATTTTTCATATTTTTCCTTAATTCTAAAACTTAAAGATTCAATATGTATATAATCAAGGTTTTAATGTTAAGGGAATAGTAGTACTAAATGGGTACTGAATGTGTGGTTTGAGGTTTCTTAAAATCTGAAGATATTTCTGATGCGAGGAGAGTTTTAATGTTAATAAATTAGTACTTAGGAATGTAAGGAGTTTCATATTTCTTTGACTTGACAAATAAATTCAGAGCCCTATCATGCTTTTATTAATATAAGCTTCATCATCATGTTTATACATCTTCAAAAAAACACATACACATATATCGATTGTGTATATATCTTTGTTTCTATATATATATAAAATATATTTGTAGTAAATATATATGTGTATATATCTATTTCTCTGTATACACACATGATTAAGCATATTTAAATTTTATATTTATATGGATCTTGTATATGTATCCCTTTTCCAGATTTAACTAGTTATTTATATCATTACATGTTTAGTTTGGAATGCTCCATAAAGTTTATTCTCGCCACTTTCCTGTGAATAATCCAGGCCAGATTTTCCGATTAGGTACAAGTCTTCCCTTGTGCGTATTTGTATTAATTATAAGTGACTTGTTAATTACTAATTAGAACTATTGAATTTAGAATCTTGCCTTTTAATTGAGTAATATTTGTTATTTCCCTCATATCTCTGTGTGGATTGATTTTCCATTTGTGCTATTGCAATGAATATTTATTGATTATCTCTCTTCTAATTTGTTTGTCTTTACTATAAGGACTCCATATTTATGTTTATTATTTTTTCTTATGTGCTTGGATCAATTTCTTTTTTTAGTATGCCTAAGCATTTAAAGCTTTCTGTACTGTGATATAATAATTATTTCAATGTGTATACATCATGTTTTCAAGAATATGTATATATGAATGTGTATATATATATATATATAGTTTCCTATATAAATATATATGTATATATATTTTGCCTGAAAGTGTTTCTTACTGTGCTTCTAGAATCTTTTATCCATCCTACTATATGTTAATCTGAATTTGAATCGAAACACAACCATACTCCATTAGCTAGAACTTAAAATTTCATTCTAAGTAATAGCTGAAACTTATATTACTTGACAAATCTCATTTCATGCCATCAGATTTCCCATATGAAATGAAAGCTAGATTACCTTAAAATTCTATATATATGATGTAAAGAAAAATACAATGATATGAGTATTGTCTGTATCTACTTTACCAAAAGGAACTTCCAGCTATTTGAACAATCAAAATATCAGACTGAATACGCTTGTCTTTTCATCATAAGCAAAAACAGGTAGAGATACCTAGGTAGATTATGTAACAAGATAGCTCATAGGTAAACAAAACTCTGAGCATTTAGTACTAGCTATATTAGAAACATTTTACTATGTATTTCCATGTCTTCAAAAAGATACTTACATCTGAGGACTATAATTTTCTCATCTGAATCATCTTCTAAACCTTCCATCAGTAGTGGCCCTTTATGCTTTGTCACCTTTTTCCTTTGGGTTTTTTGCATCCATCTATTCTTACATAAATCTGGCAAAATGAATTGGAGCTTATTGAGCTCATCATTCATCATCTCTTGGAACTTCATACCCTTATTCAAGTAAATAATCATTAAGACACTTTGTATCTTCATGCTTGAATATACTCATCTATTTCAGCAGAAAGTGTATGTTGTTTCCTATTTCCTTCCAAACTCTATCATGGGAATTTTTGTCCCTCAAAATTATAATAGGTCACCTGGTGACATGGCTTTCCAGTTCCAAACTTCCCACTGGAGCTTCCATATAAACCTCAGGGTATGGGATTCCATTCTTCGGTTTACACTATAGATAGCATTTTCCAATCTCTTCATCCAATCGTTAACAAATACAACCTTGCATAGTGCTATCATATCCTCTTTATGATTTTTTTCCAGAAAGAGACTAGCTATGAAAACCCCAATAATGTCACTATTTGTCTTGAAGGTGAACTCCATGTTAAAATTTTCTAGAAGAGGATAGGATCTTTAAGAATCATGATAGCGGCTGGAATAATGGGTGAAAATGTCATGATGGGTAGGTTTGTGATAAGTAAGACATTAGAGTAAGGGAAGATCACAATTATGAGGAAATCTAATCCTATTGAGTACAATTAAGTGAATTTTAACTAAAGAGCAGATACAAGTGAGTGAGTATTTAAGTTGATATCCATATTGATAAATTATTTCATATCTATTGTTGTTATAGTGTAGAATTCTGTTGTCAGAATATGTGTTGAAGTGTACTAAAAGAGAAAAAGAATACAAGCTATATATATAAATACACACACATGTGTGTGTATGTATATATATAGATATATATGTATGTACACACACACACACACACACACATATATATTTATATATATATTTGTGTGTGTGTGTGTGTGTGTGTGTTTATTGATGAAGGGTGCTCCCCTAATTCACACAAACACACAACAAAATCAAGAATAACAATGAATCACAAAGACAGGAAATGGGCCTTCTATTATCCACAATGAAATGAAATTACAATATTATGAAATATAACACGCACATTCAGAAATATAATATGCATAGACACATGGGCATTTTATTACAATATTCTGCAAGCCAGAGCCACCAGATGCATAACCCATAACTGCCCCAGACAACCCTACAAGCCTTCTATATATAGGTAATTTTAACCACCCAAGAAGATTCTAGAAATTAAAACCTAAAGTTTGAGGCTAACCATCCCTAAGATATTGTTATTCATTTTTATTATATTAGAATAGGCCCAAACAACTTCAGAACCCAAAAAGAAATTTTTAAGAAACTTTAACTTAGTCAAGTTCAAGTAGCGCAACTTCCGGAGACCATAACTCATCACTTGTTGACCCGATGGGCCACCGTAACCCCATTTCAGAAATGCCACGAAGTTCTCTACAACAATTGATTGATGCAAGTTCTAGTCATCCAAGGTTTTGACACCATTCAGAGCCTCCAAATCCTTCAAAACCGAGTTCAAAGTTTATGTACCCTGCTGCCAATATCAAAAATATGCAACATCTATAAAAGTAGACTTGATCTGGAAATGAAACTTTACTGGGACGTTGATACAATCAAAGTGAACCTCCCAGGAAGAAAATAGAACATTCTAAGCTCAATCAAATAACTTACTAACAATAGAAACTTTCCAAAAATAACAGCTCTACACAAAATAACCCTTATTGAAATGAAACCAGAAAATATTTTTGGGTGATGTAAGATTGCTCTTACACCCAAGATGCTCCTACATTAGACACCCAGGGTAATTTGAGAAGTGACCCCATCACTTCTCAGGTGGTCAAAATAAAACCAAGATGGTTAACCCCCTCCCTTGATAGCCATGACAAATCTTCTATAGGCCGTCATTTCTATCTGACCAAATATTCTTCATATGTCCTATTCCTTGTGGTTCTGCTAACACAAGTGTCCAAAATGTCTTCAATCTCCTCTGTAGCTGAAGTAGTTGCTGGAATATTCCACTGTGATTTTGTGATCTGATCCTCAACACCTCCCTCACGATATTCTGTCAAATCTGAAATGTTAAATACTGGTGAAATATTGAGTTCACTAGGCAACTCTACTTAATAAGCATTTCCTAAATCATGCTTCTTCAATATTTTGCATGGTCCAAACTTCTTCATCTTCAAATTATTATATGTTCCTACTTGAAATCTCTCATTTCTCAAATGAACCATGACATCATCTCCCACCTGAAATTTCTTATACCTCATTTTCATGTTTGCCTTAGCCTTGTACTATGTATTTATTTTATTAATATGTTGCCTCACCTCCTCATGCAAATTCTTCAAGTGTTTTACAAAGTCTTCAGCTTCAACGTTACTTGTCTCTCCTTTGTCAAACTTTCTTAATTCTGATGCATTTCTAGGACTACTTCCATATACTATATGGAATGGTGATTTACCATTCCTCTTATTGACATAATTATTATATGAAAATTTTGCCTGTGGTAAAACCAAATCCCATCCCTTTGGTTTATCTCCAACCAATCATCTCAATAGGTTTTCCAAACTCATATTCACAACTTTTGTTTATCCATCAGTCTGTGGATGGTGTGCTGATCTAAACTTCAAATTCATCTTCAACTTTTTCCATGAGGTTATCCAAAAGTACCCAACAAACTTGGCGTCTCGATCTAAAACTATGCTCTTTGGTAATCCATGTAGTCTTACCACCTCCCTGAAAAACAATTTAGCTACATGAACAACATCATTAGTCTTCTTGCAAGGAATTAAATGTGTCATTTTTGAAAACTTATCCATCACTACAATGATGGATTTATGCCCTCTCTGAGTTCTTGGTAGGCCAAGAACAAAGTCCATACTAATCCTCCCATGGCTTCTCTGGTAGAGGTAATGACTTATATAACCCTGTATTATGCTTCACTCCTTTTTTCATCTGGCATACCCTGCAGCCTTGTACAAATTTCTTAACATCTTTTTGCAACTGTGGCCAATAATAGTTCTCACTAACCAGAGAAATGATTTTATCTCGTCTAAAATGTCCAACCAGTCCTCCACTATGTTTTTCTTTCATTATATTCTTCCTCATGGAGATATTTGGAATGCACAACTGACTACCTTTGAACTACATATCATTCTAGACTATGAAGTCCAACCATCTAGTTCTATCTAGAGTAACAGGTTCTCTACAAGCTTTCCAAGCTTCACCAAAATATGGATCTTCGGGATACAAACTCTTGAGTTCCTTGAACCCAACAACCTCAATCTGCATCTTTTTCAGCATAATCAGTCTTCTACTAAGGGCATCTGCAACCATATTAGACTTCCCACTCTTGTGTTTAAAAAAAAAAGTGTAACTCTGCAAAAACTTAACCCATTTCAAACGCCTCTAATTCAACTTTCCTTGACTATTTGAATATTACAAAGCTTGATGATCAGTAAATCAAACAAATTCTTTTGGAAAAAGATAATGTCTCCACTTCCTCAATGCTTGAACTATAGCATAGAAATCTTGATCATAAACAAAATATTTTCTCTTAGCATCATTCAACTTCTCACTAAAATAAGAAATGGGTTTACCTTCCTGACTCAAAATTGCTCCAATAGCATTACCACTAGCATCACATTCTACTTGAAACACCTTGTTAAAATTTAGAAGTGCTAAAACATGTTGTTTTGTAACTTTTATTTTTAACAATTCAAAACTCTTATTTGCCCCTAGAGTCCACTTAAACTCTTTCCTATCCCCTCTCATTGTTTTAGTCAAGGGTCCACAAATACTACTGAAACTTTGAATAAAATTTCTGTAAAAGCTAGCCAAACCATGAAAATATCTTACCTCAGTAGCACTCCTTGAGGTAGGCCATTCGAGGATAACGTTCACCTTCTCTGGGTCCATTTTCAAACCTTCTGTTGAGACTACAAATCCCAAGTACACTAACTCCTTCTTCACAAAACTACACTTCTTCAGATTAATCAATAACTTCTCTTCCCTTAACCTCTCAAACACCTTACAAATATGCATTATATGTTCTTCCAATGTCTTACTGAAGATCAAATTATCATCCAAGTAAACAATGATAAACTAACCCATAAATTCTTTTAGTACTTCATTCATGAGCCGCACGAATGTGCTCAGTGCATTGGTCAGCCCAAAAGGCATGACTAACCACTCATAAATCCCTCCTTTGTCTTGAAGGTTGTCTTCCATTAATCTCCTTCTTTGATCCTGATTTGGTGATATCCACTCTTTAGGTCTATCTTTGTGAAATACAAAGCTCCACTCAAACAATCCATAATATCATCCATTATTGGCAAGGGAAATCTATACTTGATAGTGATCTTATTGATAGCTTGAGAATCTATACACATCCTCCATTCTCCATTTTTCTTTGGTGCTAATACTGCTGGTACAACACATGGGCTCAAGCTCTCTTGGATCAATCCCTTTTGCAAAAACTCATGCACTTGTCAGTTCAATTACTCACTCTCTGCTAGAGTCATCCTATGGGCTGCCTTGTTTGGAAAACTAGCCCCTGGGATCAAGTCCATCTCATGAATGATCTTTCTCACTGGTGGTAATCCATCAGATACAATATTAGAAACAATATCTTGAAACTCCTCCAACAAGTCTGCAACTTCTATAGGTACATCTTCTACTTCTTCTTTACCCACTTTTGGAATTAGGGAAAAACACATATGCTCATGTCTCATACCTTCTAAGAAATTTCTTCCATCAACTAAACATATTCTAGAATTACTACATACCTTTTTGTTAGGATTGGATAATACTGAGAGGGGGGTGAATCAGTATTATAGTACTTAAATAAATTCTTCAACCATTTAAATATCAACCATAAAATTGCAGTAAAGAAAATAACATAAGCAAATGACACAATACTCATAACACCATATTTTATTTTTGAGGAAACCTTGGCCAAGGGAAAACTCTGGTGGGGATGGTACCCACAAGCATGTACTAAAGCATAATTTCCCTATAAGGAGACCTAGTCTTGTTAGGAGCTGAATATTACATAGCACATTTCCTTCTTAAAGGAATAACAACCCTGTTAAAGGCTCACAAAACCCTATTAGGGACCAACTGAGCTTACAACTCTTACAATATAATTTAGGTTACAAAGTGTTCTCAATCATGAACAAAAAAAGCAACACTGGTGCTTAGATAGTTCCTTTAACGTTCTTCAATGATCTCTGCCATTCTCTGCTCTGCTATTCACTCAACAACTTATCCAACTATCTTCTAACTGATCACCAACAACACTACACACTATCTTTATCAAAAAGATCTTATATATATATATATATATATATATATATATCTCACAACTTTACTTGAAGTCGGCTCTCAATATGAATATTACAAATATTACTAGGTCAACCTTCAATAAAAAATATATTTAATATGGTAAACAATAAATGCATAGTCGACGCTCTTGCATAGTCAATGATGAGGTTATCAACAACCAAAATACAACTTCTATTGTCTGGAGTCCAAGCCATACTCCCTCAATCTTTGCTATTGTCAAACTACTGTGTTTTATTGTTCTGTTGTTGTCTATATGTCTTCAATTCTATCTAAATCACCGTAGACTGCACCAAAATAAAATTGATCTTAGGTGGAGGTCATACATACCCCATACTATCTTCCTCTAAGCTTTCTTTCCCTAAATCATCGATCTCGATCTTCGACATCCAAAACACTTCTGTATCTCTTCTTCTACACTTAGTTGATTTCTGAGTCATCAAAACTTATCTTTTCTGGAATTGATCTGAAACCCAGATGTGTTTCCATAAATGAAAACCAAAAATTAAATCACATTTACATAAAATTGATTACTTGCTAACACTTTTCTCATGTTTCCTTCAATGGCTTCAGCTTGTGTTTGACTCCATCCTTTGTCAAAGAATAAGTGTTAGCACGACCATCATGTATGGTACGTCTGTCAAACTTCCAAGGCCTTCCCAGCAAAAAATGGCATGCATCCATAGGGATTATATCACAAAGTACATCATCTTAGTAACTTCCAATCTTGAACTTTACTAAGCACTGCTCATTGACCAAGACCTTGTGGTCATCCTGCACCCAGGAAATTTTGTATGGACGTGGGTGTTTTTCCCTTTTCAACTTCAACTTTGTGACCATTTCTTCTAAAAACAAATTATCAGTTCTTCCACCATCAATAATCACATCACAACACTTATCCTCGTACTTGCATCTAGTGTGAAATATTCTCTTCCTCTAATCTGGGCTCTTCTCTTCATTTATCAAGATCCTCCTGACAACTAGGGTTTATCCTCTCTCAACATCATCTGAGTGTTCTGACTGAGCTTCTTCATTTTCATGTGCAACTCATGCATGGCCTTCAGTACTCTTGTTTTTCCTTCCTTGATGCTATGGGCATTCATAGGCTTAGTGTCCTTCTTCTCCAGAATGGAAACATGTCCCACGAAAACCTCCTCTTCCTGGTTCTTTCCCTCTTCTTCTTCCTCTCTGATCCCTATTATTTTGATCATCGGAATGATTTAAATTATTTTCCCTCTGATTCTGACTGCTACTTGACTCATCATTCCCTTTCTAATCTTCATTTCCACCTCCATAAGTCCATTTTCCAGATCTTCCACCACGACCTCTTCCAGCTTGCTTTCTTTCAAACTTCTTGTTCAACTTCTCTTCCACTCTTAGGGAAAATTGGTACACCTCTTCAATAATTTTCATTCTAGCCAGACTCAACTCATCCTAAATACTTTTCCACAATCCATAAAGATAATGAGAAAATTTTTCCTTCTCAGATTCTGCATGACATGTTCTAATAAGGACTCAGTAGAACTCTTCTATATACTCTTGCACAGATTTTCCCACTTGTTTCAACCCTTGAATTTTCCTCTACAGATCAAGATCATAATCAACAAGAATGAACTATCTCTTTAAATTCTCCACCATTTGGTCCCATCTTGTGATTTTCTCCTTTCCTCTTATATTCCTCTCCAACTAAATCTCCTGTCACCAAATTTTTGCATGGCCCTTCAATTTGGCCTTCGCAAATTTGACCTGGTCTAGATCTTTGACATCTTCATATTCAAAATATTCTTCTAGATCATTTATCCATTTGATCAGCTCCTCTTGGTTAAGATTTCCCAAAAATGTGGGAACTTCAATCTTGGGTCTCTTTCCAATCTAGGAAATGGCCCTCAAAAGTCTATCATGTTCAGGATCTCTAGGTGCTTCTGATGCTTCCTAGTCACCTTGTCCATCTTCTTTGAATTCCTCACCACTTTCATCTCTAACCACAATATTCATTCCTCTACACACCTCCTCTTGCAATGCTTTCACGTGTCTCTAGAGGACTCTAAAACCCTTTTCTGTCACACCTGTGATTCTCCCACCACGGTTCCTTTGTGGAGGCATTTTCAGCTCTTATCTAGCGAACCCACAACCATAGTCCTGGTGCAAACTGCCTCATAGTTGACAATCTATCTACACAATCAGGAACTCCTTCTCTAATACCACTTGATGAAGGGTACTCCCCTTATTAACACAAACACACAACAAAATTGAGAATAACAACGATTTGCAAAGACAGGAAATGGGCCTTCTATTATCCACAATGAAATGAAATTACAATATTCTAAAATATAACATGCACACTAAAAAATATAACATTCATAGCTACATGGGAATTTTTATTACAATATTCTACAAGCCAGAGCCACCATATGCATAACCCAGAACTTCCCTAGACAACCATATGAGCCTTCAATATATAAGAAATTTTAACCGCCCAAGAAGATTCTAGAAATTAAACCCTAAAGTTTGAGGTCGACCATCCCTAAGATATTATTATTCATTTTTATTACATTAGAATAGGCCCAAACAACTTCGGAACCCAAAAATAAATTTTGAAGAAACTTAACTTATTCAAGTTCAGGTAACACAACTTCTGGAGACCATAACTCATCACCCGTCGACCCTGTTGGGTATATTTCTAGTTTTCTGAGTTTTGCTAGATCTTTTGGGTTCCTAGTGTCAAGTTTTCCTAAAATGTCAAGGGTCTGTTTAGTTTTCCTTCAAATTTTCCTACAGATGTATGTTATTCAAGAAAATAATTAAAAAATAGTTGAAAACCCTAAGCCCTAGATCAAATGTGTCCTTGTGAAAAAACCCTAGATATTCATAACTTGGTTCTTATTTTAAGTTACTTTTGTTGAAGTAACTTAAAGTGATTTATAAGTTGTGCTTTCAAGTGGTTTCCTTTATCTCCTGATCTCGCAACCAAAACTAAATATTCCATCTGGTCTCGTGACTTGGCGCAAGCTTCTATCTCTTAATCCCAAGATAAATGGAATATACTCTAATTCATTCAGAGATTAAGCATAGATGGTTGATCTTGATTTGATCATGTAGTTGGCACATGATCACGAGATAAATATGAAGCTTGCTCAAATATTTAGAGAATCAGTGACAATCGTGGATGCAAGTTTTGATCGTGTGGCTAGCACTAGATCTCTTGACTTAACTCAAGTTATGTGAATTATTCAGCGACTTGGAGATCGCTCAGTCGCGTAACCTTGAAATTTAACCTAAGGTTAAGACAAAGTTCATTTTTTCTCAGTCGTGTGATCTCCAAATGAAATTAAAGTAAGTGAAATATCATGAGATTCAGCGAGGATTGTTGATCTTTTATCAGATGAGTTGCTGGTGCATGATCTCCAAACAAATGCCAAGGTCAAGGATTTCTTCAGTGATTAAGCGCTAGCCATAGATATTGTTATATCTTTGAGAAGATCGTGTGGCCTACGTGGGATCTCTTAATTAACTCATGAGTTAGTAAATCTTTCAGAGATTTGGAGATAACAAAGTCATGCAATCTCTAGGCAGACCTGAGGTTAAGGCTAAGTCAAGTAAAGTTTATTCTGAGATTTAGAGATAGCTTTGTCATGTAATCTCAGAATGAAAGAAAGGTTAAGCATATAGTCTCGAGATTCAGCACAGGCCATTGGATTAAAAAATAATCAAGGGTTGTCGTTTAATCTCAGGAGGTTTTGATGAAGTACAAAAAGATTGTGAGATTCAGTGCAGATTGTTGATTAAGAAAATATCTAAGGGATGACGCTAAATCTCCAAACATAACCCAAGTTAGAAGAATTATTCAGTGACTTGGAGATTTTATCACTCGTTGAATCTCGAGAAGGACCTTGGTTAGTTGTGGTTAAGTCAGAGATGAGTCAAGTTTTGCTGCGAGTAAATCTGGAAGGTAGATCAAAATCAGATCTTATCACTGGAACTGAATCACTATAAGAATTCAAAAGGTCATGAGTTATTCAACGATCAAGAGGTAATTAGCTAAGATGCAGACATGTGTCTAAGTGGCTAAGAGATCTGTGGTATTCGTGAAGTCTCCAAACAAACCCAAGGTTAAGCAAATTATCTAGTGACTCAGAGATAGCCTTTAGTCATGTGATCTTGTAAAAAACTGGAGTTAAGGCCAAAGGTAATCGGGAGATTCATCGCAGGCCGTAGATTAAAAAGAAGATCAAGGGTGATCGCGTAATCTCCAGACAAATTGAGCAAGTACAAAATGATTCAGAGACTCATTACAAGTTGTAGATCAAGATCTAATCGTGTGGTCTACACATGATCTCTGAATAAACTCAGGGTAAAGTGAAACATTCACTGACTTTGAGTTTGCTTAGTCGTGTGATCTCCAAAGTACTTAAGGTTAAGTTAAGATAATAAGCTGAGTTGACAAGAAAGATCTGAACCATTGAGGTGACTTAAATCTTATGGCATGCGTGTAATCTCTGAATAGATCCAAGGTTAGTTGAAATGATCAACTTCAGAGACTTAGTTAGTCTCTAGATCTCCAGATAGACTCATAGTTAAGACAGGGTTATTCTTTTTGCCTTGTCACGGGATCTCTGAATGAACCTGAGGTTAAGAAAAAAGCTCAGCAACTCAGCGAGGATCATAGATATTGTGTCAGATGAACGGCTAGCGTTAAGTCTCTAGATGAAACTTGGGTTAAGAGAAATATTCAGAGACTTGGAGATAACATAGTCGTGCAATCTACAGATTTGAATCATGGTCAAAGTAAATCCTAGTAAGGTTTATTCAATGATTCAGAGATAAGAAGGAACAAGTTACTCAGTGTTAATAGGTACACCAATGCAAGTTAGAGTTAAAATTATTGGCCAGCGTATAATCTTAGAACAAAGCTAGTCTTAAGCAAACCATCTAGAGACTCAACAGAAGTCATAGATCAAGATCTCATCGTGTGGCTGGCGCTAGATCTATGAATATAACTAGAGTTAGTAGAAACATTCAGAGAATTGGAGACAACACAGTCGGACAATCTCTAGATAGACTGTGGTAAGAGTAAGGTGAAATAATAAGGGTTTGTTCTCGCGCTATTATAAGTGTGAGATATGAAAATTAGAAATAAGGGAGCATAATAACAAATAAAAACACTCAACAACTAATAATCTAAACTACATACATGCTAAGACATAAAATGAAAACTTGAAATAAGTTAAATGAAGAAAGGGACAACCTCCTACAAGCTCATTCAAACTCCATTTTGTTCATTGAATTTGTCCATTTGTTGTGGATGTGTGCTCATGGATGTGCTTCAAGCTTCAACCTATGATCTCAAACTGGCATTATAACTCTTCTCTAAAAGATGGATTTATGATTTTCTCTCAAAATAGCATTATAACTCTACATGGAAGGTGGATTCAAAATATGAAGGAAAGGGGTTCCTTATATAGGCAATGGGTAGGAAAATCAAGGGCTCAGATGCAAAGCTGAAGAGAGGTCCTGTAGACACCTAAATTTGACCAGGTGTATCTTAAGCATTCAAAATTGTAAATCTCAGTCAAATGCCTCAAATATCATCTCAATGCATTAGAATAGATCAAATCAAATGGACATTTATCAAGCAAAGTGGACAAAAATCAAATTAAATTAAAGGGTTAAATAATCATGAAATAAAATAATTAAATTCAAGCCTAAAAGGGATTAATCAAATTATGAAATTGATTTTAATCAATTAATTGTATAGTTTAAATCAAAAGAATCAAATCCAACCCATTCACCCTTACATGGCTAAATTAATTAAATAATTGAGTTATTTAATTCCTAATTTCTTTGAGGACAACCACTCAATTTTCCCTCCATTTGAAAACACCTCAAAGCTTTTGACTCAACCAAAGCTTGATCATGATCAACTCACTCTACCCCTACCCTTGGGAAATTTCTATAAATACAAGCCATTTTCTTTGTGTTTGGGATCCAAGAATTTCAAGAGAAAAGCATCCTTATTATAGGCATTTGAGAGCTTTTGATAATATTTTAGCATTTGCATAGTATTTAAAGTATCATCTTTAGAAGCATTTGTTGATTTTATAGCATATCTTGGAGCATTTGAGCTAGATTAAAGCATTGTTTATCATTTTCTTCTCATTCTAGGATTGTCCTTGAGAGAGATTAAGACTGAGAGCTCTCTTAACAAAGCTTAGATAGAGAACCATGAGATGTTATGGGTTTTGTATGCACCCTAAAATGGTCGCCTAGACTTTGGGCTCCATTTTATTATTTTATCAATTTATCAAATCCCTGAATCAATATTTTCAAATATCAACAATATCAATTATATCAATTTCCTTGATCAAATCATAATCAATTCAATATTTCTTAAGGTTTGAGCCTTA
>MU225789.1:3267463-3282831 GCA_018584345.1 Thuja plicata
TCTTTGTTGCATTTCACATAGCTTTCATATTTGTTTTCATAGTTGCATTATCATAGCATTCATAGCTTAGTTTCCTTTTATGCAATAGAATAATCTCACATAGTCTAAATAGGAAGGCTTGGTAACAATTGTTCTTTCCTTTCATAGATTAGTTGCATTGTACTTTCTTTTTCATAGTTTAGCTTGCATTATCATTTAGATTTGCATTGCATTGCATACATTTTTGATTCTTGAGGATATTGGCATTCTTTCCCTTGTCTTCATTGAATCTCTCATTGTATGGTTTATTGGCAAGGTCATGAGTTTATAGCTCTAGCTGAGAGCAATTTTACAAATCTTGCAACTCCATGCATAGAGAGCTATGGATCGATTTGTGAGGGCTCATTCTTGAGTTTCCTTGCATGTAAGGATTCATAGAAGTGCACTAATTTTGTGTGTACAGGTTTAACTTCAATTCTTAGATTAAATAGCATTGTCTTTCCATAGAGTTGTCATTACTAATCCTAATTTCATGAAGGTGTAATCTCACACACACAAATGGTGCCCACCGTGGGGCTTTAAGCCTCATTTCTAACATTTATTCTCTTAAAATTTTGTGTGTTTCAGATCATTTTTCTTGTTATTTTGCAGAAAGAGGGTGAAGAGCCGTGTACAAAGATTTAAGAGCCACGTATGAAGTTTTAAGAGCCACGTACGAAGATTTAAGAGCCGCGTACAAAGATTTAAGAGCTGCGTATGAAGATTTAAGAGCCGTTTAAGGATTTTTCTTCTATTTTTGTCTTTCATTCTTAGTCCGCCTGTGAGATAAAGTGTGTTTCCTATGAGATAAAGTGTGTCACCTGTGAACTTCTAAGAGCTGCATTCCAGAAACTTTTGACCGCACTTTGCATGTTCTGTGCCGCCTGTCATTTTTATTTGGCCGCCTGTGGAATTTCCAGGGCCACCTATTAAGATTTAAAAGTCACTTTGAAAGTTTTTATTTACGCATAGTAACAGTTAAATGCCACTTATTAGCTGTTAAATTCCACGTAGGTCTTTCTGCTTTAAATCAAGTTTTTAATGGTCTATCACTGTTTTGACTCTCTATGTTTTTCTTTGCTACAAATGAAAAATACCTGAAAGTGCAGAAACCAGAGAAATGAGTCACAAGGCCTAGAAAAGAGGTAAGGATTAAGGCTAAATATGATAAGCAATGCATGCATCTAATCTTTTAGAGAGTTTATTTGAAGAAGAACACCTTTATGATCATTATATTAAAGTGTTTTTTGCTTATAAAGGAAAGTTTCCTACTCTTTGATTAATTTCCATTCTTAAGTTCTTTAAGCTTTGATTTGAAAATTTTGATTAAAAGAGCTTTTAGGAGGGAGATTGTCATTTTGTTTTCCAAGTTTTTATTCACTTTGTTTCTATTGTGTTGACTAACTTGTTGGAGGAGTCGGAGTGGGAATGATCGTCACTAGGTGAGTTGAAATAAAGCACAAATCAATCAAAAATGTGCCTAACCTTTGCTAGCTTAGAAAATGAGGTATTTATCTTCACAAGCTAGCATTGATTAAATTGTGGCATTTCATTTAAATCTAGTAATTAGGAAAATCCTTCTAATTTTCTAAATTGAACAAGCATTAGGCATATGCTCTTCACTTTTTGAAGTGAATAAAAAATCCAAACGTGTAAAGTCAATTTAGAGCAAAGAAAAGGATAAGGAATTGAACCACACATCTCAATTTTAAGAACCTCCTTGTCAAGAGGTCGAAAATGAACAATTTTTGCTTCAGGTGTTTGGAACAAAGGAAGACAATTGGGATATGCTCTTCATTCTTTGAGTGAATCAGATTCCCAAACTTGTTGGACTAAGTTCAATTCTTTCTTTCCATATACATGCTAGCTAAAATAGAGCTTTAAAGGGCCTGCCTCCTGAGATTCGCCTTACGAGGACGGTGAGAGGGAATGACCCAAAGTGGGAGATATTCGCTTTTGCCGTGATGTCGTCTGACCCACTATAAATAAATGCACTTTATCTTAATCGAAAAGTGACTAAACCTTGTGCAATCCATCCTCACTTCCTCGAGTAGTCCTTCGATATTGTGCAAAATCATACTTTCATGCGTGTGGGAAGCCCATTAGGGGGTAAAGGAACTTGGAAAGATTTAGAACAGAGGTGAATTAAAACCTTGTTAAATAGCATACCTACCTTTTTAGAGCCATTGTTAAAATCCAAAATTGTTTGAGTCTAAGGTAGATTATTCGGAAGAAATTCTTGTGTATACTCGTAAAAACATCTGAGAACATACACTTTTAGTGTTGTTTTAGGGATATGGTGCAAATTTGATGTGTGTGTTGATTTTGTATTTCATTTTTATGCAAGAATATTCTTTAATAGGTCAGATAAAAAACCTTTAAACTTTTAAAATCCAAAAAAATTGAAAATTTCAACTTTGATCAATAAAGAGTTGCCTACAAACAATTCTGGGCCGCCTACAAACAATTCTGTGCCGCCTACAAACAATTCTGGGCCACCTACAAACAATTTTGTGCTGCCTACAAATAATTATGGGCTTCCTACAAACAATTTTGTGCCACCTACAAACAATTCTAGGCCGCCTACAAGCAATTATGTGCTGCCTACAAACAATTATGTGCCACCTACAAACAATTTTTTGCTTCCTACAAATAATTTTGCTTCGCCTACAAACAATTCTGTGTCACCTACAAACTGCAAAGTGCCACGTAGAGTAATTCTAGCAACCACTTACCAACATTTAAAGGCCGCCTACACACAGGCAAGTGCTTCCCAGAAACAAAGAAGGGAAAATAGGGGGCATTTCTGAAGGGTTTGGAAAGATTTTGAAATTATATTTGGATACCCTTTTCAGAGTTATTTCTATCCAATGCAACAAATAGATCATATTCCTTCAAACATTCATAATGGTGAATCTATTTGAGAAATGAATCAACCTTATGGTGGAGAACAATTATCAAAATCAAGATCAAAATCTACATAGGACTCAATACAATGAAGTAACTGACGATGCAATATTGGAGGCATCCCAAGATCCCATATTCCTTGAAATCATGGAACAAATTTTGAAGAAGGATAAAGAAGCATATTTCCATAAATATGATACATCAACCTTAAGGAAGAATGAGGAAAAACAAAAAGATACATCATCTAATACACCATCGTTAAGATCAAATTTTCCTTCTCTTTATGATGATAGGCCATCTGTATTTTCATCTTCTCCAAACAAAGATGAATTTGAGAACAACAAACCTATCTTGGATCAGCAGAAATATCATGACCACCCTATTTTTTGATCAAGATAATAAAAAGAATGAAGAGCGAGGTATCATTCTCAAGCAAGATCTAATATACAAACCTCTATCTAGCAAGGTTTCTCCCATAGGCTTTACTCCTTTCATCCTTCGTCCATCTCACAAAGCTTCACAACTATCCAAAATTCCTCCATCAAAGAGTGAACCTAATGATGATACTTTCCACGTTGACTATTTCTACTCTCAAGGGCTACCTCTAAAAGAAACCCAAGCTAATTTACATCTTTCTGCAAATCATTTCCATGCTTCAAAGATCATAGACCCTAAGCTTCCATGTGTTGCAATGCCTATTCAAAATGATTCTCCACCATTCTTCCAAACATTCCCCACGCATATCCAAGCATCTACCTTGTCCTTAGAAGTGGTTCCATGTCAAGAGGATAATCCAAAGAGCAAAGAAACAAGTATCAATAAAGATCAAGATCAAGATGTTATACAATCCCCTCCCATATTTGATGAAATCCCATATCCATAGAAGCTTGTGATGATCCCCTTGCACCCTTTCATGTATTCCAAGCTCATATCCTTCCATTTCATGAACAAAGTGTCCTTCCAAGCTCCATATCTAGTCCACTTCCCAAGCAAGATCAAGATATCCCTTACACCATTTCCAATGAACATATTGAAAATCAAGAGAAAAACATCCACTCTACACCATTTGAAGATCCTTGTCAAGATCGAAGTATCCCATCAACTCCTTGTCATGATCCTCCATATTCACCTCTAGAAACCATCATTCCTCCATATCCCTTGCATGATAATAAATCCCTTCAAGACTCATTTTATCCTATCAAAGTTGTTCCTATAAAAGTTCTTCATGAGCCTATTGGTATAAAAAGATGAGATCCCTGGAAATATAACTCATGCAAAAGATATTGATATCCCTTTCACACCTCATCTTCCTCCATTCAAATGCAACCATATGCCTTCATCATCCTTAAAATCCATTTTGGGTTCCTATGTCCCAAAGCTAAATTCTTCATCCCTTCCATCCATATTGGGTCCATATATTCCTCCATCAACCATTCCTACCATCCCTAGGTCTTCATCCACTTACCCTACCATGTATCAAGATCAACAAAGGAACACATACTTGAAGAATGTCTAATCACCAATCCATATGAACCCTCCATATTATTCCCATTCACCCAAAATTCCCAAGTCTTTTGGAAGCAATTTGGATGTGCAACATAAAAATTAGAAACCCAAGAATCCACGTGTATAAAAATCACCATGTCCCATCTAATCGACATGTGAATGAAAAGAAAAAAGAAACATCCAAAAGGCCGCAAAGGTCCACAAAGGAAAATGAAATATCCAAGACACTACAAAGGTCCACCAACAAAAAAGAAAATTCAATGAAAATGTGGGTTCCAAAATCCCTCATTGAAGAAATGCATTCAAAAGGATCACAAAAGATAGAAAAATCAAAGGCTATGTGGATTACCAAGTCACTTTTGAAAGACTTTCACACAAAAGAAAAATCAAAGTTGACATTCAAGCTTCCAAAGACTTCTATTCCATCTCCTTCCCAACATTTTCCACCTTCCAAGTCTACTTTGGGTTCCTACATCCCAAAATCCACTATCTTAGCTACATCCTCACCTCCTTCATCTATTTTTCCTCCATCATCCTACCACCCTTCAAAGTGTGTGTCAAAGTTGATCTCTCCAACATCCACTACATATCTTTTTCTTATCCTCATATTAATTATCCAACACCTACTTTCCATCTTTCCATCCCTCTTATCCAATCTATGGCAGAAAATGTTCACCACCATCTACCCTTATCTTCCATATCTATCCTCTATCATCACCTTATCAATATCTTTGAGCATCCTAGCCATCACCATGGTTTATTATAGCATATCTTTCAGAAGATCATTGTCCAAAGATCCAAATGTTGGGGAAATTCTGAAAAATACAAAAGAAAAAAAATAAAAAATAAAATAATAGAAGAGAAAAAGTGCTTGGGTGGTAACCTGGTAAAACATGCACCATGGTAGCAAAATTAAAGAGAAATCAAGCCATCCTATGGTGAAAACCACTTCTTGTGGAACCTTGGACAAGTACCATGATGAAAACCTGGCAAATAGGCGTCATGCGTAATTCTTTCCTCTTGCACTCTACACTTGAGGCCAAGTTTCATCCACGCTATCCTCCATCTTCCTATCATTTATCTCACCTGCATCCATATTCCCTCTTTTACCTTTGGTCTTGACAAGGTTGACCATATCCATGATCATCAAGTATCTTGACACCGTTATCCTTTCCATCAGCTTATTCACTTGCTACATCCATGCTACCCTATTATGATCTTGCTTCTCCCCAATCTACCTTCATTATTCCTAAGAAGTCTTTCCATAATACCAAATAATCCCCTCATATCCTCCAATACCCTTTATCCTGATCGTGCTATATTATCCACATTTTACCCAAATTGATCCATTGGTCTTGATCAAAAATAAAGAACATAAAGTGCAAAATTTGTTATCAAAAAAACCTCTTGACATGTCCACTCTTTTGGACCACTCACTTTCATGACATCAGGTCATTATCCTATATGCTACCTAGAATTTCATCATTGGATTTCATTTCTTATCCAAAAACATGTCTCACATTGCTATATCATTTTTTCGTAGCTTGGGTAATCTTGAGGAGATGGTTCTAGGGGTCACATTCACATGTTTCATCCATCATGGTCTTTCCATTTCTAATCCATCAGCTTGAAAATCCATCTTTCATGTCTTATACCTTGCTAGACATTGGGGGCAAACCAATGTGATCTTGTTTGACAGATGGTAAAAAAATAAAAAAATCTCTAAAAAATAAAAAAATCTCTAAAAAATCAAAAAAGTCAAAATCCAAAAATCTTGCATAAAGTCTCTCAGTTGCATTGTCACAAACTAGGTTTCAGTTGCCCAATATTTTCACATGGTTCACTTATCACTTGGGGGAAATCATTGGTTTTGGTACGAACGGATTCAAGAGTGCTACATCTTGGTCACATGACAGAAGAAGATTTTCAGATTCAGAGGAGAGATATTTTGGAACCTTTGATGGATATCATTGTTCAACCCTAAACAGTTTGATCACATAACATAATCCTTGACCTCCATTGACTTATTTTATCAAGATTAAAATTTGACAAACCCTAAATGATCAGCATGTTTAGAATTATTTTTGAAAATCTTGATACATTTCAAAACACTAGGAATTTTTGATGAGTTTTTCATTGACTTTTTTGAGTCATGTTCTTTTTAGCTAATCGATGATGTTTTGACTAGATTGGTGGTGATGGAGACATGATGTTTTCTTAGCTTATGTGTGACTATTTTGAGGAAGATCCTTTAATTTGTGTGAATTCGTCTAAGTACATAGTCATAAAAAAACCATCGAGGACATTCATATAGGAAGGAGGGTTAACCTTTGTTTGTTCACGCAAAAGGATACCTTGCCTATTTAGATCTTCAATATCTTAATACCACAATCCACTTGCAACATTGAATCTGATTAAATCAGTATTCATACTCCCATAGTTGGTTATTCAACTAGTGAGGGTTGTACTTGGTTTGCAGAAGGTTACCAAATGAGATGAAAGTCATATTCATATTCTTATGGTCACAGTGGCACCATTAAGGATTGTATCGACTCCTAGTTCCACAATGCTCAATGATGAAAATATATCTCTGTTTGCATTTCTTTCGCAAACCTCAAAGATAATTAGTTGCATTGCATTGCATTTTCATGATAGATTAATTGCATTGTTTTAAGTATTTTTCCTTAATCAAGGGGGTGGAATTTAATCATGATTACATCATCAAAGTCCTAATCAATGCCCTCAAATGTTTGATTCATCAAATTGATCACATGCTACATCAAGGATATCATCAATATCAATTTTATCACCTAGGGGAAACCTCACCATCCGATCAACTCAGAGAAACCTAACTCTGTTTATCTCTGTCCCTATATCTGCACCTGACTCATATCAAATGACCCTATCTATCAAATTCCCACCATTAATCTTCCCATCCAATCTAATCCAATCGAATATCAATCAGTTGAATCATCCAAATGATCATCTAACGTCAATCATTAATCCTATCATCCATTTTCTCATCTTGAGCGCATCAAATTTCCTAACTCTAGATCTTGAGGAAGGAAAAATCAATCCATTTGTTCGTCTCTCTAGATCTGGAGAGCGAATTATCATTTTATCCAATCAATTCATCAACCTACCTATCCTTTCTGATTGACATCAATACAACATCAACCAAGTGATTCTGACTGACATCAAGTGATATCTGAACATCATCAACTTATCTCAAACATCAACAACATTTTCTCAATCATAGCTATTATCATCAAATTCTCTTCACACTGGGGCATGTTTTGTTTCCAGGATCATCATCAATGTTTATCAGAAATGAAATCATCTTGGATATATTCTATCAATAGTGTTCATCAAAATTTTCACATGTAAGATCAATATGCTTTCAATTTTAAGGGGGCATCATCATATCATCAAAATGGGATTCTGCAGCATATATTATATCAAATCTGGGGCATTAAAAATTCAAACTTTATTATTGGGGCATCAAATCAAGTTTCAAATCAAAGTTTCAAATCAGAGTTTCAAATCAGGGTTTCAAATCAGAGTTTCAAATCAGAGTTTTAAATCAGAGTTTCGAATCAAATTTCAAATTAGAGTTTCATACCAGGGTTTCATATCAGAGTTTTATATCAGGTTTTCGTATCAGTCAATCAGCTCATCAGTATCAAATCTATGATCAAGACATCAATTTTTCTTTGAATCAATGCGCTTCGCACATCAATTCAAAGAGGGGCATTTTTAGACACCTAAATTTGACTAGGTGTATCTTAAGCATTCAAAATTGTAAATATCAGCCAAATGCCTCAATTCTCATCTCAATGCATTAAAATGGATCAAATCAAATGGACATTTATCAAGCAAAGTGGAAAAAATCAAATTAAATTAAAGTGTTAAATAATCATGAAATCAAATAATTAAATTCAAGCCTAAAAGGGATTAATCAAATTATGCAATTGATTTTAATCAATTAATTGTATAGTTTGAATAAAAAGAATCAAATCCAACCCATTCACCCTTACATGGCTAAATTAATTAAATGATTGAGTTATTTAATTCCTAATTTCTTTGAGGACAACCACTCAATTTTCCCTCCATTTGAAAACACCTCAAATCTTTTGACTCAACCAAAGCTTGATCATGTTCAACTCACTCTACCCCCTACCCTTCAGAAATTGCTATAAATACAAGCCATTTTCTTTGTGTTTGGGATCCAAGAATTTCAAGAGTAAAGCATCCTTATTATAGGCATTTGGAAAGCATTTGAGAGATTTTGATAATATTTCAGCATTTGCATAGTATTTAGAGTATCATCTTTAGAAGCATTTGTTGATTTTATAGCATATCTTAGAGCATTTGAGCTAGATTAGAGCATTGTTTATCATTTTCTTCTCATTCTAGGATTGTCCTTGAGAGAGATTAAGACTGAGAGCTCTCTTCACAAAGCTTAGATAGAGAACCATGAGATGTCATGGGTTTAACTTCAATTCTTAGATTAAATAGCATTTTCTTTCTATAGAGTTGTCGTTATAAATCCTAATTTCATGAACGTGTAATCTCACACACACAGGTCCAGATGCCACTAGAAGAGAGCACATAGATTGTGCTTCTTCAAGTGCATCAAATTGTGACACTTGTCACAAGGGGATTGGGTTGAAAGTGGGGAGGAATGTGACCATTTAGGGAAGAGAGCCAAGAAGACTCTAGAAGATAAGGTTATAAAGAGGGGAGACTTTAGGGGATAAGGCCCCTTAAAGAGGGTGTAAGAGCCTTAGTGAGGATGTAAGAGGCATTTATGAAGGTGTAAGAGACTTAAATTCATATGGATAGGCTTGGGTTGATATTTTTGACTTTGACTTTGGGGGTTGAGTTCCTAATCAAGGATTAGGAATGTGACATGGTTAGGGATAGAATTAGGATTAGGGTTAGGAGATAAGAAGGGTGATTAGGGGGATAAGGAAGGGTTAGCATGTGTGAAAGGGTTGGGTTGAGTTAGAACTCAAGGTTAGGTGGTTGGGATAGGTTAGTTTAGGGGTTAAAGGGAATATTAATGAATTAAATTACATAAATAACATATTCATTCAATAATAGGGAAAAAGGGTTTTAATTAATTATTAAGCTATTGGTTGCTTTTAATAATTAATCAGGACTATAGCCAATTAATTTAATTAATTAGGGCTAGGGGATGACATAGGTCAATTAGGTAATGTTTAATTACTTAGTTGATATGTCCTAGAAGGCACTAAATATGATTAGATGTGCTAATCAGATTTAGGTGTCTACAATAAGGAAATAAGGTAAAAAGGTTGGCCTATTAAAGAGGAAAGATTCTAACAGGGTGTAAGAAATCTGCTGAGCTGTGAAAAAGTAAGAAAAACAAGACAATCATATCGAGTTTAAAGCCTTTTCACATATAATAAGGTTTTAAAACTGAAAAACACACTCATGACTTTTCCAATTGGGATATTCAAATTTGATTACCTGTCAACTTCAGGCGCCACGGCTAGGAAAGAATTGATTTCAAGGCACGCAGAGCTATGGTAGAAGTGATTGAGAAATGGTTTCCAAGTTCTTGACTAGACTGGTACATTCAATTCTCAATGATAAATAGACGCAGCCTTTGTACATTTTAGATTACCAAATTTTTTAAAGTACAGAGCTGAGAAATTGAATGATTTTTAGAGCTAAGAAATTGCTTGAGTTTCAGAGCAGGTTGTGAAGAAGCTGAACTTGAGTAAAGCCTATGTTTGAGTGAAGAATTTTTTAGATTATAATTCAGTAAAGATCAGCAAAGATGAGTCAAGATGGACCAAGTAGAGCTTCAACTAGTGGAGGAAGTAGAGATACAAAAGAGGAGTAGAAAGTGAAGAGAAACTACTCTGAGGAATTTGTGGCTCTGCTACCTGGGACCAACAAAAAAAAAGGTAAATGATGAACTCTTCTTTAATGACACATCAAATTGTAGAGATCCAAATACTCCTGGGGTTTCTATTTATCATATATTCAATTAATTTTATAGTAATAGGGACAATAAAATTCCCATATCAAACCCCTGGACATTAGGTCTGGCTAAGCTGATTGTCCCAGATATCTTCGTAGATGTATAATTATTGATTAAGCTTCCTAGAAAGTATGATTCTCTTTCTGTAACTATTAAGAAAAGTGATGGGACAACTTTAGTTACTTTGGATAGGGAATCTTTCATGAAGGCTTTTGATATTTACCATCCCTATACCATAGAGATTGATTTAACCAAGTTGCAGAATAAGTATGTCAGGGAGGCCAACATTGTCAACAGGTTGATCCAGGCTCATGTGCCCAGATAAAATAGAAGTTACATAGCTCCCCTACCAAATTCTACTACAATATATTTTTATAAGGATTTGAGCTTCTATATGAAGTATATTACTTATGGGTTGTGTAGGGTGTTGGGAATAGATGGGGGTAGTGAGAGGTTGCATGCAGATCTTCTGATGATTACCTTGGACCTTCATAACTCACATGCCAATACTGAATTTGACTATATCCAGTATTTCATTGACAAGATACATCAAGGGCTCATAGATATCCATAAAAAAACCAACCCCAAGTTTATGCAGTATTCCATTTTAATGCATTTAGTTTTGTACTTCAACATCAACAACATGGATACACAAAATTTGAGACCAAGGATGCAGTTCCATGGCCAACCAAACCCTATACAACTATGGCCTATGGTTTGGAACTATACTTCAAATGAAAATGAGTTTTGTGGTTTTCAGAATTGGATTGTGTATCCACTTTTAGGTTTGCTAGGTCTAAATGTAACAATGCTACCAATCAAGGTCCTTCAACTTCTCAGACCTTGCCAGTATGTGGGCAAGTGGGAAGGAGATCACAATTGGGGAGATTTATACTATGAGAGAACTTTTAATTTAATTAGGGTCTACGGATGTTCCCAACCCCCACACACACTTCCAAAGTATGTGCCTCCAAGAGTAGCTGTAATGGAGTTTATCTGGTAGCTAATGTGGACAGATAAAGAGCACTTGGCTCCCCACAGAAAGGGTACTTTCACACCCAGGAAATTAAAAATTTATAACTTTACAATTTGGAAAATATCCATGGATGTAATGAATAAGTGGTTGGGTCGGTATAGAATGAAAATGACCTTATACATGTATGTAGACCCAGAAGGTTTTATTAAAAGTGCAAAGAAGTTGTTAACTCCAAGTATAACCGCTATCATGGACCATGAGGAATGTGTTGAAGAAGACCTTATCAGTAATATCTTGGAAGATAAGGAAGAAAAAAGAAGAGCTGAACAGTACCAATACTTAATAGGCTTGGAGAAACAAATGATAAAGAAAGGGAACTCCTTTGGAGGTTTTTTCTAGGAGTGCCCTATTTGCAGAGACTCACCAAAATGATTGAGTCTTATAACACATTGTACAATCAGCTTGAGGGACTAATTGATGATAAGGAAAGAGGCCCTTAAAAACATTCATCCTCTAAATATGAAGAGGATAGTGAGGGAGCTTACTCAATACATAGTCCTCCTCTAGTGGATCAACCACTTGTAACAATGCAAATTATGGAAATAGATCTTACACAAGTACTTGAGGCTGAGGTAAAAAATGAGCCCCCAAAGAAGAGGCAGAGAGTTGAATCAAGGGATACTTCTCGAGAAAAGACTCCAGAAAAGAAGAGGGATAAGGTAAGTGCCTTGATTACTTATGACATGTAGTATCACCGCCAGCTTAGGAAGATAATTAGGGAAGGGAAGAAATTAAAGGAGGATGTACAAGAAGAAATTGAATTGCATCTTCAGCTATGTCAAGATGAGAGAGAAATCCATCAAGAAGAGTTCCTAACTGATGATGCCTTCATTAAGACAAAAGAATTTAAAAACTTCTTGATTTGGAGGAAGCAACAAGAAGTTGGGGCTCAATTACAATTAATAGAGGGTGGCTCTGCACAAAGCAAATATTTACAGACCCTACAAGCTTATGAACCTAAAATAGATACCATGATACCTGAAGAGGCTAGACAACTAAAAAAATCTAGTGGAATTTTACTTGTGCCTGGGTGGGATTTGGCTTCAGCAGTCATAATTGATTAGATCATAAAATAGCCAAATGCTAAATTATCTTCTGAGACCCAAGTGGGAGAAATGATAAAAGGCTATGAATATGACCCCAGATCTCAGACTTTGGCAATGTGGTTATTAGCTCCAAGGACACAGAAGCCATCTCTGGTGAGTATTGAAGAAAATATGGATGGAGACAAGATTATATGGTCTATCCATAATACTTTGGATTTAGAGATCACCAAGGTTGTTACCCACTTTGCATACCTTAATGAAGCAAAAACATAGCAGCAATCAAACAGATACAAAAGAGTCTTTGATGAGTCAATTGTTGTGGTGAAGGATAGAGATGTATGCTTGATTAAGATCAAAGAATTATAGGGAGAAGTAGATACTTTGAACAAGAAGTTAGAAGAGGCTCCTAAAGCTCTCCCCACTCCACACAAAGAAATTATGGATGCTCAAACAGAGACCACAAAAGATTTTCCACTTGGAACAGAGCAAGTTGAAAAAGATCAGAATAAAGTGTCTTTAGAATCCCTATGGGAAATCGTGCAACACATGATTGATGTCCTAAAAGTTAAAGTTTACTCAGTGCACAAGGCTTATAATAAGCTACCTAGCCTAGAGATGGAGGTCAAAAGACACATTGCAAATTTGGACCCATACTTTGGTACATGGTCAGGAAGGGGATCATTGTTTGAGAGGTTGGAAACCTTGCAGCCACATAGGATAGATCTCCCTGAGATTTTTTGTCAAGTGGGAGAAGTAATTGAACAAATTGGAACAACATTGTCTTTCTTTAAAGGAAAAGATAATCAAATTAAAGCAAGGATTAATATGTTTGGCCCATATTTGAACAAATTTATTCCTCCAATTATGGGAGAAGATGGTAAGATAAAATCAATGGAAGAATGGAGAAATGAGTTTGACACTCTATTTCCTATTAAAGAGGAATTCATAATAGATGACAGTGTCGTGGATATGGACAAATTCAAAAAGGCCTTGGATGAAGCCTTTAAAGCAGAGACAAACTTCTTGAAGTTTGTTACAGATGTCAAGGTCATAACAGATGCCAGATGGGACAAGAAGAAGGTATAGTTACAAAGCATTCAAAGTTTTAATTGGTATTTAGAGGCTGAGATTACACAGTGGTACATCATCACAAATCCCAAGAAGAAAAATCTAGCAACCATTGACCTAGATGTGTTGGATGAGGAGTAGAATGGCACCTGGCACCTGATCAATGAGAACAGGGAGGGTAATCATCATCAAGACTAGTGTAAGTTAGCATGTATTGGTGGTCACTAGGTCTTACAAAAACCTTAAGAGGTTACCCAAAATATATGCGGATAAAGGTGTCAGCTGCCAAAGATTTGGAATCATATCAAATCATCTACTCAAGTGTTTTCTCCACCGACTGAAAATGTAATTGTAATTTTGTATTCTAGCACTTTTAGGTTTAGCGTAGCCATCTGAAGCTTGTTGCATCCTTTCTCCCTAAGGATTCAAAGATGGATAGTGTTCTCTATATATAGAAATTTGTAAGATATTTCAAAGGATGATGAATTAAGAACTGCGAGGAAGACTTCTAAATTTTGTCTATTTTCAATATTTTTTGTCTCTCTGAATGTATTGAAGCAAAAGTATACTAATAAAATACAGTGAAGTTTCATGTTTCACATCAATGATGTCTTCTTGTGTTTATGTTTATTCTCTTGTATGTTTAATCTGTAAGGCATTTTAAATGTACTGGTTATAAGGTAACTATGCGATTATTTGTAAGTTTCTTTCAAGGAGGGAGTAAATATTTTAAGTAGTTCCAGAGGGCTAGATATTTGTGTAGGAATTTTATACATGGGTGTGGGAATGAGAAGGTAGTTTGTAAGGCACTCCATCTGAGTTTCATATGTGTTTCAATTAATTAGTTTTTATGAATTTATATCTGAATTGACTGTTTGCTTGAGATTAGGCACTGGTCTAAGTTTTGATAAGTAGTTATCATCATCAATCTTAAATCTAAATAATATTTTACTTTCATGTTATTAAGAACATTCATATTTATCAATTGTATTTAAGGATACATTTCATTGTATTGATTACTTGAAGAGAGAATCTTTAGGTTATCCTTCCTGAGTCTAGAACTGTAAAAAGAAGAAGGATGGGAATCCTTATTTCACTGCTACTTTCTCTTTCCAAGTTCATGGTCTGGCTTGTTAAGCTCTGCATTAAACTGGTTATATTCATTTGCAAGGTGTGTTATCAGTTGTTGCGGTAAAAGGTAAGAGACAAATTAGTGTAACCCTTGATCCACTATTAAAGATTAGTGAGAAGCAGTAAATTATAAAAGGTACACCCACCTAATTCTATGGAGCTCAAAGAGGGAGGATTAATCCTCACCAATTAGACTTTTACTTGTATGAATCAAGAATTGGGAATCTAAGAGTCAAGCATAATTTCTATATTGAGATTCTACAAGAAAAAGTACTAACATATCTAATGGGGCACAATAACCCCATTTTGGAAATGCCACGAAGTGCTCTACAACACTTGATTTGTGCAAGCTCTAGTCAGCCAAGGTTTCAACCCCATTCAGAGCCTCCAAAGACTTCAAAACTGAGTTTGAAGTTTCTGTACCCTGCTGCCAATACCAAAAATATGCAACATCTACAAAACTAGACGTGATAGATGACAATGAAATTACTGGCAGGCTGATATTATCAAAGTGAACCTCCAGGGGAGAAAATAGAACATTCTGAGCTTAAACAAAAAACTTACTAAAAATAGTAACTTTCTAGAAATAGCAGCTCTGCACTAAATAACCCTTATTGAAAAGAAACCAAAAAATATTTTT
>MU225789.1:3329113-3395520 GCA_018584345.1 Thuja plicata
ATGTAATGTACAAAAATGGGATCTCGGCAGGATCCATATATACATGTATAAATCTCAAAAAAAAAAAAAAAAAGACATGAGGCACAGTCTCAACTCTGGCCCGCCCCCTCTCCCAGATTAGGAGGAGGAGGAGGAGGTGGCATGAATGGCGCTGTTGGAGGTGGCATGGCTCCCTCTGACTACTGGGCAATGTGTGAAAATGTGGGTGCCCTCTAACCCTCAGGAACTGCAACATGATACAAAGCATAATAATACGTCACCCTCTGTCCCTGATGGACTGCAGTCCGGGCCTGTGTGTCTCTCTCAGCTCTCAGCCGCTCAAGCTATCTATCCCTATCTACCAAAAATGCCTCTACAGTGGTAACTCCAGCCTCTAAAGTTGTGATCTATGCTCTGAGCTCCTCTCTCTCATGCTCACACCTTGATAGAGGATCCCCATCTCTGCCAGGGTCCTTCTCCTGTACTCTCTGTCTCCGCTGTCTCTACTGCTCCGGAGTAAGTAATGGGCCCGGATCTCTTTGTGGGGCCACAAACCTGTATCTCGGCCATCTCTGACCACTACCGCTCAGACCACCAGTATCCACTGCCTCACCACCTCCCCCCCAGTCGTCACCATCATGTCTATCATCTGGGGGAGGATGCCTGCCGCCTCTGCCTCCATCTTAGCCCCCATGTCTACCTGAAGCTTTGTCTCTGCCGCCTCTCCCCCTAACAGGTCAATCCTCTGAATCATAATCCAACGGCTCCTCTATATGAGGAATCATCTCCTCTGACACTGTAAATCCCGGGAATGGATGCTGAAGCATATTTGCAGCATATCCATCTGATACACCTGCATCCTCAACATCTGGGTGAAGGTCCCAGTCTATGGCTACCATATCACGGATGTCCTATGCAGTAGCCTCATAATTCAGCTGAGCTCCCCAATCAACCACCTCATCCCTGATCCATGCATACACTGCCACATCCTCTGTACAGCCCTGTCACCGCCCGTACTGTCTCAAAACTTGTGTGACAAGGAAGCGCTCTATGATGTATCTGGTATGGCCGATCAAATATCTTCTCTGACACAAAAAGGGAACCTGCCGAGCATGATATGTCCATACCTCACAGTCTAGGTATGGTCGCCATACGACCTCTGCCATATCATCAAATAAACGACACCAGTACTCAACCTTGCCCAGGTGGGGCTGCTGTAATAACCCTACATACATATATACATAGGGCTGCTCTGGAGCCCTTTGTCTGTCCCCAATCGGCCATGTCACTGGGATGTGCTCCCAAGCCCATACCTAAAGAATCAAGATACCTACAGTCATGTTGCGGGTATGGTGGTACACAATCTCATGTAGCTCTCGGTATATGTGATCTAAAATGTAGCTCCCCCAGGCAAATCATCGGCGGTGGATGATCATCTGCTCTACCATACCAACCCAACCCACCAGGAAACCATGCTATCCTCTGTTTGGCATAAGTATGTCGCCTACCAATCCAGCTAAGTACATAGCTAGTCGATCATAGTGATCGACCATGTAGTCCCATGATAAGTATCTACGATCTATGCTATCATCCTGGAAGAACCTCTAAGCAGTCCCAATCGCAACGCCAGCTCTGGACTCAAAGAACACCTCATGTCCCACCATGGGCACGTGAAAGATCCTCCAAATGTCCTCTGGTGTCACAGTAATCTCACCAGTCGGTAGGTGGAAGGTGTTGTGCTCTGAATGCCATCTCTCAGCTAGAGTAGTCAACAACCCTCAATTTACCCCGATCTCGGGTAAACTAATCAAAGCTCACAATCCACATCAGATCATGATATTTTTCTCATCGTCTAATAATCAGCCAGACAATGCCAGAACTCATGCAGGATAAGTGCCTTGAAAGGTGACTACCTCAAACTAGGCCTGATTTTGACAAACACAGAAAAGCATCAGCATTCTATCTCCAACAGCAGGCATATTCCTACTCTACTCAATCATTTCCAGTTTGTAGAATGCAAATAGATCAAAACAATTTAAAAACATAAGTCTTTTACCAGATGCGATTCTGGAAAAGAAGGATACGATTGCGTATATAGGATGCAATCCTAGAAAAATAGGATGCGATCCTAAATGTGGGGTACAATCCCTGAAATCCAGGATACAATTCACTGATGGAATCTTTCCTAAAGCATAACTAAACCTTAAGGACTGGATGTGATCCAGGAAAACCCGGATGCAACGCAGAATCTGAAAAAAAATCAGATGCGATCCGGGAAAAATTGGATGCGATGCGCGTTTCACAGGATGCGATCTGGAATCCCAGATGTGATCCTATCTTTAACTAGCTATAAAATACACAAAAATGCTTGAAATTTAAAAATGCAAAATTCACAGGGTAGTTTATCGAGCACTTACCGGCGGTGGGTAATCGGCTGGGCGCTGGTGTCGTCGGCTCATCTCAAAATGATGTTTCCTCATAGGGACCACCATTTTCTCTGCAGAGCTCTCTAATTGGCTATAGCTGAATGTCAAAATAAATAGTGAAATAGTCAATTTGGAGGCTTATATGGGTCTTTTGAGACATTTAAGGTTTTTGAAACTACTCCCGAACAACTACAACATCATTTGTCCTCTCTTTTCTTTAATCGAGAACCAAATCGAAGGTGCCTATGATGTTTTCAGCAGCACAGTGTCCTTTTGTGATAGTTTCACAAAACTTGTGAATTTGCTTCCTTTCTTCACCATATTGGTAATAATTGCACATTTTATCATACATCTTGATCTAAACATCATTATCACTCATATTTTTCACGTAATTCAACTTGATAAATGTATATTTATTTTCAACACACCTTCTTCTACTCCACTCTCTCTGGCCTTATTGCTTCCTGCAAGTGTTCTGTTCTTTATAACTGAGGGATTTTATTCTTTTCCTTCAATTTCATTCCCGAGGGGGCATGATCACACTATAATCAAATATATTTTTTCTCAAAACTGCATAAACAATGACTTCATTATCAATCAAACTAAGGGGCATAAAAGTTTCTTGACTAATGTCAGAACTGTTGGATAGAAAGCTTTGGTTCTCATAAGCTGGATATCTTATGTTCTCTCATTTTAGAAGATTTTTAAAGCTCCTAGCAGCTTCATACTAACTTTTGGATAACAACCAAGTATTATCAATTTTCAGACGACAACCAAGTTCAGAATTGGTATTTTTAAAATCTTTTATTGATCTTTGGACGACAACCAAGTTCAAAATAAATTCTATTAGTTTAGTTCATTCAAGTGCGAGACTGATCTCATCAACATTTTGTTCGACAACCAAGAATGGGATTCTCAATATTTTTTGAAGTCAAAATCAAAAACTTTCTTTGAATCAATGTGCTGCTCGCACAGCAATTCAAAGAGGGGAAAATGTAACCACCTGAATTTGGTTTATCGCAACTATGGACCCTATTTTCCCTAAGTGTGATCATACCCTTGATTTGTGTCCAAACGACCCTGTTACTGCTTGGCATAATTCTTTAAATCAATTTAATATCCTAGGTGATTTTTATCACTGATTTATATTAACTATTATAGCCATACAATTCAAATCAGTTTCGACCAATCAAATCAAATCAAAATCAAACATGGCTATAGTATTTAATTATAAAGGAATTAAATAAATCCCTAAATCAAATACCCACTTGCAATTAACCCATTCCCCTAGCCTATTTAATTTAATTAAAATGGCTATAATCCCCTAATTATTAAAAAGCAATTTCATTGTTTAAATAAATAATTCCTATATTTTTAAATGAATTAAATAAGTTTATTTCATTTATTAATATTCCCCTAAACCCCAACCTAACCCATCTCAACCACTTCTACCCTTGGTTCTAACCCTTCTCAACCCATTCACCCATGCTAATCTAATCTTAATCTTAAATTCTACTCTAACCCACCTCCTAATGTTGTCACATTCTATTAAGAAATACTTAGTAACTCCACCCACTTGAGAAAGTCCACTTTCTCAAGCTGGACTTTCTTAAAGTCCATACTGTCTTACATCCTCCCTTCCCTCTTTAAGGCTCTCATTAATGCCTTCATTAATATGAAGACCTTAAGCCTATGTCTCTCCCATGCCTTATTAATTCCTTGGGTATTAATGGCTCTTACATATTCATTTATGAGCCTCCTAATTTATAAATGAACCTTGTCACCCTCTCTCTCTCTCTCATTCTTCTATAAATAGAAGCCTATTTTGAGATAAAATAAGCCTTCACCTTAGATCAAAAATAAATTGTTATGTTGTTGAATTAACATTAGATTTATATTTCATCTATTATATCATGCTAGTTCTTTGTTTCCATTTCATCTTTTAGAGCTAGATTGCATGCTTTATCATCTTTTAACTTGTTTTTAATCTAAAATCCTCCATGTTAAGTTGTATTCGTCACTGATTTGTAGCATATTCTGAGGGCTGATATGTTACTAATTACACTCCTAGTTAGTAGGCAATAGGTCGATATTAGTGGTTTGGCATGTTTTATCTAACCTTTCAAGCTAATGCAATGACCTATTGAGTGTTTGTGTTGTTTTCATCAGGTACCCATTTACACACACACACCTGTCAGCACAAAAAACAACATATCAATAATCTATCATCAAAAAACTACAATTCTCACTTGACCTAGTCAAGGTCAACCTTTTTGGGTCAAGGTTGACCTTTTTGTGTCAAGGTTGACCTTTCTAGGTCAGGGTTGACCTTTTTGGGTCAGGGTCGACTTTATCCCCAGAAAGGACAAGACCTTCCTAGTTATGGTTTACCTGCAAAGGTCAGGGTCAACATAACTGGGTCAGGGTAAACCTTTTTGGGTCAAGGTCAACCTTCCCTTTAAAAATAGGAATTTCTCAATCAAAAACATCAAAATAGGGAACCTACCTCAGGCAGTGGCTATCTGCTAGCCAGGCACTCTCTCAGGACCTCCACGTGACTCGCTCGAAGTTCTTCTCTCTTTGACATTTTTCTCCTTGATTCCAAGCTCTAAAAATGGTAAGAATGAGAAGGTAAGTGTTCTTCATCTTATTTATAGCTTCAAATTATGGTTTTATTAGGGTTTCATTTGAATTTACTTAGGTTAAATTCTAATTTCCTTTTACATGCATTTAGATAAGCATTCACTCTTTTCATCATAGCTTGAGTTTGGTAGCTTTATTTTTAGTGTTGTCAGTGGCATTGGAATCGTGATTCAGATACCTAACCTCTTAAATGAGTTTAGGAATATATTGAATCCTTATAAATTATTTAGGAAATGATTTTTAAATAAATTACATATCTAGTGTATAGATCTAACTTTATCACCCTGTTTCACCTTTCAGAATTAGTAAGCCGAAATAGGGGGGCATAAGGGGCTCTATGCACTTCTCAAAAGCATCTTAGTAAGGCTTAGGTGATCTATAGATTTCAATTAACCTCTTATATTTCAAGTTGCGGATACTAAAAGTTTCTTGTAGGATCTCCACATTAAGGACTTGGCTATATCATTTTTTTTACAATGTTTTCATACTTTAGCTTGCATATTCACATAGTGTCATACCTAAGCTAAAGTGGGGGATAAATGTATCATCTTAAAATGGAATCACTTCCATTTTTATAGGTTTAGCACCCTCATTTAGTACATTTTCATATTAGCTTTGTATTTAGGATGCACGTGCACTTGGTTCTGCATTTCTAGGTGAAATTAGGGTTAGGATCCTTTGGGTCCTCCTTAATCTCCCTTTCTATGACTCAATTTTTGGGTAGAACCTATGTATTGGCTCTCCTAAATATTCATCATACTTAATCTTTGGCCTTTGTGCCTCCATCCAACATACTGGTGTGTTTTCTCACCTTCCTGGGTCCCCGGTTGACCTAGGAATCCTACAGATTTCCCAAGGAGACTAGCCTGAAACCTCAGTTTTGGCTTGAGGTTGATTCTGACCTAGGTAAAAATCAAGGTTGACCTTGACCTAGGTCAAGTTCAAGGTCTTCCTTGACCTACATCAAGTTCAAGGTCAACCTTGACTGCTGTCAGGTGGTGGTCCCTGCTTTCAAATCTGGATCCTATCGGGGTTCTAAAACATAAAATAGGTCCCTAGGTCTGGATGCAGAAGTGTTTTCCCTGATATTCAGATTAATACATCCCCTCCTTGATTGGTGATTTTAATTGGACCATAATTCAAGGTGAAATTTTAATTTGGGTCCCTTACATTTCCCTAAGAGGTCCATATTGAGATCTCTATATAAACACTATCTTTTGCCTTCATTTGGACAAGAAAAAGAATCGTAAGATGCTATGATGCAATTATGGTTATGACATGATGATGAGGAAAGAATGAAAGAAGATGATATAGAAGGAAAAGACATGATGATGCATTAATACATTCAAGCACTTTTTTGAACAAGCCATTGTGGATCTTCTTTGGAGCAAGAGAGACATCTTCCTTCCTTCCTTCTTCTTGGATCCACCATTTTCAACCTTCAAGCATTCAAAAGATATTATCATGGGGTAGAAATTATGGATTGTGAGTTTGGTAGGAATACTTTAGCCTTGGGGGCTTGGTATACTTTCTTTATCACATTCAAATCTATGCATTGCTTTCTCATTTTCAATTCATGTTAGGGATTTTAATCTAGAGGGTTAGATCTTGACATTACATAATCGAGCTCTTTCCAAGAGTAACACACACACATATATTATATTATATTCAGCTATTCATGGAGGTGGAGATCACCAAAATGGGGGTTTGACTAAGGCAAAACCCTATATAGCCACCCCAAAACCCCTCTTTTTCAGATATTTTCAGGTGTTGTTTCGGGAGTTACAGGTTCAGGCATAGTGGAACAGAGTGAAGATCTGGATACCCTTTTCAGTAAACTTTCAAGATTCGAAAACAAATTTTCAGTTTGAGAATTTTTAGGTCAATTCTTCCCTAGGGTGCATTTGGCAATTCTGGTCAATGGTGACATTGACTTGAGGGTACAAATCAGAACTGTGTTAGAATGAAAAAATATTTCTGAGTTTTGTTTGTCTCTGCGTTTCTTTTCCAAATCTGGTTTCAGATTTTCCAGAAACTCAACACAGGCTTCAGAAAATGGAATTTTCAGATCTGCTATGATGTGAGGTTGGTATTTTACTCCATTAATATTTTCTTTCAATTTCAATTCTATATCCATTATCAAACACAAATTAAATATAAATGGTTAAATTATGGCATTGGTCTCTTTTATATATGAATATCTATTGTCCAAAATCTATCTAAGAGATCGTCCATATTTTTTTCTTTACACGTTGAAGATATGAAGTATAATTTATTGAGTGTGGCATAGTTGAACGATATAGGACATCGAATGGAATTTCAAAATAGAAAAGTAAATGTATTTGATCAAAAAGGAGGTCTAATTTCTACTGGAGAACAATCTAAAGGTAACCTATTCTGACTTGATACTTCAATAAAGAGTTGTCTATTTGCTAAGACTGAAGATGTATGGTTATGACACAAAAGGATATGTCATGTGAATTTTGACAACTCAATCAAAGTGAGTAAGAAGAATAGAGTAAGAGGTCTACCAAGTTTAGACAAACCTAAGAATGTCATGTGCAAGGGATATAAAGTAGGTAAGGTGACTAAAAAAAGTTTTACAAGAAAATCTTACACTACACAAGCTATTTTGGAGTTGGTACACACCAATCTTTGTGGTCTCATGAGAACACAAAGCTATTATGGAGATATATACTCCATTTTTTTTTTTGATGAATATTCTATAATGATGTTGGTAAGTTTTCTAAAATAAAAATATTATACTTTCCAAATGTTTAAGTGGTACAAGGATAGAGTTGAAAAAGAGACTAGAAGATAGATAAAATGTCTGAGATATGACATCGGAGGAGATTTTAATTCTGATGAGTTTACACTCTTCTACAATGAACAAGGTTTAAAGATACAAATGTCTGCACTGAGGACACCACAAAAAAAATGGGATAGCTGAGAAAAGAAACAAATCCTTTGTGGATTGTTCTAGAATAATGATGATTAAGAATGAAATTTCTCAAACCTTCTGGAGAGAACCAGTCACCACTTCTTCTTATACACTTAACCAAGCACAACTAAAGAAGGGAACTAACAAGACACCTTATGAGATCTGGTATGGACACAAACCAAATGAAAGTTACTTAAAATTATTTAGAAGTAGGTGTTATATTCTAAAAGATGCTAGAGATGGAAAGTTTGACTCTAAAGCAGATAAAGGAACATTCTTGGGATATTCTACTAAGAGAAAAGCCTACAAATGTTTGAATAAGACTACTAACAAAATTTTAGAAAGTGAAAATGTGAGGATTCATGAATTTGCAGAGAAGAATGATGAAGACAACAAAAACGAACCTGAGGATTATCAAATATTTGTTTATGTACAGACTGAGATTCTTGAAACCTTACCAAAAGCACAAACCGAGGAAGAAGATGAGAAGAGAGAGATTCCACCGAATGATGGGAATGAAGAGATACCACCAACTACCGAGCTAGTTTTACAAAATTATGTGAAGAGACACCACTCACCGAGTAAAATCATCAGAGACAAGACTACTAGAGTTCTGACAAGAATTAAGGTAAGAGACAAGACATGCTTAATATCTAAATTTGAACCGAGAAAAGAGAAAGATGCATTAGAAATTGAAGATTGGATGAAATCAATGAAAGAAGAATTAGATCAAATTCGAAAGAATAATACATGGAATTTGGTATCGAGACCAAAAGATAAGAATGTAATCGGTACTAAGTGGATTTTCATAAATAAGTTGAATGAGCGTGGTAATGTAATAAAAAATACAGAAATATTACTTTGCAAGGGCTATGCACAAGAAGAAGGTATTAACTATGGTGAAACTTTTGCACATGTTTCTAAATTAGAAGGAGTTAGAATTCTACTAGCATATGCAGCTTATAACGGATTCAAAGTTTATCAAATGGATGTTAAGTCTGCATTTCTTAATGGTATTGTAGAAGAAGTGTATATTGAAAAAGCTGAAGGATTTTTTGAGAATACTAACAGAGACATGGTATGTAAATTGCACAAAGCACTATATGGCTTGAAACAAGTACCCCAAACATGGTATGAAAGATTGCATTCATATCTAATCAAGACAGGATTTAAAAGAACAAGTGACAACAACAATGTGTATCTGAAATGTGATAGTAATAATAAATTTTTAATTTCTGAAATATTTGTTGATGATATTATTTGTGGAGGAAATGACACATTGTGCAGATCTTTTTCTGAGGAGATGAGAAAGGAATTTGAAATGTCTACGATTGGAGAGATTAAATTCTTTCTTGGACTTAAAATTCAACAAGTAAAGGATAGGATCTACATTACACAATAAAAGTACATTAAGGAGATCCTAAAGACCTTTGGTATGGATGACTCAAGACCGGTTGGAACATTTATGGTCACTTGTTGTAAGTTATCAAAAGAAGATGAGACACTCTACCGATCAATGATTAGTAAGTTGCAATATGTAGTACATAGCAGACCTGATATTTATTATGTAGTAGGGATTGTTGCAAGGTTTTCTTCTAATCCAAAGGAAACACATATGTCTGTAGTTAAGAGAATATTTAGATATTTCAAAGAACTGAAGATTTCACCCTACCATATAAGAAAGGAGGAGACTTTGAGTTGAAAGTCTACATCGATGTTGATTGGGCTGGAAACATTGATGATAAAAATAGTACAAGTGGCAGAGCTTTCTTCTTAGGAGAAAGACTAGTTACATGGATAAGCAAGAAAAAGAGTTGTATTTCACAGTCTACTATTGAGGCTGAGTATTTTTTCTGCAACTATGAATTGTGCAAATATTGTATGGATCAAACAACTACTTGAAGGTATGAAAGAGGAGATTATCGATCCAGTCACTATTTATTGTGACAACACAAGTGCTATATATATCAAAAAATCTAGTAATTTATTCAAAGACCAAGCACATATCTATCAAGTATCACTACTTGAGAGAACAAGTTCAAGACAAGCATATAGATTTGTAGTATATCAATTCAAAGGAACAGCTAGCTGACATATTTACCAAGCCACTATTGTTGATGGGACTTTGTGACCGGTCCAATCAATATAGGTAAGTTGTCACCGGGTACCGGGGTACTGGCCAACTTCACCTGTAAAGGTTCTCTGGGGAATAAATTATCTAGGAATTCAAGCACCTGAGTGTCAGCTCTTGACAGTGCAGGGAGCTAAGTTGGGCAAGTGAATATTTTTGTTCAGGAAGATAGTTGGTTTTTGACTCATCTTCTTCGGGGATTTTGGTGATGGGTCAGGGTTTCCTGCAAGCATGTTAAGTTTACAAAATAAATAGAAAAAGATATGCCACAGTTATAATTTGTCACTTCTACTTATAGTTGTGCAACATATTTAAAATATCAACCATGCTCTAATGAACTACACTAAATATTGAATACATATAGAACCAACAGTTCATACATATTCAATAGCAAGGGGATATGAGATCATTAATCTAAACCAAACATTAGAGAAAAGGACATTAGAAACATACAACACAAAAAGTATTGCTAACTCAGAGATCATAACATCAAAAACATCATTGCCTAAAACTGTCCTTCCTTCTTCATTAATAGAGTGTTCCAGGATCACTGGTGTGTACGTTAATGGCTCCAAGGGAGCATCTAACTACTAAGGAATACTAAGAAGTGAGCTCCTGCAACTACTAAAAATGAAATGCTAATAGTATTGTGATGATATTAAGTTTTTCCATTAGTACACTTAGTGAAAAACATTGACAGAGATCATCGGTACAAGCATAACTGGTGGACAGCAAGCATAACCGGCAGACAGCAAGCATACCTGACTGAACAAAATGTCACAAGGTAAAACTGCTAAGTATGGAATTGACTGATGAACACTGAAAAGTGTTGTACCAATGAAGTAAATAGGACATCATCGACAGGTCAATGACATAACACAAAGATCATCATTGATGATACAGTTTTAAGAACAAAACTGATGAAGTAGAAAAGGCATACCCGATGAACAATTCAAGAAAGGAACACTGATGGAGAAGAAAACTAACAGACTGATAGAGCAGCATGACCATCAAAACCAACAGTCAGTTAGAGAACCCACAAATAGTGGATCTGACTTTTACACGTGAGATAAAGCATTGTAATTCTATTTATAGAGCTTTAATTTGTTTTAAATCATTACTTGAGGGTCAAGAAAGAATAATGTAAATGTTTTAAAGCATCCTAATGGATCTAAAACATATCTAACTAAAGATCAAGGTCAAGTTGTAAACCTTGGATCTAAAGTTAACTTGCGAAGCGTGAATCAAGAGTAGAGCTAAAATCTAGTATAAATAGATGTTCAATCAATTGTGAATTATGGATTCATAATTGTTGATAGCCACGAAGAGCATCTAAGGAGCTGAAGGAAAAATTCATGCAAAGTTCAGAAAAAGATTATATCTAGTTATCAAGAGCACATAGAGGCTACCGACGTGCAGACAAAGGTATTATTCAATCATGAAAAGATGATTACTCATACATAGGAGGCTTTATTGGATCTATTATCAGAAATAAGAGATTGCATACATCATCAAATCAAAGACTTATGTAGTTGCATTCTAGCAAGTGCATCACATCTAAAATCCTTTTGTAGAAGGTGGACTTAACAGTTCTTTACAAATCTATTAACAGAGTGCACACTTAACAGTGTTGCTAAAGCTTCAAACAAAGTAGATCTTAACAGATCTCCACTATAATACTCCTAACAGGGTAGGTTATCAAAAGTGACCAATTGTAAGCCTTTACCGGCTCCTTCTTATCTGTAGATAGTGAAGTCTTGTGGGTAACAATCCCCACTGTAGTTTTTACTTCCTAAAAGGAGTTTTTTGCGATATCATATCTTGTGTCATGTGTTATCTATTTTCATGAATGTTTCTTGTATGGTTACATATTAAAGAACTTATATTATGAATGCATATGCATACAGAAAGATGAACAGTTAGATAAGATAATTTACAAACTGATGACTAAGGGTTAATGGGCTAACCAAGAAAAATTTTAGAGGTACTATTTTACCCCTCCCCTCTCAGTACATAATTCACAATATAATTCCAACATATTGGACTACAAAATCATCAATTTCTCCGACCCTTGTTATGAGGTCGAACTTCTTATTTATACACATAGTTTTCCCTAAAATAACCTAATCTAACTGTACACTCAACATTAAAATACAATATCTGGTGGTCGGTACTACCTGCACCACTTACAATTACCTCGAAAAGAGGAGAGGTTTGACAAGACAAAGGAAGAAGATAAGAAAGGAAGTTGGAAGAATTGGCATAGAAGAGATTTTTGGGGTATTAATAGGAGAAATATGATCCTCTCACTATTTGAGGAAACATGCCTCATCAATGCAAAATGCAGCTCACTGTCTTTGAGGAACTAGGTAGTTAATGTTGGAGCGGCACCTCAAGAAAATCACCTATCAAAGTCATCCCTTCATCTGACATGCCTTACTATGATCACTTACCTGTTGCCCCCTTATTAATTTCTTGACAATGACCGGTTACCTTCAGGGAGCCTGGACACAGGTCAATGAAAGAATACAAAACTTTTGGATCCAGAATTTTGGAGTTCAAGAGCTTACACTCAAAAAATAATGAATGTTCAAAAATGCACCTTGCTAGTGAAAATCTTCAGAGTCTGGAGAACTCTACTATCCCTTTTTGTTCTTGAATTCCTCCAAAATTTGGCCAATGCCATCCTCATCTATGTCCTTGACATTGTCTCACCAGTCGTTGATGATTCCAAACCTTTCTTCAATATCTCTGGCCCATCTCAAAATTCTTCGGCTATCTTTACTGAGTCATGATCCCGGAGCATAATTTTGGATATTATTGACATTTTCCCTCCATTGAAGTCTCTGATAGACTAATACCAGGACTCCATCAACTCATCAAATTTACTGAGGACATAATCCTTTGGGGCACAAGTCCCGGTGATGAAGGTGTTAACTTGTGAAACCCTTCCAACAAATGCTTTATATAGGTCCAAAGGATACCAGACTACTGTGATCTTATCTTTTAGGGCCGTAACCAATTGCTTGCTTACCTCAATTTTGAGGCCAAGTCTGGAGTGCTGGGCCCAAAGGAATCTGAAGGGTTATTCTCCCGAAATTCATGCCTCTATGATGGCTTCCTCCACAATGTTTATTACTTCTTCCAATCTGGTCCTCCACTCCTCATATTTCTCTATGTCCTTTCCCCATAGGACAACGGTGCTGTTTGCCTAGCCCACAAGATTATTGACCATATAAAGGTCCAAGAGTGTTGCCTCTAAGAGTTTCCTTACGGCCTTGATCTTCCCTTTGACCCACCCATCTATAGCTTATGCCTTCTTCTTTATGGCCCTTAGAGCATCCAAGTCACCCTGTGGGAGTCATATTCTAGAGGTGGAGGCTTCCAGATAGATCTCAGCTAGTGGCTGTGTAAATTCTGCAAGAAGCCCGAGGAGATTTTCATTCTTTTCCCTTTTCTCCTTCAGCTTCTACGCTTGTTTGTCATACTGGGCCTCAATTTCCCAGCTAGCTTCTTTGAGCAGGTCCAATCCATTGTGCTTATCCCTCTTCCCTAGAGGTACCTCTGTGAAAATTTATTCTACAACACTTACTATTGCTTCCTCTTTATCTGGGGGAGGGGTCGCAATGATCGTGACTTTATCTCTACTCGGACCAGTCCGAATAGAGTGGAGTGTTCAGGCCTTCTTTTCCTTAGGGAGGCTTTGAATTTGTCCCATCATCTCACCTAGGGAGAGATGGGCTTTTGCTACCATCAAGGCCTTTCTATTATTTTCTTCTACCAACCATTGTGGTGGCAGCGGTGGCCTTGCTGCTAGAGCTTGATCATTTGAGTCTCCTCCTAGTTTCTATTATTCACCCTTGCATCTATGGTCTCTTTGGACTCTTTCTCCTAATTTTTAGGGTTATCTATACCGTCCACCTTTGTGGCATCAATATTCTCTACCTCAGTGCTCTTGTCCTTAGCAGTATCTATGAGATCAATATCCATATCTCTAGGGTTCTCCCCCTCATCCTGCTGCTGCTACTCTTTTTCTTCTCTGACATCATCTACCGAGACATTCTCCTCCGTTGGCTTATCCTTTAGAGGTGGTGAAGGTGTCCAAACTAGATCTATCTATAGTACTACCGGGACCACATTTCCAAATGTTGCACTACCCTAGGTGGGTGGAGATATCTGGAGCATGGCGACTGAGGTTACAGTTGCTCCCTTAGGTCTAGTTCCCATAGCTAAAGTTGGCTTCTCACTTTTTCTTGCCTCCCTTCCCCCATTTCAGTCTTCAAGATCAGGATTTCCTGGACATCTAAGATGTCCGCCTGTTCTGATTCCTTTTCGCTTTCTTCCCGGAATTCTTGCTATGTGGAAATTTATTTTTTTGGGATCTCCCCATCAGTGAGGATTCTTTCTTCTTCTTGGGAGGCTATCTCATTTACCACTTTCCCTATGTCCCCTTGTAAATTTACAAGTTCATCTATCCCAAAGATGTCATCAAAATCATCATTCAGAGGGGAGGTCTCGAGGGAATTCTCTGATTGATTTTCTAGTTTGGGGGAGTCCAGAATTATCTGTACCTCAAGGGAGTGGGGCGTCCTGAGGTCTTTTTCTACCTTTGGCTAAGGATAATTTTTATTTTTCTTCTTCCTCCTTTTTACTAATGGCATCCTGACATCCAAAATGGCTGCACACTCCTCCTCCGCTCCTGTCCCTGTTACCCAAACTATAAGTTCTGCAAGCGAGGGGGAGCCGGAGGGGAGGGAAAGTTCTACCATAATAACCAAGATGCCTAGCCAGGTGCTTATGGCTTCCTTCATTTGGTGGGATTTTTCCATCTAAAGGTGCAATTATTCCACAACAGGAACTATGGATGAGATCTAGGGTGGGGTCCTAACTTTTCTTTTTCCTTTATACTCGCCCTGCGTAGAGGTTTCGGCCCCAGAAGTGGATCCCTGTAAAAATGGGCCAACTCTTTGAGTACTCTTCGGACATACCTTCTAAAAATATACATGACTATGTTTAATCACATCAAGGGAGATGTCTTTAATTTATGGGCCTTTCATGGTGTCCAAGTCCACCTGAGGGAGAGCCATTTTATCTACTCCCTGGGCCTTGTACTGCGGGTCCTCTGTGGACCTAGTATCTGAAAATTCCTTAGGAAAATTTTGAAGCTTGAGGCACTTCATCATGCTTTGCATCATTTTGACAAAATTCTGATTCTGAACTTCAAAATAATCTTGGAAATCTGCCCAAAAATCTTCAATGTGAGACTTGTGGGGGTCCGAAGCCCGGGGCAGTGCCAACGCTATCTTATCTAGAAAATCAAAAAATTTCCAGTCCAAGTAAAACTCTTCTAGCCCCAGACACTTTAGTTCATTGTTGGCATCATTTTCCACTGCAAGGCTACAAGTATAGTTCCCACAGGTTATTGGGAACAGAATGGTGGTGACCTTCTTCAATGCAAAGAAGGCATGCAGCTCTAGAATTTGTCTGTAATATTCCAAAATAATTATCCTATCCACACAATATTTAGAAATAGGTATGGTTTCCCAGAGAAGCCAGTCACCCGAATATAGGAGTGTTGTTTAAACTGAATATAATAATGGCCATAAGTGCTGACCAATACCATTGCTTCTTTTGAAAGTAGGTATCTAGCATCCCGAGTGGGTGTGAGAATATTATCGTAAAAGAAGGCATCATTTACTCTGTAGAAATTGGGGAAACTGGCCTCCCATTGAATTTGTGGGAAATAGTCCCACAAAGAATTATGGCCCTTGCAAGTCTCAAGCTTTTTGATAGTAAGTAATCCCTTGGTGATGGGTTGTTGTTGTGCCAGTGCCCACAAGATGTAGGAATTCATTTAAAATTTGGAGGACTGGGTGACCCTAAAGAGCTTGGCGTCTACGTGATTGGCAATGATAGTGGCCTAATTAAAATTTTTCCCACCGGAGGTGATGCCAAACAAGTAGTACATCCATGCCAAGAATTCCTGGGTATGGAGCTCTCCAAAGACCCTGCATAATGCGATGATCCCCATTTGTATGCTCTCTTTGAATTCTTTCCGGGGGATCTCCAATTTCATCTTTTTGTAATCTTTTCTCGGGTTCTTAAGCCATTTGGAGTTGAGGTATTGTCGGGCCATTCTTGGGAGCTTCTCAAATTCATTTAATGCCAGGGTCCAGATGATAACTATAGCATTGGAAAATTGGGGGATCCCTAACCCCAAAGAAAATGTTACGGTGTCTAGAGACACCATGGGCGTTGGGTAGCCCAATTGAATAGGAGCGGCAAGCATGACAGCTCGAACGGCTATGTTGTAGTGTTCTGTTAGTGTGAGGATAAGCTATGGAGCCTGCATTGAGTAGGGGAAGCAAGTGGCCTTAAGGATTTCAGAGGCGGCTACATTAAGTGCCATCAGATCTTCAACCTTGCACTGAATGAACATTATTTTCACCAAGGCCTGCATTTTGGCCCATGCTCTGACACTAGTGTCGGTGATCAACTACAGTTTGGAATCAACCTTTGATCCCAAAATAGCTTCTCTCTTTAGGTATTTCATTGTCAATGGGAGTTTCTCTAAGGCCTTCTTGGCCTTGGTCCTGACAGCTTCCCTTGTTGAAGTAGTAGTAGGGAGTTCCGGACTCCCGGATGGAGAAGATGATGATGCTTCAGACATGATTGATAAGTGAATTATGATAACCTACAAGGCAGGATGACTTTTAGTATATATATAAAACATGATAGAATTCCTGATTATGGAGATTTCATCATCACCTCACATCTATTCTGAAAATGTGTTAGTTTGCTTCAAATCTCAAAAATATATATATAATGAAATGACTTACTTGGGAATTTGATCTATGCCTCAGGGTTTCAGGGATTTTGGCTCATACGATGAATGAAATGAAGGTGCAAGGGGGAAATTGGGACCCAGAGTCCAGAAAACTAATTATTATTGACATGACCGGTAACTAGTTGTACTAGGCTAACATGGGGCATTACATGGGCATGCAATAAAGGGAGTAATAGAAATAATGTCGATGGCTGTTTGAACACGTGAGGGAATAAATGCCACTTGGGCTAGTTTTGAATGCTCACATGTGGGAGAATAAATCTTGCCATTAAGACTAAAATGATGGAGGAGAGAGAAAACCTACAAACTTGACTTGGCAAGTTGTCGAGTTTGAGTTTGCAAACAGTAGAAGGGTGAGCTTGATAATTTGGGTGGATGCGAAAGGGCACGGTGACCTCTCCATCAAACAAGAAGGAGGGATATATAGAATGTACATAAACTATAAGCACCTGCACAAAGGGCTGAAGAACAACTTGCAAGTCGACCCAAAACCAAACATATTTACAGACAACTTACAAAATCTATAGGGTATTCACAAGAATTATGCTAATTTTACATCTGCATAGAGGGTGGACAACCCTCTGGCAGATCCATCCCACCAACGGGAGGTGACACCAAGAACAGAATGGGAAAATGGAGAAAACAAAAACAAAATGAAAAGAAAACCAGAAACAAAACCAAAAAACACGAAGGAAGAACCAGAAGAGCCCAACTTAAAACATGAGGAACATGGGAGAGTGAGCATGGGAGGATCTCTCCAACTGATCAGCTTCAAACGACCATGAATGCATAATTTCTAGTTACTATTAAGCAGTATTTAAGCTCTGAGAACAAATCACACTCAATCGTTGTTAAATTGCCTTAATTGCCTTGAATCGCTCTAGATAATTTGTTCATTGTAAATGTAACAATGACTGGTGAAACTTATTTATACCCTTAGGGTAAACATCCCTCTTTCCTTCCACAAATCCCAAGAAAGGCAAAACCTCCAGGCTCTGAGCCTAGGGATCACATGTAACCGCACCCTCTAACAAAAGAGGAAATGGTAACAGAGGATCCCGGAGTCCGGAATCCAACTGGAACAAAGAAGATAAACACTCTGGGATCAGGTCCTAGAGAAAGGAAGACCAAAAAAGAACACAACACCGGCCCCGTGGAGGCAAAGGCCGAAGAAACAAAAGAAAACCAAAAGAAACCAAAGGGGACCAAAAGAAAAAAAAGGGGGACCCAACATTTTGCCAACAAAATGTAGGGATGGGTATGCAGGGCATAAAAAATGGTGACTTACTGGGATGAATTCCTTAATGCATTTGAGAACTTTAGAATCTCTTGTTAGCACAACTGAAACTCACCTTTACTTGGAGCACTCTTCTTGTAAAGAGTGAGGTGTGTGAGAAAATCTTACTCATCATTGATTCAACCCTTCAATCTTTAGACATTTGTGTAGTGTGTGCTTTGAAACAAAATCAAGCCGATGATTTCTGGGAGAAGCAAAGAGGAGACACTGAATGCATTGAACCAAAATCATCACATCTTGCACGATTCCCTAGATCCTAGAATTCTCAATTCTCTAGTTCTTTTCTTTTATTTTCTTTTGAAGATGGGAAGGTGGTACTCCTTTCACCGTGAACCTTAAGCTTAGCTAATTTTTACAATGGTACTTCTTTCACCTTGCCATCTGCTTTAAATTTCTGCATAGGAGAGACATTCCAGACTCAAGATATTTTTAGGATTTTCAAATTTGGTCAATAACTAGTGCAATCGATCTACCCTCAAGGACCATGCATTTACCTGCCTGGTAGATTTTCTGTTAACCAATGTCCAAACTTTCAAGATAAGAATCTGATGAAGATTACCCATAACCTTTTACCATACGCACAAAATAACTCTAGATTTCGGACAAATTCTACCATGCTAACAATAGATTCGGGACTACCCAAAATGTATAAGGTACCATTCCAGGGACCAGATGTCATGCGAAGCATACCTGTCTACAAGAGGAAGGAAACATGTTGGGAACCCAAAAAATAAGAAGAAATCCAAAAACAAAAGAAAAAAGGTAAGGAGGTGGTCCCATAGGATGACTGACAAACTATTTACAAGGACAAGGTACTCCCAAGGAGCACCAGGAAAATAATATTTACAAGCAGGAACTTTACATATAATACAACTTCGGGCCAACTTATCGCCCGCCTCATTTAAAATAGTGCTTAAGAAACTACCCACTGATAGGAAACAGGATGGCTTCTCTGGTCATGGTATTGAGGTGATAAGTATTAGCCCCATAGATCTAAGAAATTAGATATGGTCTGAGCCAGAGCCTTTGAAACTTGGTATGCTTCCCTTTCTTCTCCCAGGCCTTATCCCACAAAAGGACTAGGTCTGAAACCCAAAAGGCTTTATATTTGGCTCTCTGGTCAAACCATCACTCAATGGCCACTTGATGATGCACAAAGTGTTCCAGTGTCACATCTCTTTGTTCCTCCATTCTCACCAGGTTCAAGAGTCAAACCTCCATAATGTTGTCCCGGTTGTTAAATTCCTGCATAAAATGTAAGAACAGGATTGGTAATTTGATAGGGAACATAGGATTTTGGCCATAAACTAGGTGAAATGGGGAAGCCCCTAGGGCTTCCTTTATTCTGATATGATCCACCCAGAGGGTGAACTTACGCTTTTAGTGCTAGTCCTGGGGTTTTTTTCTAACAGATGTTTGATCACCTCTAACAGATTTTTATTAGTAGATTCAGCCACACCATTCCCCTGGGGGTAGTAGTTGTTGGAGAAATTCAAGGTGATATTCCTCTCATAGCTCCATTCTAGTAACTATTCTGAAGAAAACACCAGACCATTGTCACACACTATAGCAAAAGGCATTCCAAATCTGGTGCCTATGTTTTCTTCTAGGAAGTTGATAACTACATCCATCATGTTATTCTTGCATGGAATTGCCTCAGACCACCAGGTGCAGTAATCGGTAGTGATCAGAATATACTGATGGTTGGAGGATGAGTTGGGGTTGATTTCCCCAATAAAATCAAAAACCCATTGGGTGAAGGGGAAAACTTCAAAGACTGGCTGCAAAGGCATTCCCTGGTTTCGCTCATGATGGGTTGCAGTTTGGCAAGTGTAGCACTTCTTCACATGAGTGTAGATGTCTTTGAAGATGAAGGGCTAGTAGTAACTAACCTGGATAATCTGGTGGGTAGTGGCATCTACTGATCCATGCCCAGTTCCAAACTGCCCGTGAAATTATTCTATAATTTTAGCAGCTTGGTCCCTGTCTATGCACCAGAGGTAAATCCCTTTGAAATTCCTGTGAAAAAGTGTTCCATTTTTTATCATGAAATATGCACTTTTCAATTGCAGGGAACGAGGTATGTTTGGGGGAAGCCCCTCCAAGCATCTTTTATTGAGCAATAGGTATACCAGGTTAGTATACCATGGGTCTTCAGTGATGGACTCCAATGTGTAAGTTTGGCATTCAATGCTTAGAGTTACTTCCGCCATTGCTCTGCATAATCCCTGGCCTCGGACTATCTTCATTGGTTTCATTTCCAGATCATATTCTTGGAGGATGCCATCCATTTCCCGTAGCATTCACCTAGTTCACTCTACAGCAATAAAGATTTCATGGCCTAGTCCGGAATGATAGCATGCACTTTTCTCCAAAGAATATAGTGTCAAAATTTCTTCACAGCCCAGACTAGAGCAAAATCCTACTTTTCCAAAAGTGAGTATCAGACTTCAGTGTTCTTGAAGGGGGAGATCATGAAAGCAATGGGTCGCTCTTCCTCTTCAACTTTCTGGGTTACAACTGCTACTGTCGAATGCGGTAAAGTGAAGGAGTATATTTGGAATAGGAGGGAATAGTCTAGACTTGCCAAGACTGGTGCCTCCACTATGGTTTGCTTGATCTAGGAAAATGCTCGCTTCACTTTGGGGCTCCACTCAATTTTTGTATCTTTCTTCATCATTTCATTGAGTGGTTTTACTATCCCGGCGAATCTAGTGATGAACCACCAAACAAAGTTTATCTTTCTGAAGAAAGATCTCATCTCCTTCTTACTATCAGGCATCTCTAAATTTAGTAGTGCTACAACTCTCTCAGGGTCAATGTATATCCCCTTCTCAGAGACTATATTCCTGAGTAGCTTCCCTTAAGTGACCCCAAATATGCATTTCTTAGGGTTGAGGTAAATACCATACCGGCGACATCTCTCACAAATTTGGGCGAGGTGGGCGGAGTGATCACACCTATCCCAAGAAAAGACTATCAAATCAACCATATAGATGATTATGCATTTGTTTACTAGGCCCTCGAACACAATTTCCATAGCCTTTTGAAATTTTTCCCCATGTTGATAAGGCCAAAGGGCATTCTCTGATACGGGAATGTTCCCCACTTGGTGGTGAACATCGTTTTGTCTCTATCCTCATACTTAACCATAACTTGGTTGTATCCAGAGTACCCATCCAAGAAGGACATCATTTGGGAGCCATTAAAAATTTGCAATACCTCATCCAACGAGGGGAGAGGGTGATTGTCCTTCTTGGATGCCTTGTTTAAATTTCAAAAATCCACACACATGCAAATCTCACCGCTCTTCTTTCACACAGGGACGAGGTTGGAAACCCAAGTTGTGTGCCAAATAGGAAAGATAATCCAGGCTGATAATAGTTTCTGAACCTCCTGATGGATTAGAAGTTAGTTAAATGGGTATACCTACCTCTTCTTTTTCTGGAAAGGCTTAGCATCAGGTTTCAATGGGATATTATGAGTCATGATGGATGTTTCATAGGTCTTCAGATCCTCATACCCCCACGCAATAACATCAATATATTCTCGGAGAAATGCAAGAATCTTCTCCTTCTCCTCTAGGGAGAAGGAGGTGCTAATGTGTATAAATTTTTCTTCATCGGCTTGGCTGATGTTGACCTTTTCAAATTTTCCTCCTTTAGAGGAGGATGATATCTTATCTCGGCCCCAGGGGTCTGAATCAAAGATGTGTTCAAGAACTACCATCCACTTTGGGATGGTATTGGTTGGTAGGTCGATAATCTCATTATCTTCTTCACCCTGCCCGGTATCATCATGATCTCTTTCTTCCACTATCTCATCCTCGAAGATGCCAACATTGGCCATGAAGGCCAAAATGTGTTGGTCATCCTCAAAAACCTGAAAGTGAGTGATATTATATAGGATGGGGACCATCTAAACATAAAAATTCTGGAGCTGAGAGCTAGCCATTGGCTCAAGGGTGTTGGCAGATACATAAAGGGCATCTAAAACATAGTTACATTTTTGGGGAATAAGCTTGATGCCAAAAGCATCAAAGTCTTCAATTAAGATCCATGCCCAGTTGTGGTATGCACCAGCCTTTTATCATGACAAGTGTATTGGCTCTGGACTTGTTTTATGATCAACTCTGAATCACCCATTGCCCGGAGGTGGGTGATCCCTTTTCTTGATGCGCACAGGAGTCTGAGGACCAAGGCCTCATACTCTATGACATTATTCATGCAATTAAACTATAGTCTGTAAGATGCGAGGAAGGATTTCCTTATGGGTTTATCAGTTTTACTCCAGCCCTACAACCTTGTTTAGACCGAGATCCATCAAAATTTAGGGTCCACAAGTCATTTTTTGTTCTCTAAGGCTGTGAAGGAGAAGTGGCTTTTGGATTGATTTTGGGAGGGTTGGGAGGTGCTTCCTCTAGTCTTGGTGGTGCATGGGTGAGTTTTTCCTCTGGATAAATCCTTGGTTGGGATTCCTGGACAATCGATGCCTTAGGCGTGCTGCCAGATAGATCATGTGGTCCGGGTGATATAGCTTTGTGTTCTTTCTCCCGAAGGGCATTGATGTGGCAGGTAACAGCAGCAAAGCAAGGCTCACACTCTAGTTCATAATTCCTTTGGTATTGTACCTGACACTAAGTACCAGACAAGAGTGTTTCAAGAGTTGCCATGATACCTTGTGAGTTTACCTCACCCTTCAATTTTTCATCCAAGTCCTAAATTCTCTGAGCAACTATGGGATCATCCTTGGGAGTGAAATCAAATGTTAGGATCTCTAGGGGTCGGTATACCTGGGGGAAGATTCAGAGAAAAGGACTTTGTTTACCCTCCTAACTTCATTGAGGGCCTGCTTCATTCTAGGTTCACTCTCTACCCAGATTTGGTTTAATTTCCCCTTCCAGGGGAGCCATAAGTGGGAGAAGTCCGTGGAGTAATACCCATTGAGGGCCTTAGACCAATTTCAACTTAGTAACATCCCATAGGTCTCGGGGATGTCTACCACTTAGATGTCTATTGTGCTTGATATTTGGGGACCTTAGATGAGCTAAATCTGGACATTTTCCAGCTCACCCACCATTTTTATAGTAGTTTTGTCCAATTGGACTACTACGCCTTTAGATGGAGTGGGAGTGAGTCTCAGATTATGGCATATAGATAAGGAATGACATTGCCCAAAGCACCAGAATCTATGAGGAAGTTGTACATGTTCTTCCCTTGAATGTTCAAGCCTAGTAGGAAGAGAGGATCCTCTGTGTTTCCCCGGAAGATAGCCAAGTTGGCATCGTCAAATGTGACAATCTTTGGTGATGACTGATGACTTCCGGGTTTCCCAAGAGCTTTAGAAGGGACTTCTTCTTCTTGGGACAATTCAGAAAAACCTCCATCAAAGTCATGGAGGTGGTGGTTTTCTTTAATGCCTTAGTGATGTCAAACCTTCCCCCCAGGTAAAGTTGACTTCCCTCGGTCAGATCCCTGGCTTGGTTAGATCCAGGTCCTTTTGGCGGGATGGAGTGATCAGTTGTGTGTATCCTTGGAAGGCGTTGGTGTGTAAACTAGCCCTTTGCCATCCTAACTCTAAGTGTTGTAGGGAATCCATGGGCTGGTGAAGGCATTGGCCTCAAAGACCAGGATAGATTCATCAAATAACCCCTGTAATTCATGTTCTTCTTTGTCCTCTTCATCTGTCCCAAAGAATACGGTCTCACATGTGAAGGAACTATGAGTAGGCTCTTGTGTGGAAGATTCTAGAGGAGTAGGATTGACAGGTTATTGTCTGTCCGACTGGGAGATCATGATGATCTTCTCTAGTGTGGCACACTTCACCTCAGAATGAGATTTGGTGTCAGGCAATCTACATGAATTGGTCAAGGGGTGGAATTCTACAAGCTGTGCAGAATGATTGGGTCTAGCACTACCCTGAGTGGTATTTTGGTTTGGAGGAGGACCTCTGGTATTCACATTGTTGTTCAATTTTTGTTGATGGGGCCGAGGCCTATTTTTGTAGATTATACCTCTAGATTTTGTGTTTCATTGTCCATAGAATATATTCCCTCTCTGGGAATTAGATTTGTGAGGCACGAAAGGCCCCACCTTCATCTATCCCATGTCCATCTTCAAGGAGGACACCAGTCGCTGGAGGGATTCAACCTTAGCAAACAGCTAGGTACTTGTGTCACAGTGTGACGGTTGTTATGGTTGGTTCCCAGGGAAAGCGGCAATAGCTTCTGGAGTCAAGGACAACATTCCTCTAGCCACGGACGATTGGAAGAAAGGTACTCCAGAAGGTTGTGTCAAGGGTTGTTGCCTCTATTGTGGCTGGTTCTAGGGAACAAATTCTAGACCTAATATTGTCTGGGTTTGTGATGGATAAACATACCAGGCCTATTGGTCTATCAGCAATGGGCCCATGTCCATCCTCAGGGAACCCATTGCTAAATTGGGGTTTTATCCCCAGCATAAGAAGTTTTGTTGGGTATCATGTTAAAGGGTAGGCTTTGTCCAATCCCGTCGGGAACTTTGCTCAAACCGTGGGACAACTCTAGGGACAGGTTGTAAACCTTTTCCAGAGTATCTCGATCATTAGTGATAGTGGTTCTCTGAAGGAGAGTGGCAACAATGGGATCCAAAGCATTTAGGTATGTCTGGATGGTGACGTCAATGGATGGGATGAAGGGGCATGTACACTTCTTCAAGGCATGTTTGAACCGATGGTTGAATGTTGTGAGTGGTTCATTTGGTTCCTTCCTAATGGAGATAAACACTCTATGGGACCATGTCGGGTCCACATGAACGTGGAAGACCACCAGCAAGGTGTCTTCTAGATATCCTACCAACCGTTGATGGAGTTGGCTGGCAAGTTGAGGTACCAGTTTAACTCATTCTTTCTTAATGACAGAGGGAACATTTATGTCACAACATCTTGATGTTGTACTCAGTGTCAGTTCATGGAATCCTTATAGGCTTGGAGATGTTCTTCTATGGTTTGTGGGCCTAGATGCTCATATCTAGGACAAATATTCTCCAGATACGGAGGAAGATCATTGGTAGCGCAGGGGGACTTCCCATTGGGGACCTGGTGTTACCAAAATAATTTTCCATCAAGGCTACTAGATTTTGGCTAGGTTGAGCATTGGTCCTTGGGATTATCTAAGGAGCTTGGGTATTCTATAGTGTAGTGAATCCTCAGATAAAGTTTCTGGCTATTTGGTTTGTGGGGTCCTTTTCTTTCGAGCAGGAGGCTCGATTTCAACAAACTTTTTGGGATTTAGGGCTGATCGAAGGATTCTTTCAAAATGTAAGGGTGAAAAATACCCTATCCTTCTAAAAGCATGGTTCCTAAAACTATGGCTTGGGGAACCCTCGGGTGGTGTAAAATTGAAATCTTTCAAAGGGGACGAGCTCATGCCCTCCCTCTAGCACTAGTTTCTATTGACAGTACTTTGTGACCGGTCCAATCAACAGAGGTAAGTTGTCATAGGATACCAGGGTACTAGCCAAATTCACCTGTAAAGGTCCTCTGGGGAATAAATTCTCTAGGCCTTCAAGCACCTGAGTGTCAGGTCTCGATGGTGCAGGGAGCTAAGTTGGGCAAGTGACTATTTTTATTCGAAGGGATAGCTGGTTTTTGACTCGTCTTCTTCATGGATTTTTGTGATGGGTTAGGTTTTCCTGCAAGCATTTTAATTTTACCAAATAAACAACAAAATATATGTTAGAGTTAGAATTTTTCACTTCTACTTATAGTTGTCCAACATATTTCAAATATCAACCATGCTCTAATGAACTATACTAAATACTGAATGCATATAGAACTAGCAGTTCATACATATTCAATAGCAAGGGGAAATGCGATCATTAATCTAAACCAAACATCAGAGAAAAGGACATTAGAAACATACAGCACAAAAATGTATTGCTAACTCGGAGATCAGAACATACACAACATCATTGCCAGAAACTATCATTCCTTCTTCATTAACAGAGTGTTCTAGCATCACTGGTGTGTACATCAATGGCTCCAAGAGAGAATCTAACTACTAAGGACTAATGAGAATTGAGCTCCTACAACTACTAGAAATGAAATGCTAATAGTATTAGACAACAAAATCATCAATTTTTCCGACCCTTGTTATGAGGTCAGACTTCTTATTTATATACAGTTTGCCCTAAAAATAACCTAATCTAACTATACACTCAACATTAAAATAAAATATTCGGTGGCCTGTACTACCTACACAACTTACAATTACCTCAGAAAGAGTAGAGTTCTGACAAGACAGAGGAAGAAGACAAGAAAGGAAGTTGGAAGAATCGGCATAGAAGAGAGTGTCGGGGTATTAACAGGAGAAATCAAATGCTCTCAGTATTCAAGGCAACATGCCTCATCAATGCAAAATGTGACTCACTATCTTCGAGGCACCAGGTAGTTAATGCTGGAAAGGCACCTCGGGAAAATCACCTGCCAGAGACATCCCTCCTTTTGACATGCCTTACCAGGATCACCTACCTGCTGACCCCCTTATTAACTACTTGACAATGATCGGTCGGCTCTGGGGAACCTAGACATGGGTCACTGAAAGAATACAAAACTTTTGGATCTGGAATTTTGGAGTCCGAGATCTTACACTCAAAAAATAATGAATGTTCAAAAATGCACCTTGCTGGTGAAAATATCCAGAGTCTGGAGAAATCTACTGTCCCTTATTGTTCTTTAAGGTCTCCAGAATTTGGCCAATGTCATCCTCATCTATGTCCTCGACATTGTCTCACCGGTCGTTGATGATTTTGAACCTTTCTTCGATATCTCTGCCCCATCCCAAAATTCTTTTGCTATCTTTACTGAGTTATGAGCCTGGAGCATCATTTTGGATATTCTTGACATTTTCCCTCCGTCGAAGTCTTCGACAGACTAATACTGGGACTCCATCAACTCATTAAATTTACTGAGGACATAATCCTCTGGGGCACAAGTCGTAGTGGTGAAGGGCTCAACTTGTGAAACCCTTCCAATGAATGCTTTATACAGGTCCAAATGATATCAATCCGTCATGATCTTATCTTTTAGGGTCGTAACCAGTTGCTTTCTTACCTCAATTTTGAGGCCAAGTCTGGAGTGTTGGGCCCAGAGGAATTCAAAGGGTTCTTCTCCCAAAATTCTTGCCTCCGTGATGGCTTCCTCCCTAAAGTTTATTACTTCTTCCAATTCGGTCCTCCACTCCTCATATTTCTCTATGTCCTTTTCCCATAGGATGATGGCGCCACTTACCTGGCCCACAAAATTACTGACCAGATAAAGGTCCAGAAGTGTCACCTCTAAGAATTACGTTACAACCCTAATCTGCTCTATGACCTACCCATCTATAGCCTATGCCTTCCTCTTTATGGCCCTTAGAGCATCCAAGTCACCCTGTCGGAGTGGTGTTCCAGAGGTGGAGGCTTCCAGAAGGATCTTAGCCAGTCGCTGTGTAATTTTTGCGAGAAGCCCGAGGAGATTTTCAATCTTTTCCCTTTCCTCCTTTAGCTTCTGCACCTATTTGTCATACCGGGCCTCAATTTCCCGGCTAGCTTCTTTGAGAAGGTCCAATTCACCCTGCTTATCCCTCTTCCCCAGAGGTACCTCTGTGACAATTTATTCTATAGCACTTACTATTTCTCCCTCTTTATCTAGGAGAGGGGTCGCAAAAATCACGACTATATCTCCACCCGGACCACTCGGAATAGAGTGGAGTGTCTGGGTCTTCTTTGCCTTGGGGAGGCTTTGACTTTGTGTTGTCATCTCACCTAGGGAGAGATGGGCTTTTTATACTACCGGGGCCTTTCTCTTCTTTTCTTCTACCAACCATTGTGGTGGCAGGGGCGGCCTTGTTACTAGAGCTTGATCATTTGAGTCTCCTCTGGGTTTCTGTTGTTCACCCCCTGCATCTATGGTCTCTTCAGACTCTTTCTCCTAGTTTTTGGGGTTATCTACACTGTCCACCTTTGTGGCATCAATATTCTTTTCCTCAATTCTCCCATCCTTAGCAATATTTGTGAGATCAATATCCATATCTCTAGGGTTCTCCCCCTCATCCTACTATTTCTATTGTTGTTCTTCTCTAGCATCATCTATCGAGACATTCTCCTTCGTTGGCTTATCCTCTAGAGGTGGCGAAGGTGTCTAGACTAGATCTATCTATAGTACTATAGGGACCACCTTGCCAAATGTTGCACTACCCTGGGTGGGCAGAGGTGTCTAGAGCATGGCGACTGAGGTTACAGTTGCTTCCATAGGTCTGATTCCCTCAGCCAAATCCAGCTACTTGTTTTGTGCTTGCCTCCCTTCCCCCGTTTTGGTCTCCGATACCAAGATTTCCTGGACATCTGGGATGTCCACCTGTTCTGATTCCTTTTCTCTTTCTTCCTGAACTTCTTTCTCCATGGAAATTTCTTTTTTTGGGATCTCCCCATCAGCGGGCATTCTTTCTTCTTCTTGGGCAGATATCTCCTCTACCACTTTCCCTATGTCCCCTTGTAAATTTACAAGTTTTTCTATCCCAAAGATGTTGTCAAAATCATCATGCAGAGGGGAGGTCTCCGGGAGATTCTCTGATTGATTTTCTGGTTTGAGGGAGTTAAGGATTATCTATACCACAGGGGAGTGGGGTATCCTGAGGTCTATTTCTAACTTTGGCTGAGGATCATTTGTCTTTTTCTTCTTCCTCCTTGTTACCAGTGGGGGCCTGACATCCAAAATGGTTGTAGGCTCCTCCTCCGCTCTTGTCCCTATTACCCAGACTATAAGTTTTGCAAGTGAGGGGGAGCCGAAGGGGAGGGCAGGTTCTACTGTAATAACTAAGATGCCTAGCTGGGTGCTTATGGCTTCCTTCATCTCGTAAGACGTTGTCACCTGAAGGTGCAATTGTTCTACAATAGGAACTGTGGATGAGATGTGGGGCGAGGTCCCAACTTTTATTTTTCCTCTATCCTCACCCTGCATAGAGGTTCCGGCCCCAGAAGTGGATCCTTGCAAAAATGGGCCAACTCTTTGAGCACTCTTCAGACATACCTTCTAAAAATATGCATGACTGCGTTCAATCACATCGTGGGTGATGTCTTCAATTATCGGGCCTTTTGGGGTGTCCCAAACCACCAAAGGGAGAGCCATTTTATCTACTCCATGGGCCTTGTACTACGGGTCCTCTATGGTCCCGATAACTAAAAAATCCTTAGGAAATTTTTGAAGCTTGAGGTGCTTCATGATGCCTTGTGTCATTTTGATGAAATGTTGATTTTGAAATTCAAAATCATTCTAGTAGTCTACCAAAAAATATTTAATGTGAGGCTTCTGGGCATCCAAAGCCCAGGGTAGTGTCGATGCTATCTTATCTAGCAGATCATAATTTTTTCGGTCCAAGTAAAACTCTGCCAGCCCCAGACACTTTAGTTTGTTGTCGGCCTCTTTTTCCACTGCAAGGTTGCAAGTATAGTTCCCGCAGGCTATTGGGAACGGAATGTTGGTGACCTTCTTCAATGCAAAGAAGGCATGTAACTCCAGAATCTATCTGCAGTATTCCAAATGAATTATCCTATCCCCACAATGTTTGGCAATGGGTAGGGTTTCTTGGAGAAGTTGATCACCCAAATATAGGAGTGTTGTTTAAACTGAATATAATAAGGGCTATAAGTGCTAACCAATGTCATAACTTATTTTGAAAGTTGGTATCTGACATCCCGAGTGGGGGTGAGAATATTATAGTAAATGAAGGCATCATTTAATCTACAAAAATAGGGGAAATTGGCCTCCCATTGAATTTGTGGGAAATAGTCCCATGAAACATTCTGGCCCTTGCCAGTCTTGAGCTCGCCAATAGTGAGTAATCCCCTGGTGATGGGTCATTGTTGCACCAGTGCCCACAAGATGTAGGAAGTCATGTAAAATTTGGAGGACCGGGTACCCCTAATGAGCTAGGTGTCTACATGATTAGTGATGATAGTGGCCCAATTGAAAGTTTGCCCGCCGAAGGCAATGCCAAATAAGAAGTAGTACATCCATGCTGAGAATTCCTAGGTATGGGGCTCTCCAAAGACCCTGCATAATGTGATAATCCCCATTTGTATGCTCTCTTTGAATTTTATCCAGGGGATCTCCAATTTTATCTTTTTGTAATATTTTCTCAGGGTCTTAAGCCAGTTGGAGTTGAGGTATTATCGGGCTATGCTCGAATTCATTTAATGCCAGGGTCCAAGTGATAACTGTAGTATTGGCAAACCAAGGGATCCCTAGCCCCAAAGAAAATGTTGTGGGATCTAGAGACACCATGGGCGTTGGGTAGCTCGATGGAATAGGAGCGGCAAGCATGATAGCCTGGATGGCTATGTTGTAGTGTTCTGCCAGTATGAGGATAAGCTCCAGAGCCTGCACTAAGTAGGGGAAGTAAGTGGCCTTAATGATTTTGGGGGTGGCCATATTAAGTGCCATCAGATCTCTGGCCTTGCACTGAATGAAAATTATTTTCACCAAGGCCATCATTTTGGCCCATGCTCTGACACTAGTGTCGATGATCAGCTACAGTTTGGAATCAACCTTTGATCCCAGAATAGCTTCTCCCTTTAGGTATTTCATTGTCATTGGGAGTTTCTCTAAGGCCTTCTCAACCTTGGTCCTGATAGATGCCTGTGTTGAAGTAGTAGTAGGGAGTTATGGGCTTTCGGGTGGAGAAGATGTTGATGCTTCAGACATGATTGATAAGTGAATTTTGTCAACCTGCAAGGCCGGACGACCATCAGTATATATAAAACATGATAGAATTCTAGATTCTGTAGATTTCATCTCCACCTCGCATTTGTTCTAAAAATGTGTTAGTTTGCATCAAATCCCAAAAATATATATATAACAAAATTACTTACTTGGGAATTTGATCTATGCCCCAGCGTTCCAGGGATTTTGGCTCATCTGATGAATGAAATGAAGGTCCGAGGGGGAACTTAGGACCCAAAGTCTGGAAAACTAACCATTATTGACATGATCAGAAATTATTTGTACTAGGTTGACATGGGGACGTCATGTGGGCATGCAATAAAGGGAGTAATGGAAATAACGTCGAAGGCTATCTGAACATGCAAGGGAATGAATGCCACTTGGGCTGGTTTTGAATGCTAACATGTGGGATAATTAATCCTGTCATTAAGACTTAAATGATAGAAGAGAGAGAAAACCTACAAACTTGACCTGGCGAGGTGCCAAGTTTAAGTTTGTAGACACCAAAAGGGTGAGCTCAACAATTTGGGTGGATGCGGAAGGGCATGGTGAGATCGCCATCAAATAGGAAGGAAGGATATACAAAATGTACATAAACTACAAGCACCTGCACAGAGGGCCGAAGCACAATTTGTAGGCCGACCCAAAAACAAACATATTTATAGACAACTTACAAAATATACATGGTATTCACAAGAATTACGCTAATTTTACATCTGCATAGAGGGAAGACAACCCTCTGGCAGAGACGTCCCACCAAAGGGAGGCAATGCCAAGAATAGAACAGGAAAATGGAGAAAACAAAAAAAAAAATGAAAAGAAAACCAGAAATGAAACCAAAAAGAACCAAGGAAGAACTAGAAGAACCTACCTTAAAACACAAGGAATGTGGGAGAGAGAGCATGGGAGGCACTCTACAACTGATCAGATTCAAACAACCATGAACGCACAATTTCTAGTTACTATTAAGCAGTGTTTAAGCTCTAAGAACAAATGATACTCAATCATTGTTAAATCACCTTAATCACCTTGAATCACTCTTGGTAATTTTTTCATGGTAAATTTAATAATGACTGGTGAAAATTATTTATACCCTTAGGGTAAAACATCTTTCTTTCCTTTCGCAAATCCTGAGAAAGGAAAAACCTCCGGACTCCGAGCCCGAGGATCCCATGTAACCGCATCCTCTAACAAAAGAAGAAATGGTGACAGATGATCTTGGAGTCTAGAATCTGGCTAGAACAAAGAATAAAAACACTCTGGGACTGATTCACTGAGTGAGGAAGACCAAAATAGAACACAACACCGGCCTCGCGAAGGCAAAGGTCGGAGAAACAAAAGAAAACCAAAAGAAACCAAGGGAGAACAAAACAAAAAAAAAGTGGGGGTACCCAACATTTTTCCAACAAAATATAGGGATGGGTATGCAGGGCATAACAACTACCAAAGGATGTTTTTTATTATCTTTAAGGTAAATTAGGAGTCCTACCCCTATCCAACATTCATTAGTGAAAGAGGCATGTTGCATCAATTCTAGGATTCATTAGAATATCTATTTTGTGATTTGATTCTAGTGATCACACTTTAGGTGATGAATGAAGTTGTGTAGGGGATTCTATATGCAAAGATATATCATTACATGCAAGGTATGATTCATTGCCTGAACAAGATTTTGGGAGTATGAATCTTTGGCATTTATGTCAAAGAGGGAGAAGTAAGTAATTGATGAATACACAAGTGAAAAGACTTCATGTAAGAGGGAGAATTTGAAAGGATAATGTTGATGGACATCACAAAGAGGAAGCACAAGCTAAGAGGGAGCATAAGACAAAATAGATAGATCAGAGTAAACCATCATCAATTAATAGTGTTACCATCAATGCCAAAGAGGGAGATTGTTAACTAACAGATGGTAATAATGATGAAGACCGAGTTCATAGGAATACAAGATAGTAGAATGTTAATCAAAATTTAAACATTGCTTGAAGTAATGAAGTTTTCCTCTAAGCCCTCAAACCCTCCTAGCAGTTCTCCTATTTTACCCATAATAATACTATGTAATAACTCCATTAGTACATTGGGGATTTTTATCCATTGGTATTTGTGAATCAAATTGTTTCTCCATGGATTCAAATTTTGGGTCCATTCTAAGAATTGTATCATAAAACCTTTAAAATAAATAGGGGAACCCTTTAAAAATCTAGTTTTTAATGAAGCATTTCTGCAACCTATGAATATAAAACCATTCTCCAGAATAGAGATGCTTACCAGTTCCAGACGGTAGATTTTAACCAGTTGGTAATGCTAAACCCAAAGATTGTGTAGCCCTCCCACTTAGCATACACCCCATATTCTTTGCAATGCTCCCATAATCCTTCTAAAAATGTGTTTCTAATGATTAAGGTATTAATGTTGTTTCTAGGGTTTTTAGAATCTTTGTGTCTGGCATTGTTGACTAGCTCTATATCCTTCCTATGGCCTTATTTAATTGATGCTTTATAAGGGTTCATTTTTTTAGATTCCTTTCTTGGTGGATGATTTTTAATGTGTTATTTCATTTGACCAGGAGCCTTCCAAGAAGTGGTTTCATATCTCAGGCCACTCTTCCCCAATGCTACTATGTTTCCATCTATGGCGATAGCTGGGGAATTGTTGCTCTTGAGTGAGGCATTAGTGAAAATCCTCCTTGCAGATCCTGTCTTTTTTTGAAAGTTCACCATCTTCCATTCACCAACATTTTTCCCTATATTTCATTCTGGAGCCTTGTGAGAAACGCTTTCTATTTTGGATTTTTCTACTGATACAGAGCCACCCACATTTGGTTTCTGGATAGGGTTTGTTGCATGCATAACATTATTTTATGTCTTATTTTCCTCTATATCTTTAGGATTGGAAACTTTATTTTCATCAGAACTATCTATTAAAATTCCTTTTTATGTCCCTTCCCTCAGGGAGGGTTATCTTTCCTTATTAGAGTTCAATATCATTTCTTTTGGCTAATTTAGAATGTTATAATTAGTTATTTCTTGTAAATTATACCAGGTACTTAGCTCATTACTAACTTCCTCTTGAATAGTTATAATCTTATCTATTAATTTACTTAGGGATTGCATTCTATCTTCCAATGTTCTTATTATCTCCTCTTGTTTTATTTTTATTTCATCTTCATAAATATCTTCCATGTTTAATTTTTTTAGATTATCATGCTTTTCTATTATTTCCAAGTTTATGTTATAATCTATATCCATAAGAGATTTATTAGTATTCTTCATTATGTATGTTATCTATGTTGTCACTTTGTTGGTTTTCTATATTAAAATATAAGATTATTAATAGTTCTAATTCCTTTTTCTCCATGGGTTCTGATTGAATTTCTTTATTAATAATTTCTTTAGGTAGGTTTGAATTTTTACAGTTGTTAATAATTTCTCCTTCTTCAATGTTTGTTAACAAATTGGTTTCCTTAGTCTATGTTTGAACAAGGGTTTCTTGAGTTAAGAAAAAACCCCCTTTATAAGTATTAAACTTAATTGAAATATTATTACCCATCCCTAGTAGTTTCCTAGAGCATGTATTATCATTTTGTGATTTCCCCCGCACAAAATATTCAGATAATTTTTGGTTTTTAAAAGTGATATTACCATAAATAACATCATTATAGGGTTCCAGGTTGAGGATATATATATTGATCTATTTGTTATTATTTAATAGGTTCTATTTTAAATCAAGGTTATTTTTAATCAGAATTTTAATATTGCTTGAAGCGATGAAGTTTTCCTCTAAGCCTTCAAACCCTCCTAGCAGATCTCCTATTTTACCTAGAATACTACTATGTAATAACTCCATTGGTACATTGGGGATTTTTATCCATTGGTATTTAGGTATTGAATTATTTCTCCATGGATTAAAATTTTGGGCCCATTCTAAGAATTTTATCATAAAACCTTTACAATAAATAGGGGAACCCTTTAAAAATCTAGTTTTTAATGAAGCATTTCTGCAACCTATGAATATGAAACCATTCTCCAGCATAGAGTTACTTGACAGTTCTAGAAGGTAGATTTTAACCAGCCAATAATTCTAAATATAGAGATTGTGTAGCCCTCCCACTTAGCATACACCCCATATACTTTGCAATGCTCCTATAATCCTTTCAAAAATGTGTTGCTAATTGATGTAATGCCCAGGTCCAGTTGTTACCAACAGTCAGCTTGACTATGTTCTAAGGTCTCTTGCACAAACCATATAGGGTATTATTTCACCCTAGCTTGAGGAAGTCACTAAGATCTTTACCTCAAGTGCCCTAGACTAGGCTTACACCATAAAGCTACTATTTCATGCTATGGAACCTATTGGGATGGGTTCCTCTTCCAAGCTAAATTGACGGGTTCAACCTGAAGAACACAACAATACACACTACTCATGGAATCCATTAAATATGTTCTTTCTATTCACAAGAACTAGTCTATTACAGGATGATGTCTTCTTTTTTTCCTATTTCTTCTCTCATTCTTTTTTCAACTACTAAAGCTTTTCAGCTATATACCCACCCATCAAAAATATCTCCAAAATATTTGATACTCGTGGACAATTTCAACCACCCTGCACAGGCGGCCAAACTAAGAAATAAATGGCACTTCCAGAATAGGAATAGGTGTCCCTAATCCTTTCAAGAAAAAAAACATGTAGAGAGTCATTGCAAATGACCCAGCTGGTCACAAACGTCACATCCTGCTTTTCCTGGGTCATTAGCCAACATTACCAAACGCCAAAGTTGAATTTTTGAAATCGTCGGTTTCCAACCCCGAGTGTAAGATCACAAACCTGACAACAAACACCGATGCCAATGGACATTACCAACAAGCATCACTAATGAGTATCTCCAACAAGCATCACCAATGAACAGAAGCATCGTCGATGAATAGAAACCCACGAGCATTGCCAACGAACAGAAACTGACGGACATTGCCAATGAACAGTGTAACTTAACTGCAAAGCATTTATCTCCATTTTCTATAGCCTTGTTTCATTTCCATAGGTTTATAAAATACCTCAACACACATCCTTACTAGGAAACAACTACTTAAGCAACTATGGTTTTTGTTCACCAGCTGACCTTAGTCCTTACAAGAATGGTAGAACAAAACACCTTACAAACAAAAAATATGTTCTAGCCTAGAAATGTTCCTAACCTTAGGTGCTCCTACACCATACTCCCCAAACAAAAAAATATCAACTTCCAGGTGATTGGAGGAAGTCAGGATTGATGCCCAATTTCTGAAAATCAGTTTCCTGTACCCATGTAGCCTCTGAATTAGCTTTTCGCTTCTATTTGACCAGATGTTCCATATAGGTTTGTCATCTAGTCTGCTTGGAAACTCTTGAATTCAGAACTATGTCTTCCTTCAGGTGTGGTGTAACAGGAAGTTTAAGCACTTTGAGATCCTTAGTTACTCTTGTGAGATCAGAATCTCCTTCAGGAATTGGACCTTTATAGGATACCAAATCTACCACATTGAAAAGAAGAGATAATCCTATGTATGTAGGAAGATCAACTTTATAAGCATTAGACCCATATTTTTCCAATATTGTACAAGGGCCTATCTTCCTCGTCTAAATTTTACTTGGAACTCATTTCTACAGTCTTGCTTTATTGAGGTGTACCATGACCAAATCTCCAACCTGAAATTGAACATCTCTTTTCCTTGCATCTACCTTCTGCTTTATATGAGTGGTACTCTCTATCAATACTACTTTAACTGATTCATGGACCTCCTTCATGGATTGAGAAAAATCTTTAGCATACCCACTCCTCTTTGTATTTCTACCAAGATCTCTTAATTCACATATACCCCTGAGATGAATCCCATACACAATTTCAAAAGGGCTCTTTCTAGTGGACCTATTAACTATATCACTGTAGGAAAATTCTACTTGAGAAAGTAACTAATCCCATGATTGTCCATACTCCTTGGTAAGGCATCTCAAAATATTACCTAAGCTTTAGTTCACCACTTCAGTCTGACCATCAGTTTGTGGATGGTAGGCTGAGCTAAAAGAAAGATTTGTACCAAGCTTCTACCACAAAGTTTTCCAAAAATGACTCATAAACTTGGAGTCCCTATCAGATACAAAACTCAAAGGTAATCCATGTATCCTTAATTCTTCTCTAAAGAACATATTGGCTATGTAACAAGCATCATGTGTGGTCTTGCATGGTACAAAATGAGCCATCTTGTTGAATCTGTCAACAATTACAAAGATGTTGTCCATTCCTTGCTTGGTCTTTGGTAGTCCAACAACAAAATCCATACTAAGGAATTCCCATGGTCTATTTGGGATAGGAAGGGGCTGATATAATCCTACATTAAATGAAGTCCCTTTTTCCTTCTAACAAACCAGACAATTCTCTACATACATTTGGACGTCCTAATTCATTCTTGGCCAATAATAATATCTCTTGACCAATTCTATAGTTTTGTTTAACCCAAAATGTCCACTTAAGGAACCATTATTCTTTTCATGTACTAAATTCTCTCTCATGGAACCTATTGGTACACAAAGTTGTCCTCCCTTAAATAGAAGACCTTCTTGAAGAGTATACTTTGAATATTCACTGTGAAAATGATTTTGATACTCTTGACATACCTTGTATGCTTCTGCAAAATCTTCATCTGCTGGATATAGATCTTTGAAGCTTTCAATGCCAATGCTTCTTAGCTGAACTTGTTGCACTATGACTAACCTTCTAATCAATGTATTTTCCACCTTGTTCTACACTCCCTTCTTATGCTTTATCATGAAGGTAAAGGCTTGGATGTATTCCACCCATTTCATGTGCTTATGACTGAGTTTATCTTGTGAACTCAGAAAACTCAAAGCCTGATTGTAAGTAAAGACAACAAATTCCTTGGGAATAAGATAGTGTCTCCATTTCCTTAGTGCTTTCACTAATGCATAAAATTCCAAATCATATGAGGAATACTTTTTCTTTGCATCACTGAGTTTCTCACTATGAAAAGCTATTGTCTTTCCTTCTTGACTCAATACTGCACCAACAATAATATTACTAGCGTCACATTCCATAGTAAAAAAAATTTCAAAACTAGGAAGTGTCAAAATCGGTTGAGTCACTATTTTATTCTTTAGATGCTCAAATCCTTCATCAGCCTTCTCATTCCATTGGAACTTGGCTTTCATACCTCTTTTGATGGTATCTAAAATAGGTGCACTAATCTCACTGAACTGTTTGATGAATTTTTGGTAAAATTGTGTCAAACCATGGAAACTTCTTACCTCCATAGCTGATTTGGGTGTAGGCCAATTCAAGATTGCTTCCACCTTGCTTACATCCATCTTCAATTTACCTTCTGAGATAACAAAATTGAGATATACCAATTCTTGCTTCATGAATTCACTCTTTTCCAATTTGATTGTCAACTTTTCTTCATGCAATCTTTGCATTACCAATTGCAAATGTCTAAGATGATCCTCTTTCATCTTGTTGAACACCAAGATGTCATCTAAGTACACTACAACCTATTTTCCAATGAAGTCCTTCAAAACCTCATTCATTAATCTTGGGGCGTTTGAAAACCCAAAAGGCATAACTAGCCATTCATACAATCCTTCAATAGTCTTAAAAGCAGTCTTCCACTCATCTCCCCCTTTAATTCTTATCTAATGATATCCACTCTTAAGATCTATCTTGGAGTAATATCTACCTTCACCAAGATAATCCATCAAATCTTCTATCCTAGGTATTGGGAACCTATATCGGATAGTAATCCTATTTATGGCCCTGGAATCAGTACACAACCTCCAAGTACCATCTTTCTTTGGGGCTAAGACTGTGGGAATAGCACAAGGACTTATGCTCTCTCTAATCAACCCTTGGTCAATTAGCTAGTGGATTTGGTTAGAAATCTCTGCATTCTGGTGTGGAGTCATCTTATAAGTAGCTTTATTTGGAAGTGAGGCTCCTAGAATGAAGTCAATTTGATGACTAATAGATCTATCAGGTGGTAGGGTAGCTATTTGACCATCACTAACTATAGCTTAATATTGAGTTAACAACCTTTGGCTCTCTAAAGGCAACTCTTCTCTTTCATTCCTCTTCTCACCTTTTCATTTTAGAACCAAAGCAAAGCCTACTCCATCTTCTTCCAATGTTTTTAGGAATTATTTCTCACCAACCACCAGTAGGTTGGGACCTCTCTTTATGTCCTTCTCTTCTTCCAAGATTGACTGTACCCTGAAATTCATTCCATCCTTCTTGAAGGAATAGGAACTCTCAACTCCATTATGGATTGCACATCGGTCATACTGCCAAGGTCTACCCAATAGCAGATGACACGCATCCATGGGTAGGATATCACACAAAATTCTATCCTTATATCTCCCTATGGAAAACTCTACCCAAGCTTGTTCATTGACTATTACATGTTGATATCTATTCAACTAAGTAACCTTATAATGATTAGTGTGAGGAATCCTTGTCAATTTTAACTTCTCAATAGCTTCTAAAGAAACAATATTATCAGTAGATCCTGAATCTATGATAACTTTACTGACCTTACCGAATATTTTGCAATTGACTCGAAACAAAGATCTTCTTTGGCTTGGCTCTTCCTTGATGGGCTCTTTTAGGAGTGTTCTCTGAACCATCAAATGCTCTCCCATCTCTGATCCTATGGGGACATCTTTAGTCTTGCTGCTAGATGACTCTTCTTGCACATAGTTAGCTCTTTTCTCTCCTCCTTGGGAAGTAGAGCTCTTTGTAGGACACCGATATGTAGGATGCCCAAGTTGTTGAAAATTATAGCACTTTATAGAAGAGAAATAAGATCCTCTTCCTTGGCCATCAGTCCTTCCTCTTAAACTGTTATTCGGGCCTCTTCCTTTGTTGTAACCACCTCTAGTGTTACTGGATTCTCCCTGATTCTCGGTGAGTTTATTCTCACTCTGATTCTTAGCTTCAGGATTTCTTCCTCCATATCCTCCTCTATGACCTCTATTGTCTCTTCCTCTGCCTCTACTATTTGAGTCTTGTTTCTTTTTTAACTTCTCTTCCACTTTGAGGGATAATTGATAGCATTGGTGGACAGTCTTGGGGCTTAAGAGACTAATTTCTTCTTGAATACTCCATTTAAGGCCATTTTGATACCTTGCCACTTTTAGGCTTTCTTCTTCCATCACATGGGACCTTAAGCATAGATTATCGAGTTCTTATGTATAGGCACTGACCTCTAAGCCTTTCTACCTCAGATTCTTCCTTTTCTTATGTAGTTGTACTTCATAATCATCAAGAAGATAATTTTCTTTCATCTTTGCCACCATACCTTTCCAACTAGTTATGGGGTTCTTGCCTCCCTTTGTCCTTTCATCTTGGGAAAATTTCCACCAAGTGAGGGTAGTCCCTCTCAATCTTGTCTTGGCTACTCTAACATTCTGAGCTTTAGTCACATTATCACAATCAAAGTGATTTTCAAGACCTTCTATCCACTCCATGATTAATTTTGGATCCATTTTGCCACTAAATAGAGGCACACCTTCTAAGGACTTACCACTCATTATCTTTAATGCCTTCAAGAATGGTTCTTCTTGAAGTATCGGGTCTGGCTCTGGGATCATGTCCTCCTCAGCCATTTGTTTACCCTTCTCATCAGCTTCTCTCATCAGTTCACTAACTACTATAGTCTGCAACTGCACTTCTTCTAGTTTATACGCCATTTTGGCTAACTGCTCCTTGAGGAGTTTGTTCTCCTCTCTTTTCTCATCCACGTTTCTTTCTAGCTCTACATTGGTCACCATATTGGATGAATTCATAGACTCTTTTGAAAATCACACCCAAACAACACAAGCCCAATTCTCAAACCTTTGCTCTGATGTAATTCCCAGGTCCAGTTATTACCAACAGTCAACTTGACTGTGTTCTAAAGTCTCTTGCATAGACCTTATAGGGTATTATTTCACCCTAGCTTGAGGAAGTCACTAAGATCTTTACCTCAAGTGCCCTAGACTAGGCTTACATCGTAAAGCTACTATTTCATGCTATGGAACCTATTGGGATGGGTTCCTCTTCCAAGCTAAACCGATGGGTTCAACCTGAAGAACACAACAATACACACTGCTCATGGAATCCATTAAATATGTTCTTTCTATTCACAAGAACTAATCTATTACAAGATGATGTCTTCTTTTTTTCCTATTTCTTCTCTCATTATTTTTTTAACTGCTAAAGCTTTTCAGCTATATACCCACCCATCGAAAATATCTCCAAAATATCTAATACTCGTGGACAATTTCAACCACCTTACATAGGCGGCCAAACTAAGCAATAAATGACCCTTCCAGAATAGGAATAGGTGTCCCTAATCATTTCAAGCAAAAAAAAAACATAAAGAGTCATTGAAAATGACCCAGCTGGTCACAAACGTCACATCCCTCTTTTCCTGGGTCATTAGCCGACATTACCAAACGCCAGAGTTGACTTTCTGAAATCATCGATTTCCAACCCCAAGTGTAAGATCACAAACCTGACAAAAAACACCGATGCCAAAGGACATTACCAACAGGAATCATTGATGAGCATCACCAACAAGCATCGCCGACGAACAAAAACCAACAAGCATCGCCGACGAACAGAAACCCACAAGCATTGCCGATGAACAGAAACCAACAAATAGAAACCGACGGACATCGCTAATGAATAGTATAAATTAACTACAATGCATTGATATACATTTTCTAGAGCCTTATTGCATTTCCAGAGGTTTATAAGATACCTCAACACACATCCTTACTAGGAAACAACTACCTAAGCAACTATGGTGTTTGTTCACCGGATGACCTTAGTCCTTACAAGAATGGTAGAAAAAAACACCTTACAAACCAAAAATACCTTCTAGCCTAGAAATTTTCCTAACATTAGGCTCTCCTACACCACTAATGATTAGGGTATTAATGTTGTTTCTGGGTTTTTTGGAATCCCTATGTCTGGCATTGTTGAGAGGCTCTATATCCTTCCTATGGCCCGGTTTAATTGATGCTTTATAAGGGTTCTTTTTTTAGCTTCCTTTCTTGGTGGATGATTTGTGATGTGTCATCCTATTTGACCAGGAGCCTTCCAAGAAGGGGTTTCATATATCAGGCCACTCTTCTCCAATGCTACTATGTTTCTGTCTATGGTGATAGCTAGGGCATTGTTCCTCTTGAGTGAGGCATTAGTGAAAATTCTCCTTGCAGATCCTCTCTTTTTTTTTATGGTTCACTATCTTCCATTCACTGACATTTTTCTCTGTATTACATTCTGGAGCCTTGTGAGAACGCTTTCTATTTTGGATTTTTCTACTAATACAGAGCCGCCCACATTTGGTTTTTTGATAGGGTTTGTTGCATGCATAACATTGTTTCCCTTTTTTTTTAATGCAACCTTTGACTAAATTTTGTTCTTCATTTTGGGCTTCAAAGTCATTTGATGTATAAACCCCATACACCATTCATGTGTATTTTGTCTGATTAAAAAATAATATATTATTTCCATGCAGGGCAGAGCTTGGATGGCAAGCCATTTCTGATATGTCAATTTGAATAAGGTAAATTGGTGGAGAAACACTCACCTTAGAAATAAAAAGTTAGAGCTTAGTCAAATAAAGATGAGAATCAAGTTGGTGACTAATGAAGACTGCTAGAGAAAAGTGAGATGATCAAAAATTTGTGGAGGCAGGTAGTGTATGAGACCAATTCAAATTATCGAGAGAGAGAGAGAGAGAGAGAGAGAGAGAGAGAGAGAGAGAGAGAGAGAGAGAGAGAGAGAGAGAGAGTACANAGAGAGAGAGAGAGAGAGAGAGAGAGAGATTACATTGGTGGGTGGTATAAGGAGGAGTTATATTTTCATAAATAACATGTGTAATGTCTCAAAAATATCTTGTGGGTCTAAACATTCATGGGATAAATGTGCACCACATGCACATCTCCACAACATGCTCATTTTTAAGCCAAATAGGTCACTTGGTCAAGAATATGGACAAGGGAGATGACAAGGCAAGTGGGATGATATGGAGGCTTAGGTGGAATTTTATTTTTGGCCAAAGTGGAGGCAATATGGAATGAATAATTACACAGAGGATAATTTACAATGTTACAACTACATGGAAGATTAGGCATGTTAAAATATTTTGGTTCAAGCTATATAAAATCAACATTAAAAATAATTGTAACTTGTTTATTGCTAAGTCATTTTAGGGTTACATTGGCTTGTCCATGCACTTTCTCTTGATCTTTTAAACCTTGTTCTATATTTTGAGAGTTTAAACTCACTCTTAAAGGTTTCATTTGATAATATACCTTTCAAGGATTCATTTGCAAACTTTGATGTCAAATTTTGGATCAATCAAAACCTTTATCTTTAAAAGGCAGGATTCACTATTTAGGGCTATCATTTTTTCCACAAGTGATCTCAAGGTTGCTAAAGAATTTTATATAAAAGAAATATTCCCAATCAAAAAGTCTAATAAAATATGGTTTTCAAATTTTACACACACACAAAATGATTCAATACAATCCCTCTTGCAGATGGCTAAGGAGACAACGATTTCCTTGTGTTCATCTTTTCCTTTTCATGCTCCTATGCTTTATTCATTGGATCCCGTAATGGAGACAATATTTTACTTAAGGATTGATCCTCCTTTTCTATATCCCTTAACAAAGATAATTATTTCCTTAAGGACCTATATTCCTTGCCTTGATCCCTTTGGAGATAATATTTTCCTTAGGCTTGATCATATTTTTGGATCCCATAATGGAGACAATTCTTCCCTTAAGTAACGATCCTCTTTGATGGATTTACTAGCATAACACAACTTGCTAGACTACCAATGCCATCTTTTGCAACACTTTTCTCTTTGTGTGATCCATATCAAGGAAATACCTTACTAGGATAGTGTTCATACCTCTCTCTCTTTCCCTTCTCTTTGTTCTCTCTCTCTCTTTCGATTAATGCCTCTTTTATCTTGGTTTTGGATTTGATGAGGACTTAAGTCACTTGTAGGCTTGATATTTATTTGTGTCCTTGACCTTGATAAGATTTTTCTTATGCATTGATCTACTTTACCATGAGAATGGGTTTGTTTCATACTCCCGCTAGAGTGGGGGCTAAATGTACACTCCTAAAAAGTTAGCACCCATAATTAGATGCTTTAATAGGACCTATTAGACCCCATTTTGGTCATTTTAAGGTCTGAATGTTTATTATGCTTGATCCTAGAAATATACACATTTTCCTCTTGTGTCTTTTCACCCATCATGACACCCTATCTAGTTTTGGCCTCATTATCCAAGGTACAAAAGATTTCAAATATTTTGTCCCTGCTTGTTTTGGCCCAAATTTGGCCCGGGGCCCTATGTCAGGGTTTTATCAAGGAATTTAATTTTGTGGTCAACCTGGATTATTTTTTAACCCAAAACTAATGGATTGAGTATATAAACACCTATCTCTCCTCATTTTGATATTCATTATCAAGTGCAAGCATTTTTTGATCAAAATTTCAAGTTTTCAAGAAATCAAGAGCAATTGAGCAATTGGATTCAAGATTTGAAGGAAAACATCCAAGATCAAGTTTCTCCAAGTCTCCAATTCTTCAAGTCCATTAAATTCAATGGTAATCTTCTCAAATTGAAGCACATTTCTCTCCCATGATGTTCAAGTAGAGTAATTCTCAATCAAGAAAGAAGATCCTTCATTCTATCCACATTCATTCTCCTTCATTACAAGAGATTATTAACCATATCTACATTCAATATCTAGGAGTGGTATTCATAGATTTATGCATTTGTGGTGGTATCCTTGATTCTGGTCTAAATTACAAGGTCAACTCCTTGATTTCAAGAACATTCAAGCATCTTCATGGTTGTGAGCAATTTATACATCTATCCATGAGGGTTCATGCAAGGTGACTCAAACATTTACCATTTTACATACTTTCCTTTAGGCAATTTCATTTTTTTTTAAGATTGATTCCAAAAAAGGGGGCTTGACCAAGGAAAACCCCATTAGAAAACCTTTTCCCCTATTTTTTTGAGCACAGGAATAGGTTATAGAGTTGTCTGACCAAATCCAGGAAGATTAGAAACTATCAGAAGAACTCAAAAAAATTTAGGTAAAAACATCTAGAACAAAACGTTTGAGACATTTTGTTCCTACGTAACATTTTTTTCCCAAGTACAAAATGTAACTTAAAATGTTCTATTCTTAGGTACAGAACATTTGAAAATTTTCATACCTTGCTTTATGTACCAATATTTCAGCCATAGGCCAAATCTACCTTTTGGTTTCTTTTTATGTACATTTCAACTCTCTGTCAGTCTCTTATTTCTAGTTTTTCAGCCACTTGTCTATCTTGTCATATATATGGAATTTTTCCTCTCATTTCCATTTTCATCAATTATATATTTAGTGAAGGGTCAATTCCCTATTAAGTGTTTGATTCTCCTCTTGAGCCTTGTGGGGCATCTTCCATCCAAATATGTAATACATGAAAATGGAGGTTTGAGTTTCCTATTTGTCCTCGTCTCCATTTTTATATTGTTCATTTTGGTGAAACCGACTCATAAAATTTGTTGGTGTATAGATATCCTTTGTATTCATTTGATTAATCAATATTTTCATTAGATATTTTTATTTATGGTTAAATGTGCTTTTCATTAAATGCACTATTGTGCTTGGTTGATTTTCATATCTATTTACAATTGCATATTTATATTTGATCTATCAATATTTCATTTTCTTATGCATGAGTGTTATTACCATGAGTCCTACCTATAGAATTTTTGTTAGTAGAAGTCGTATACTTATGGGATCCTTTGATCTTGAGTCCTCTTTATGTTTCCTTGGAATCTTGATGAGAAAAACATGCCTACTAATGACATCCCTATTATTATTGAGAACAATTCTTCCCACTCTGATCATGATGAATATGAGGCCCTAAGAGTCCCTCCTATGTAAGTTGAAAAATTTTCCAATGACTTTGAAAATTTTGAGCAATGGTTAGGAAAAGAAATCTCTAATTCTAAGGTCATATCTGTAGTAGAAGGTTTGAGGAAAATAATTCATAATGATGAACATGGTGTTAATATCTTGCATAGTATTTCTAACCTCATTGATAACAATGTCAAGCCTATTAGAGATTGTTCCCAAGAGCTAGGTTTCTTTCCACCTACACTAGTGTTGAAACCTCCATGCTTATTTCTACCTCCATTCATAGTGTGTCCACTTATGCTTCACCTATCATAACCACTTCCATTCAAAACATGAATCCTATAAATGTTAACATTCCTAACCCTATTGTTCCCATTATTTATTCAAGTGTTCCATGTGTCTCTTTATCTTCATCCATTCCCACTTACAACAGTGTTACTTTTTTCATATTCTATCATCCCTTTGATTTCCCATAATGGTCCAAATATTTCACACATATCTCCTACCACTCTTTCTACTGATTCTACTATTAGTAACTTTGCTCAAATTATGTCCTTGTTGCAACAAAAAATTGCTTCCATGACTCCATCCAAGTTTAACATTCCCACTTGTGATATTGCTAGTCATTTTTCCTTAGATATCATTCATGTCATCATTCCTCAATACATGTAAATTCCTCACCTTGAGACTTGAAATGGTAAAGGTGATCATTTGACCTATGTCAATGTTGGGATAATGGAGAGGTGTGTACTAAGAGGGGAGGGGTGAATCAGTACCCTTAAAAACTTTTAATCTAGTCTTTGTAATGAATAGTTCTGTAATAACTGATTGAGTAGATTGCATACACCAAAAATATAGTATCACGGCTAAAATGTAAATGCATGTAAAGTAAATAATACACATACATGAAATTAAGTACTCATGACACTAGTATCTTAGTATCACAGAAAACCCCTGTTAGAAGGTGTAATATAAGAAAATAGATATGGTTTGATTGTTTATTGAAATGTAGGGGGTAAATAACATTCTCTCCTTCTATCCTTAGATGTACAAATGAAAGATCCAAATTGATTAATCCAAAATGGAAGGATCAATGCTTAAATGAATCAACCATTTGTAAATAAGGACAAAAAGGAAGATCTTAAGTACCCATTTATTTATTTGAATGTGAAATAGATGTAGAAAGATTGATAACCTTAATTGAAATGGATAGGAGAAAAGTACTAACCTTGAAATATGGAAGATTTGAAGAATGTTGTTTTCTGAAGCCTGTGTTGAGTTTCTGGAAAATCTGAGACCGGATCTGGAATAGAAATGCAGAGATGAACAAAACATGAAAATATTTTTCCATTCTAACACAGTTCTGATTTGTACCCTCAAGTCAATGTCACCATTGACCCAGAATTTTTTCTTCTGACCTAGGGAAGAATCAACCTAAAAAGTCTCAGACTGGAATTCTATTTTTGGATCCTGAAAGTTTGCCAAAAAGGGTATCAAAATGTGTTGGAAAGTTGACTATACTGAAGTATATGACTCTATTTAGTGTTTTCATTTTGGAAACAAAGTCATATGAAGTTTTGGAGTCAGCACACATTATCAGAAGATCATAAATTGGCTAAGTACAGAAAATAGGACAGAGCAAGCAACAGACTGTTATAGTTTTGATTAGCGTGTGTTCATTTGTTATCCAAATGATATGTTCCTTTGAAGATAATCTTATGAGTATTTTTACATGCTAATTCTAAGAGAGCATGATCAGATCTACAAGTATGAAGAAGATACAGCAAGTTGAAGAGGTACAGCCAGTGAATGTCAGAACAGGATAGAGATCATGGAAAGAGCCGACAGAGATTGTTTTGCATGGAAGTTTCACTTATCCTTAGGAATTTTTCCTTTGGATTAGTGATTTTTAGTGACCTAAAAATCTATGGTTAAAAGTGCATGACTTGATTCATCCGGGATAATTAGTTAGAGCTAATTTGGTGAAGCAGACTGTGTGAAAAGACGTGTCTGTTCAGTTTGAGTAAAGCGGTTATAATTAATGTTAAGCCGACTTAATGAAGGGTTGCATGGTTATGTCAGTGATTAAGATACATGGTAAAAGGTTTCCTAAAGCTAACATGTTCATGTCCTTTGAGGAAGTACTTATAGAAGGTCATTTGTGATGGGAAAAGTTGCAGAAGCCAGAGATAAGAAAAGCAAAGCAGAGTGTAAAAGCAACAAAGATATATCTATCATATGTTGATGATATAGATATTGAAGTAGAAGGTTTCAGAGTGAATATAAGATTGTTTTAGTTCTTTACAAGATGTTAAAGCATCAGCGCACAAAAGGAACTGATCAGACAAGCAGTGTCACATCAGTAGTTCACCTTGCAGATACAGTGTGTATCGAAGATCCAGAAGGTTGTAGCATTCACCACTTGAGCAGTGTGCTCTTGGACAGTGAGTCCTTGGATAGTGAGTCCACCACCCCTAATAGGGTTATTTTAAAAGACTCCTAACAGGGTTTGACCCTTAACAAGGTCACTGTACTTCATGTATTGTAAAGACAACTCCTAACAGGGTTAAGGATCTTCTAACAAGGATCATAAGACACTAGTACAGAATATTTATGGGTACTAATTCCCACCAGGGTTTTCACCTACATTGGGTTTCCCCATAATCATATATGGTGTTATGTGTTGTGTATATTTATCTTACTTGCATTGATATTCAATTTCAGTACATAAGCATTTAAGTAAAGATTTAGATAATAAGAAAAACTATAAATTGATAGATCACTGATTCATCCCCCCCCCCCTCTCAGTGATCCTATTCCTAAAAATTGGTATCAGAGCCCTGGTCCTTAGCAAAGAAGTTTAACCACTTGAGGAGATCATGGAGAAGGAAGAAATGAAAAACCTAAAAAAGAATCTTGAAGCAACCCTTGAAGAACTTGTCACGTATGAAAAAGAAAATGAAGATCTAAAACTAAAAGTTGAAGGCATGCAAATACTTATCAAGAAACTGAAAAAAGAATTAAGGAATTATTCTTCAAATGATTTGGGGGAAGTAGTAAAAAATTTGAATGAAGAAAATTCATCTCTAAACGATCAGATTGAAGAATTAGATGAAAAGCTATGTAACAATCAGGATGCCTATGATGATCAAGTCAAAGCAAACAAGCAGTTAGATGAAGAACTGAGACAAGCAAACATGGAAATCTTGGAGCTAAGAAACAACAAAGATAAGATGGAATCTAAATTGATTACAACAAAGAATCATATTGACAAATTACACACAAGCAAGGATCTGATAGAATCATAGTTGTATGCTCAAAAGGTTAAAGGAGATACCAGCAGTGTAGGATACAATAAAGCACAAATTCAGGTTGATGACATGCAAGAAAGAATGAAAGAACCAAAGGACATCATAGATACTAAGGAGATTGGAAATCAGACTAAAGATTATTTTGAACCACCTAAGGATGAATGCAAGCTAGTTGACCGTACCTGTTATGCCTATAACAAGCATGGACATATTGCAAGGAATTGTAAAGAGGTAAGACCCTTCAATGGTTATTGCTATTCATGCAATAAATTTGGTCATAGAGCTATGAATTGCAAAACAAGTCAGAAGAACAAGACTCAAAATAATCAAAGAAATCAAGATCAGCAAAACCAAAGAAGTTATCCTCAGCAAAATGTTAGAAGTACTCGAAACATTACATGTCAGATATGTAATCATAATGGTCATTCAGCTAGACAGTGCAGATTGGTAACTCACACCAATACACCAAAGAATATCAGACCTCCTATCATTTTTCATTCATGTGGAAAGGTTGGACACATCTCAAGGTCTTGCAGATCAAGAAAAAAAGGACAAGAGAATCCTAAGAAGTCTTTGTTTGAAGAATCAGGAGAAGTTAAGTTTGTGGAAACTAAAGCTAAATCGGATAAAATATGGGTCGAAGTAAAGAAGGACAAGGAAGAGAACAAGGTAGCAGATGCATCCTTAGTGGATGCACCTTCTACTTATGAATAGTTGACCCTCATGGTCTTAGGGGGAGCTATTATAGCTCTGAACCCCTGTGTGGCTAGTATACTCACCTCCGAGTATGTGCCTTGGATTACAATTGTTTGGTGAAATTGTGATGAAGTATGCAAGAGAACACAATCTAAATTGTTATCAGGAGCAAGAATGAAAGTTATAGTTTCTTTCTGTGTCTACACGGGAAGTATTAATGGCATAAATCTACTTTGTAATCACCAAGTCCTCACTTGCGGTCAGAATAAATGATTGGAGATCATAGAAGCCCTAGTAGTTGTATTATTAATGCATTACAATTGTTCTCATTAGAGAAGAAAGGAGATTGATAATCATTATTTGTTAAGAAAAGTAATTTGAGTTTGAAACGAAGCCCAAGCGCGGACACATCATTTCAAAAATTAGTTGAAAATTTACTTAACAATCGAGTAAGCGGCTGGATAATCAAAGGAGAACTTGCAGTCAAGTAGCAAAGTGTCACAATTACATTCTTCAGTAGAGATTGATATCAAGAAAATCTTTGAAACATCTCGGAAGTGATTTATCAGTATGCTTCAGCGCATGAATTTCATGAAGCGAAATGGGTAAAAATCTTGTTGCGCAGTGTTCTATGTGAGAGTATCAGTATAACCATTGGAGATTTTGTTTTGGAGCCGACTTGATGTTATCCTTGGAAGCACATATATCAGTATAGCCATTGGAGATTTTGTTTTGGAGCTGACCTGATGTTATCCTTGGAAGAGCATACTTATTGTTGATCATCTAAGTATGAACACAACAAAAGAGCATTCACATAAAGAGAAAAATTATTTGAAGATACAAATTTGAAATGTCATGCGAAGAAGAAAATAAAAATATTATGACAGGTCCACATGATTATGCGCCCATAGCCAAGGACATGGAGGATACATTCATGGTTGATAATGTTGAAGTATCAATGGCAAGCAATGGATATTGATCTAGACAAGTTTGAAGAAACATTTGTGAGTACTCAAGAGGCTAAGAGTCTTTATATCAGTAAGAAGATAAATTGATTTTAGATATCATAGAAAAGGAAGCAGAAAAAGAGAAGACTGAAGTGATGGACAATTCATCATCATTGTTGTAAAGCTTGACACCCATAATAGACTTAGACTCATGGGGAGTAAATAAGTAAGTGGGAATATATAATTTGAAGAAGTCATGAAAAATAGATCAGATATTGCAGAAGAGAAGTATATGAAGAAGAGGCTCAGTGAATTGGTTAGCAAGTCTACACTTGATCTTAGTTCACTCAAAGTTGGTCAAGCATCCTTGAAAGAGTTTGCAGCAAAAGATAGAAAGATTATTGCTGACTGTATGAATCAGGAAATTTAAGTGCCCATCATTAAAAAGAAGATCCAGGAGGTAGAGGCTATGATAGAGAAGATAAGGGAATCTATGGAAGATCCCTCCACCGATATCAATATGTGTATATCAGGGGCAGATTGATAAGATTGAGAAGGCAGAGAAGATAATATCAAAGGGTGAGTAAACTAATGTATAGAATATGAATTCTATCATATGATCAAGGTCCTAGCATAGACTTGGAGAAGATGGAGAAGCTACAATATGCATTATGCACCCATCTACAGATTTTTAATTGACTGATTGTATTTTGGGAGAAAGAGATCTAGAAGTTGCAGATTGCATATCCAGATATGTATGCTGAGTAAGTACATAGAAGTTTTTTTGAGCACCTTTTTCAGTAATGTCAAAGGGGGAGTAGAGTATGAATAATATGGAGTCTAGTATATGATAAAAGGGAGATATAAGATAGAGAGTTTTTATATAAAAGTACAGATAGTAACTTCACCATATTCCTTTGTTGCCATTAATGACAAAGGGGGAGATTGTTGGAAATTTGAATATACTAAAGTATATGACTCTATTTAGTTTTTTCATTATGGAAACAAAGTCATATGAAGTTTTGGAGTCAGCACACATTATCAGAAGATCAGAAATTGGCTAAGTACAGAAAATGGGACAGAGCAAGGAACGGACTGTTATAGTTTTGATTAGCGTGTGTTCACTTGTTATCCAAATGATATGTTCCTTTTAAGATAATATTATTATTATGTTTACATTATAATTCTAAGAGATCATGATCAGATCAGAAAGTATGAAGAAGATAGAGCAAGTTGAAGAGGTACAGCCAGTGAATGTCAGAATAGGACAAAGATCATGGAAAGAGTCGACAGAGATTGTTTTAGCATGGAAGTTTCACTTATCCTCAGGACTTGCACCTTTGGATTAGTGATCTTTAGTGACCTAAAAATATATGGTTAAAATTGCATGACTTGATTCATCCAGGATAATTAGTTAGAGCTAATTTGGTGAAGCGGACTGTGTGGAAAGATGTGTCTATTTGGTTTGAGTAAAGCGGTTATAATTAATGTTAAGCCAACTTAATTAAGGGTTGCATGGTTATTTAAGTGATAAATATACATGGTAAAAGGTTTCCTAAAGCCTAAATTTTCATTTCCTTTGAGGAAGTACTTATAGAAGGTCATTTGTGATGGGAAAAGTTGCAGAAGCCAGAGATAAGAAAAGCAGAGCAGAGTGTAAAAGAAGCAAAGATATATCTATCATATGTTGATGATATAGATATTGAAGTAGAAGATTTTAGAGTGAAGATAATATTTTTGTAGTGCTTTACAAGAGGTTAAAGCATTAGCACACAAAAGGAACTGATCAGACAAGCAATGTCACATCAGCAGTTCACCTTGCAGATATAGTGTGTATCAAAGATCTAGAAGGTTGTAGCCTTCACCACTTGAGCAGTGTGCTCTTGGACAGTGAGTCCACCACCCCTAATAGGGTTATTTTAAAAGACTCCTAACAAGGTTTTACCCTTAAAAATTTCACTGTACTTCATGTATTGTAAAGACAACTCCTGACAGGGTTAAGGATCTTCTAATAAGGATCATAAGACACTAGTACAAAATATTTATGGGTACTAATTCCCACCAGGGTTTTCACCTACATTGGGTTTCCCCGTAATCATATATGGTGTTATGTGTTGTGTATATTTATCTTACTTGCATTGATATTCAAGTTCAGTAGATAAGCATTTAAGTAAAGATTCAGATAATGAGAAAAAGTATAAATTGATAGATCATTGATTCACCCCCCCTCTCAGTGATCCTATTCCTAATAGAATCTACGCCCCAATATGTTGTTCCAAACCTATACCTACAAGAAAAATGGTTTTTTTTTTAGGTAGGAGGGGTTTTCCTTGGTCAAACCCTAGTTTTGGAATTAACCTTAAAGTATAATTGAAATTTCATAAATAAAAAACAAAGTAAATGCACAAATTCACCTTGCTTGTAGGAGTCCTTGTGGTGGATTTGAATCCGTAAATCCACAAGTATGTATGCACAAAAATGGATGTAGAATGTAGAATATAAGATGTCTCCAATCAATTTCTTTTATATCTTCAACACCAATATTGAATGGGTTTTTGAATTGGAAGAGGCTTGGAAGAATGTGGATGGAGAAATCTTCAACAAGAGGGCTCCATGGAGCTTGAATCCTTCAATGGCCATCAATGGATCTCCTTGATGAAAATGAGTGATTGAGAAGTGCTTGAGAATGGATGAATGCTTCAATGGCTACTTTTCTTTCTTCAAATCTTGCTTCTTCACCTTTGGATCTCACTCTTCAAGTCTTGAAATTTTTATGATTCTTGATTGTGCTTAGTTAGAGAAAATGAGAGGAGAAAGCTTCCTTTTATATGAAACTAGGGCACAATCTTCTACAGAGGTAGACATAGGAGAATTAAATTACAATTGGACCCATTCCCCTAGAAGAGGACCTATATTAAATATAATTTAATATTTGTTGTTCTGAAGGCCGAAACAGCTGACCCAGAAGCGAGAATTAACTTTTTCCAAAGATTGACATCCGGAAACCCTGAAATTCTAAAATTTGAATCTTGGGCCTGAAAAAGGTGGATTGTGACCTAGGTCAAGGTTGAATTTTACCTTAACCCAAAAAGGTTGACCTTGAACCTAAGGCCAAAGTCCCATTTTTTCAGTCTGGGGTTCCAGAAATAGGTTGGAAAAAGTGGAAATGGGGCAGAACAAGGGAATAAAGCCAGATCAAAGTTAGGAACCCATTCAAGGCACTTGACATGACCCCAAACCACTTACTCAAAATTCTAAACCAGTCTACCATGGAAGTGCTTCTATTTTTTGACTATACTTTTAGCCCCCACTTTAGCAAGAGTATGGACTCAATACAACTCTTGGTAAAGGAGATCATAAAGAATAGATAATCTTATTGGAATTAAAAGGGACAAAGAAATCCTCAAGCCCCCAAGGGACTTAAGTCTTTATCAACCCTAAGATCATGATAAGAGAGACATCACCAGTTAAGGAGAAACAGAAATAGGGTGTGGTTACCTCACCCAATGAGAACTTATGTCCCATTGTGAACAACACAAAGAAAAAGTGTAACTGGAAAGATGGAGTTGAACCGCCCAGTGAATGTGACTACTCACTAGTCAACCCATCAGGGAGATCTATTCTTAAGGACACCTTTCAACCTTAAGGGATCAAAACATTGTAATTTGAAACTGGAGGGATCAAGAGATCTGTGTAAATTTAAACTGGAGGGATCAAGAGATCCTAAAAAGTAAAATATCCATGCTTTAAGGATTAATCTTTAATCCATAAAGGGAAAAAGTTTTAAGTTTTGAAAATATTTTGAATGTGCGTGTGTGCAAAAAGTGAGTAGAGTGTATGCCCCCATGTTAAAGTCATTTCTAACACTTTAACAAGAGCAATGACTTTGACAGAAACATAAACAACTCTACTGATTACGTTTCCACTACGAGATGCCCCCAAACGAAGACAAATCAAGGGAAATATCACATAAACATACAAAGAACACATAAGGGATCTACCTACTGTGGGTTCAGTATGATCATAATATAACATGTACATATAGATATGATATTATTACAAATGAATTGACATCATTCCCCAAAGAAAGTATAACTACAATTACAATGGAGGAAAGAAAATGCAAGAGTTGTGAAGAAGAGTCTTTTCAGACCACAACATGGAGACCAAAAGGAATCAGTGCTACCATGTCGCAGATCCAAGCAGACTACACAAGGAAAAAATTTACGAACAATAGCACAAGCACAACATAACATGAAAAAAACATATATAAGAATAGAGATACATATAGAGGAATTATACAATAGGTTTGATTCCTTTATCACCTTGCACCAACAAAGTAACAAGGGTCGTATAAAAGAGTCTAACAAACATTAGCAAACACATTATGGGAGAAGTACAATACAACATGAAAACACATAAAGGGATACCATGAAGGACAAGCCAATCAAGCGCATCGCCTACTCTCCCCATCTTAGTTTGTATCATTTAGGGAAGGTGGGAAAATCACAAGAGGGACTATATCCAATAAAGTAGGAATAATATCTAGTTCCAAACAAGGATCCTCTTGAGAATCTTGTTGCTCGATACTAGGTATAAATTTCAATTGAGTTGAAAGCATATGAGGTAAGTCAGTATCAAGATCAATGGTCTCATATTCATCACTAAGATCAATAGGATCATCTAGAGTATCCTCCTCATCAAGATTAATTAAAATGGGATCTAAGATGCAAATAGGATCATCATACTCATTCATCTTAACATCATTGTGAATATTAACTTCTTCCAACACCTCAGGCATAGGTTGGTCAAAAGAAGGTAAAGAATTTTGAAGAAGAGAAGCACGGTCCCTAGCATTATCTCTACACTTCTTACGATGTTCATTAGAAGATTTATTATGTTTTGCTTTGTTTGACACATGTAGAGAACTAGGAGGAATAAAAACTGGTTCCTTCACAAGTTCTATAGGAGGATTGGTAAGATTCATAGTAGGCTAAGAAGTGATACTAGGAAGTTGAGTAATAGAGTTAGCAGTAATTGATAAAGGAGGTATAGAAGGAGTGGGAAAAAGACCATGGTTAAGATCTATCTGAGGCATGCTTAACTTGACAATATTGCAATGTTTATAGGTTTGATATGAATGAAAATGGTTTCAAAGGTGAGGAGTACATGAATTAGGTAATGAAGGCCAAAATAAATCAAGAGTAGCACAATCTCTAGGCCTAGAAGGTTGATACAAACTATGATTAATCATTTTTACTTCTCCATTATGAAAGAACTTAAGTTATTTATGAATAGGAGAAGCAATAGCAGGCATAGAAGATATCCAAGGCAAACCAAATTTGACTTGAAATTGATCAGACGTAGGAACGATAATGAAGGTAGTATCTACAACCTTGCCACAAAGTTCAATAGGCAATTTAATAGAACCAAGTGCAAGATAGAGAAAATCATTACAAGTTTGGATCCATGCATCTGATGGATCATAACAATCACGTTGTAGGTTTTTCATAAAAATATTTTCCTTATTAATGACATTTATTAAACATGTGGGATCAACAAGAAAACCCCACGTAGGTATCTTAGCAATCCTAGCATAGATATAAAGGGGACCATCGGGAGCCTTAATAGTCTCAAAATCATCAAAGGTAATTGAAAGTTCCCAAGGTCATTTATCCTTAGTTTGTTTCTGAGGTTTAGGTGGAACTTAAAGTTGAGGTGGAGGCGACGGATCTTGAACAATATGTTGAGATGCAATAACACTCTCCACATGATTAAAAATGTGATTAAGATCATCCATCTTTGAATCGTAAATGATATCCACAGAAGATGGTTGAGCAATGGTATTAGTGTCATGTGTAGGTAGAGGATTCATATAGATTTGAAGGTTTTGATTAGGAGGAGAGACATATTTGTTCCCATTACCATCAAAATTATCAACAAATAAAGCATTAGAATCAATTAAGTCTTGAACTTTATGCTTTAGAGAATAACATTTTTCAGTATCATGGCCATTCTAGCGATGGTATTGGCAAAAAGCTTTAGAATCAAAGGATTTTGAAGCTATCATAGTAGGAAGGAGAGGTCGAATAGGAGGCAAGGTAATAATATTAGCACTTAACAACCTACTCATAATGAAATGTAAAGATTTAAAGAGAGGAGTAAACATACAATTCATACGAAAAGTAGTGGATGTAGAAGTGGCATTATGGGATGCAACAACTTGATCAGCAATCGCATTCATCTATTTATTAATCTTGACATAGTTGTTAGGTTTCTAAAACTTATTAGGAATAGGAGTAGTGTCACTCTTATCAACTGGAATAGGATCCATTGGAGTGTTTCTCTCAAATTGACTCACTTGTAATTGATAATGATGAAGTGTTGCACAAAGTTGTTGAAAAGAGGTAAACTCAGTAAGCAGAATCTTATCTCTAATATCCTTTTGTAAATTTTAAATAAACATATGTTGAATATCAATATCAGAAATAAGATAAGAAATTTGAGCATACAAATGCTTAAATCTACCAATGAAATCAATCAATTTTTCCTTAATGTTTTGTTTATAATGCATTAAATCAGTTAAGGAAACTTGTGGACCAATGTTATTTTGAAATTGTTGAATGAAGGTATTAGCAAGTTTAGGAAAATAATCAATGGAATAAGGAGGTAAAGAACAATATCATTGCAAATGCTTATCACGAAAAGTTATATCAAACAATTTAGCTAAAATCCTATGGTCATGAGCATAATCACTATGTAAAGGATTTGAAATGTTTTAACATGAGTAATAGGATTGCCTTTACCATTGTAATTCTCAAGATGAGGCATATCGACTCATTGAGGAACAGTAGCACGAATAATGTCTAAGGATAAAGGACTACCCATGTCACATGTAGGAATGCTAAACTTGAATTGAGTTAAGGATGCAAGTTGTTGTTGTAAAGATGTGTATACACTAAAAATGGCTTCACTAATTAATTAATTAAATATTTATTATTTAATTAATATTGCTTGATGAATTAATTAAATATTTATTATTTAATTAATATTTATTTCTTCTATTTATTAATTAAATTGTTTAATTTATTTAATACATTCACTATATCCTATTCTTCTTATCCTAAGTCTTCTAAATTAGTCTCATTAAAGTGATTAATTATACAGTCACTAATTATCACTAAGCCTCCTAGTCCACCTCATAGACCTAGTCACTTGACACATCACCTTGGCTAAAATAATTAATTATTATTAATTATTAATAAATCATTATCCTCACCCATACATGTCCTATTCCTAAGGGCTATGTGGCCTCATAAGACTTGGTCTCCTGACCACATGTCTTCTCCTACACTAAGTCAAGAAGCAATCCCTATTCCTAAGGAGATTCTCAAGCCACCTCAAAGATTCAAAGGTGAGTCATGGGACACTTGTACCAAGAGTCCTCATGAGGAAAATGTCATTCCTCCTTCCTCTCCATGGTCTTTGTGAGAAACTTGACATGTGTCTTTCCCTTCCACCTTCTTCTCCTCTATGTCAATGTAGGAGGAACATCCTCCCTATTCTTCCTCTCACATTCTAACTACATCCCCCTTTCTCTCAACCCCTTCAACAAAGTCAATAGCAACCCTAGGATCTTCCACCTTTAATTCTCCACCCTAGGATTGTGTCACCTAGGCTTAAGTCCTCCAAAATCCTATAAAAGGAGCCTCATTCTCCCTTTGTGATCTAATAGTGAGCTAATAGGAAAATAGAAATCAAGCATTCAAGCAATCAAGCATTTAAGCAATCAAGCATCCAATCAAGAATCCAAGCATTTTCATACCATTTCATCATCCATTAGTTGCATAATCAAGCTTTAAGCCATTTTTGCATACATCCACTCAAATCTCCACACTTTGGTGACATCTTGGGAAAGGAGATTCAATTGGAAATCTGAGAGCTCAACACATCCAGGAAATCAAAGCTAGGAGGACAATGGAGACAAGCTACGATGGGTAAGTGAAGGTAAACTTGTTTTAACTTCATTTGATCATTTTGTATTCTTCATTGTGTTGCATTTAGATATATTTATTAGCTTTATAGTAGTAGTATTTCATTTATATCAGTTGACATCTAATTTGCATACATTTTTAGCACCCACCGTGGGGCCATCCCCACGAAATTGACATTTTGTTTTTATTTTTTTTGTGTGAAGGATTCTACAGGATTTTTCTGCACATTCATCCCCGATACCTATGCATACATCCATTCCTGCTGCGTTTTTGTTACAACTGCGCATTCATTCCATCAAGTTGCGCTTTCATTCACTAGTGATGCACATTTACATATTTTGCACATTGGTTCTTTGTTCCCACACATCCATCTTTTGTTTCTGCACATACATCATTTTCACCAGTAGAAGCCTATTTTATCATCATTCTATTTTGGCTAACTATCCTAACATGTTTTTGTTTGTTCTTGTAGTTTTTAGGCTATTTTGCAGGTCGTAAATCTGGACCCCAATCTTAAATTATTGACAATTCACTTGTAGGTTCCTAGGGTTTTGCAAAATAAACTATAACCTTCATTTGAGCTTAAAATACGACATGTTTTTCAAATTCATATGTTTTCTTTAGTTTAGAAAATTTTTTGTTGTGTCTTGCTTTTATAGCTCAATTGTAATCCTAGATCATAATAACGTATCCTCTCCCCTCACCATTCATGGACCTTGGGTGTAAGAGAAACTGTTATAATCTTTAGAGGGTGGTCTTTGGTTGGAAAAGAGGTACTCACCCCAAGGAATGACCCAACCGATAACAAGCTAAAGCCAAGCCCCTCCAAACCGGTATACAAAAAATGTCATTGTGATTAATCTCACAGTGGACAGGTGTGAATTTGTTGTGGCAATAAAAATATCCTCTAGTACTCACGTGGTGCATTAAAGTCCCTACATTGTTAAGGTGAAAATATTACTTTGAAAGGATTGGGAGAACCCCCTTAATTGGGAAAATGACTTGATCACAACCACCTAAATGGATGTCCTTACTAAAAACTTTTGTTTAGTGGCCAGAAACCTTCTATTTGTTGGTTCAATGGCCCAACCTATGAAGTCACCTCACATTACTCACAGTTCATAGTAGAGATAGCAGTTCTTTGGGAATTAATGACCCATTGAATTTGGAACTTGGTGTGCCAGAGAAGTGAGTGCGTTGTAAGGAGGAGCCTACACCTCCAAGTTCCTAGGTTGTCCACTGTGAATTTGTGTGGCTGGATTTTATTATCCAAGTGGGGATTCAGCAGATACGGTCCTTTCCAACCTTAGGAATTGTAAGCATTTTTGTGCATACATACTAGATTAAATTAGATTAGATCATTTTTGTCTTGCGTGTGTGTGTTTATGCATTTTCATTTTGCCAAAATCATCTGAAAACTATAAAAAATTTCAAAAAACAACCACAAAACCATTAAAAAAAAAAAAAAAAAAAAATCAAAACCTGCACATTTATCACTTTATGTTGTGCATCTGTCCAATCTTCCTACGCATTTATTCTTGCTCATACATAACAGAAATCCTTTGTACAGACCCTCAAGATTCCAAAAGAACTATTTTAGATACCCATTTTTGTCCTCGGTATGATTCTAGAAGAACATTTGATTTTATTAGACCTTTGATCTTCTGTTTGACCATCTTCATCATTTTTCATCATCTCTCTTTCATCCAAAATTCACCAAATCCTTCCTCAATCTTCAAAATCTACATTTAAGTGTTGAAACATTACCCTTATTATCAGATTTTGGCTTTTGTGAGTTTTTATCATATCAGGATCTATCATCCTTAATCAAAACTTACTTAGGTCACTATCTCTTGGTTTTCCTTTGTCATATCATGGTGAGATCCATACCTCATATTGACTTAGATTATCAGGTTACCCTATCTAATTCAACACTTTTGAATCTTTCTCACATTTTTTCTATCATCACATCTTCATCTATTTTTATTTTTCACCTTTTATGGCTCAAACTCGATCTCAAAAACTCAAACAAACTGTTAATCTAGAATTTGTAGACAAGATGGAAGGAGGCAATACCAATGAGGAAAACCCTTGGTCTAAGAAAACTTCAATTTTTACATCTGATCACGAACCCACAGATCAAGAGCTAAGAGATTTTATGCAAGATGCCAGATTCTACAATAGACATGGATAAAGAGATGTATTTCCTTATGCTTTCTCAACAAGGAGCAAAACTACCCAATGATTTTGATGTCTCTACTATTACAGAACCACATATCACAAATGACCAAGAAATCCCTAGTGGTTCTCAAGAGACACATGCTCATGGAGCAAAGGAAGACAAGAAAAATATTGCTTTCCAAAACACCCAAGGACCTCCACCACCTTTGGATCCCATCCTAAAACAACTCCAAACGCTTCAACAAAAAAATTGTGACATACCAACTGGATCATCAACCAAGAAATATTCCTTGGATGATATATGTCCCTATCCTTTTGACAAGCAGTTGGCTATGATTTTATTCCCTCCTCACTTTGAGGTACCAAAATTTGATAAATATAAAGGGAATTCAGATCCACAAGACCACATTTGTGAGTTTTGTGCTACTTGTATTGAAGTCGCTCACAATGACACATATCTTATGCAACTATTTCCACAAATTTTAGGAGGAAAAGCCATGGAATGGTTCTCCAAACTAACCCCAGGTATCAAATCTTTCAATGGGTTTATTGACAAACTTGTGACTCATTACTCATTTAATATCAAACATGAAGTCACTATGCTTGATCTTTGCAATGCACAACAAAATAATGGAGAACCCTTCCTTACCTTTTTTTAAATACGGTGTCAATTATTTGCCAAGTATCCATGAACAATTCTTGAAGAAGAAAAGATGGATATCTTTGTGCATAACCTTACACAAGAAATGAGCTATATGTTACAATTGTAATGTCCTCCAAACTTTAACAAGCTCATTGAAAATAGATTCAAAATTGAGGAAGATATGGTTAGAAAGGGTGAGATTAAGCTTTACTCCAAGGACAATGTTGGATCTTCAAATTCAAATTCCAACAACAACAATAATGACAAGCCCAAATTTTGGAACAAAAACAAAAACATTGTCAATGATGGGATTGTGGACAATTGACATGTTAAAACAACACAACCTATTTTGAATATCACAAAAAAATCCAATGCTACTCAACCTACTCATAGAAATCATAGTGAAAATCAGAATACCAACAACAATTCATCAAGATTGCCCTTTATGCCATGTAGAATAACTTTTACTCCTTTGGGTGAATCTCTTGAATCTGCATTAAGGAAGTTGATCACAAAGAAACTCATTGCACTTCTTGAAACTAGAGATTTTGAACCTAGGGTGAAGCCTTCTTGGTGGAATGATAATGATTATTTTGAATTTCATAGAGGGAAAGGTCACAAAACCAATGATTTTCAAAGAATCAAACATGCGGTACAAGATTTGATTGAAAGTGGAGAAATTAGTGTTAATGAACATACCTCAAACGAGTCACATACGGCTTTTAAAGATCCACTTACCGAACATGAGAAAGGAAGTTCATCCAATGCTAAGGGTGATAATCAAGCCAACTACAATACCACATCCTATAACTATATAAATCACATTTCTAAATGTCATCCTTCCCAATACTATGTCAATGTTATTTCTATCAAAGAAAAGAGTCAACCAGCTAATGTTACTACTCGAGCCCAATCCAGGGTTACTCTTCAAGGTGTCTCATCCAAACCTAGCACCTCTCAGAACAAGTCTACCTATGTTCCAAAGTCCATGCCAAATGTTTCCAATCAATGCAATATTTTGGATCAATTGAAGAAAAAACCAGCCCAAATATCTATATTAGAGCTTTTGCGTTTGTCACCTTCTCATAAGGATATTCTTGAGAAAGCTCTCTTATAAACCAATGTTCCTACAAATCTAGATCAAGTCCAATTCCAAGCTATGGTGGGACATTTTAAAAATCCACATTACCTATCCTTCACTAAGCATGATGATCTAGCCATTAATCAACTGCATAATGCTCCACTCCATATAGAAGGCCTTGTAAAAAATCATAAAATCAAATGAGTACTAACAGATGGAGGAGCTAGCTTGAATATATGCACTTTAAAACTAGTCCTTGCATTGGGATTTTATAATAATTTTGTAGATCCAAAGAAGAAAATCACAATTAAAGCTTATGATGAGGAAGAGAGGTCATACAAGGGATCTTGTGTTCTTCTTATCAGAGTCAGTCCTGTATTCAAAGATGTACTTTGTCAAGTCCTTGATATGGATTTAGCATATAACATTCTATTGGGGAGGCCTTGGATTCATTCTATGCAAGTTGTGTCATCAACTTATCATTAGTGTTTGAAGTTTCCACATAATGGTCAAGAAATAACCATCAAAGGAGATCTGACTCCTTTTCGGTATTGCAACACTATGAAGACAACACCTAAATCCTTGGTACCCTATAATTGTGTTGGATCCCCTATGACAACACCCATTGATCCAATTAATGAAGCACCAACCTCTAAATCTAAAGGGATCAAAATAGACATAAAAGATAAAAGTATGGGAGAATACACTTTAGGTCAAACTTTATGTATCACAGAGTTACCCTTATCTCCTAAATCATATGGAAAATCTTTGATTACCAAACAACAATCAAAAGCTCCTTCTACGCTTTTTTATGGCACATTTACAAGTGGGGGCACTATATCAAAACAAGAAGCTGAGCGTAATGCTAATCATTTGCTAAAACACCATAAAGATCAAGAAGATGAAAAACATGAGCATATATCATCCAATGTATACAGTAAGGGATATACTTTGTTGCAAAAGATGGGATATCCAGGCAGTGGACCTATAGGGTTGTAAAGAGAGGGTGTTATAAAACCAATTCTAAAAAATCCAAATTACCAAAGAGACACTACCGGATTAGGATACAAAGGAGAAGGACCAAAGGAATCTAAAGGTAAAGAAAAGATTACACCTTTCTACAAGAATTCTAAAGCTCATGCATTACAGTTCCGGAAACATGGCATGTATGTAGATCCAGAAAAGAAAAAGATAGTGACAGAAATCATTAACATACTTAGGGATGATAATGATGATGATAATTCTAATGCTTATGAATGGGATTCATTATCTGACTATACCGAAGAGATAGGAGTTGATGTTTTTCATACCTATAGTAATGATTCTCATGAGTGGGAGAGTTCAAGGATGGAACCATTAGGATTAGATTCACATGATATTACTCTTGGCGATTGTGAGGAAAGTGATAATTATCTTGAGATAGGCGATTGGGATGAGAGTATGGAAATAGACCTTTCCGATCCAATCATAAAATTTGAGCACTTTTCCATCAATACCATCTCAACCTTTGAAATTGACCCAAATGATCCAATACCCCTTATCCACCCTAAGATTATAGTGTGGGATTCTCCCACTAATCTAGAACTTGATGTTTTCCATAACGATGACACAATTATTGACTATCTTGGAGTCAGAGATCATCTACCACCAAGGGATCATAAATCAAGATTTCCAATATAACTCAATGACATGGCTTATTTTGAAGAGGGTGTCAATCCTTTCAGTCATAAAAATGTAAAAATAATCAATAGATCTAACGGTGAAAACCACTCAGTGGCAGTGTTAGATCCTAAAAAGGTAAAAAGAAGACATATCTGAGAGTGAAAACCTCTCTGAGGTGCCTGAAGATGGAAGGATTAAAACTCTCCCCAATTATATGTATCGAGAGAAATTTGCAATACTTATTGAACCAACGTTGCCTCTCAACATTGGAATGGAGGATTCCCCATGTATTCTAAAGATAGCAGCATCCTTAACAGAATCAAAAAAGAAGCCTTTTCACAGTTTTTCAAAGAGAGACAAGTCAACTTTTCCTATTCTTATGCTGATATGCCTGGGCTCTATCCTAATCTTATTATGCATCATTTTTCTATTGCACCAGTAATCAAGACAGTAAAGCAAAAACTGAGAAAAATGCATCCCCATATTGCACTTATGCTTAAAGCAGAATTGAAGAAATTACTAGATGTCAGATTCATTCAAGCAATAGATTATGCTGAATGGATTTCCAATATTGTACCAGTATCCAAGCCAGACAAGTCTATCAGGATTTGTATAGATTTTTGAGATCTCGGTAAGGCTTGTCCTAAAGATGACTTTCCACTGCCCAACATTGATATTATAGTTGATTTGATGGCTGGTGGTGCAAGGAACCTCCCTATATCTTGTTTTGGTGTTGTTTTGGGTTTTTGTAGGTGTTTAGGTGTGTGTTAGAATAATATCCAAGGGGTTGGATACAATGTTAGTTTACTTCATGTTTGTAGGGCCTTAGTGCCCATTGAATGTGTTAGGGATTTTTCTTGTATGAACCACAATGCTTGAAATGCCTATTTGAACCTTGTACTTTCTAATTCTGATTTAGAGACAAGAAAAGCCTAATTGCTAAGGACTGGATAAGGTCCTTCTTTGATTTTTAGCTCCATAAATACTCAGGCAGGTTTTACCTTTCAAGATGGCTGTTAACACAATATTTGTTGATGTGGACACTGATTAGCTATGTACCTTTATTGGACCAACTTATGAATTATCTTGCTGATGATCAAACATAAACATAAACAAGATATTACCATACAAATCATAGTTATTAACATAACAATAACCAGTGATACAAGGATTCTCATCCTTCTTCCTTTTCTTTATAGGAGGGATAACCTAGTTGATTCACTCTTCAAGGAATCAATACTATGGACAGTGTCCTTCTGACAGAGGTCCTTCACAAGTTCATCTTATATGTTCTTAGTAATAGAGTTTTTAAATTGATTTGGTTTTGATAACTTGCAATATCTGAGACACAGATAGGTAATCAAATTGTTTTCTGAACCAGTGCCTATCCTTAGGGCTGCAGAGTCAATAATAAGCAAAGATATCACAGAAATAACATACACTGAACTGCCTTACAACTCAAACAATTAGGATAGGTTTCCTTACAAACTATCTTGTTACCTTAAGACCACTGTATCAAATCCTTAACAAATTAGTATGCTCCTTGAAATCATTCACAACATTTAATTCTTTCCTTGAAAGAAACTTGTAAACAATTAAATGGTTACCTTATAACCAGAGTGTTACTGAATACCTTATAAACTTTAACACAGAAAATCATACATTCAAAGTAAAGAGACAACATTAGAAAAGAGTAAAATTGCACCGTATATCATTTATGTAATCCAGCTTGTTCATACATGAGAGATTACACAGCTTAGAAAGATAGACATGAACCAGAATATCTGAGTTCTGTATTATATTATCTCTTCTTTCACAAAATGTTCCAAAAAATCAAAGACCTCTAACTATTACAAGTCTTATGATATATATAGATTCTAGACCATCTTGGAATCCCTAAGGATGCAACAAGC
>MU225789.1:3397894-3409440 GCA_018584345.1 Thuja plicata
TTCTCTAACCATTGACCCACTTCATCTATGGCATTCTTACCTATTGTAAAATTTGCAATACTGAATTGCCTAGGGGTTATAGTCCCCTTCTTATGAGGTACAAAGTGCTCATTGTCAGTTAATATCAGCTGCCAGATGAATTCCATAGCAGCAACTCTCATTGGCACATAATAAGGCAAAATATGGGGTGGATGAATACAGCCAAACACTCTGATAATGGTGAAGTTCTCCTCTAAATAGAAGTCACCCCAGTTATGATTTCCAGGCCAATTTTCTAGATACTCACAAGGCCTAAGCAATTGTATGACCTTTAAAAGAATTTTGGTTCTTTTTATTCCCAGACTTTTTATAATTGGATACACAATCCAATTTTGGAAAGCACAGAAGTCACAATCTCTAGAAGTATAGTTCCAAACCCTAACCTAGAACTGGACAGGATTTGGCTGTGCTTGGAAGAATCTTTGAGGAGATAAATTATTGGGGTCCATGATTGCAAAGTTGTAATACAAGAGAAGGTGCATCAAAACTGAATAGTGCAAGAATTTTGGCTCCTTCTCCTTAGGGTTTTTCAATTTCTTCTGAGTTGCAATAAAACCCTTGTGCATCTCATCAATTATATGTTGAATATAGTCATAAATGGTGCTTGAATGCACCTCTTGTAGGTCCAAGACCATCATTAGGATACCATGACCGATTCTCTCTGCATCTCCATCTATTCCCAATACTCTACAAAGGGCATAAGCATTGTACTTGATATAAAAGTGCAAGTCCTTGTAAAAATATGGGTAAGGTTTAGCCTTAGGACCTACATAATCTCTTAATTCTCTTGGCATGTGCTTCTTCAACAAGCTTCTCGCCACACCAGGCTTAGTACTATATCTTTTTTCCTGCTTCTTCATGTCAATTTTGGTAGACATGGTGCTGAAAAGGCCAAATGCTTGCATGAAAGAATTCCTATTTAGTATCAGCAAAGCAGTGCCATCATCTCTTTTGATGGTCTTTGTAAGGGCATCATAATGGTTTTCCAGGTCCAAAAATAGGTCAACATCTAGAAACACATCAGGCACTAATAACCTACCCAGACCAGATATCCAAGGGTTTGAAACAGGGATAGGTTTATCAGAATTGTTATAAAAGTATGTAAAGAGAGAGAAACCTATTGTGCCCGGGGTTGCAGCATCTCTGATGTCTTTGAAATCATCCTTGAAGACACCAGCATCAATCTTTCTATTTTGTGTTGAACCTGGCAGAAGCTGAAGAAATTCGTCTGAGTGGCTTGGCTTTCCTTTCTGCTCTTCTCCACTGCCTCCACTTGTAGAAGCAACGCTCACAACTCTACTCATCTTTGTGACAGCCTAAAATTCTCTGCTTGAAACGATATTGAAACAAATCTAATCTTCAATATCAGCTATCTGTCCTGAGCACAATTCTCTGAAACCTTAGAAATTTCTTATCACCTTGGATATACTATAACTGCTCTGAATATCACTTTTCAACAAAAACCTAGCAACTTGGCTCTGAAAACTTTGGAAACACGGTGAACAAGAATGAATTCTCAATCATTTGTTTATAGCCATTTCGATTCAGAGTACATAGCTCATAATTCGGAGACGTCAGTTCTGCCATTAAGTTTCCATGTCGTGAGCTTTCAAAAACCTAGCCGTAGTTGCACGAAGTTTGACAAAAAATCAAATTTCAAATTATGAATCTTTGGCACAATCATAAACCGTTTAAGACAGCTGACATGTCATCCCTTGATTCATTCTCTATCATACACCTCAGCTACCTTTTGTGCATAGTAATCAAAATTCTAGTATCTGATTTGCCGCCGAGAGATCCGTTCTGTCATGTCATCCACTTTGCGCCGCATTTTAGATCTCATGATTCGGTGACCTCGCGACTGTATTAAGTCTCTTTGTCGCGAGCACTTTTCCTTAACCATGGTTTGATCTCCAGACCTGGCGACAATGCACGTTCTTTATCTTGGCTGACCCAAGTCCATCTGGCGATCAAGCGACAACGGTGAAACTGAAGTCACGAGGAGTTAACACTAACTCATCTTCCTTACCCAGACTTGGCAACAAGCCATTTATTATTAATCTCCATAGTTATCGCTAAGTCGTTGGATGCTCATATTCTTTCTTAAGACCACACGACAACCTTTAGTCGCCGAGTCGGGAGATAACTTTAACTTTACCTCAACATATAGCACGTGCCTTTATTCCATTTAGAGCGACCTTGCGACATAACCTAATCGCCAAGTCGGGAGGACATTTTCCCTAAGGCACTTTTTTTTTGAGACATCGCGACCTCCGTCAGATCATCTCATTCCTTCATCCAACGGCAGGCGCGTGATCGCCATATATTTTCACATACCCTTAAGTCATCTGGAGACTTTGTGACTGAAGGAAAAAATACCTTAGTCTCCTTATCACTTGATTCATTTCCTTCTTTTGGCGACCTCTCAACAGCCATTTACATTATGACAGATGTCATCTGTTCTTTTGTCCACTAAATGTATACTGAAAAGCTGAATCATTGCTCCTGTTCTGGCGACATCCCGACTGAGGGAAATCACTAACATCAAACAGTTAGTCGCGTAGTCTAGGCTGTTATCCCTTAACTGTCATTTGATCTTGAGACCAGGCGAATAAAGAAATACTTAACTATTTTTCATGACCTGATCTAGCGATCATGCGACATGAAGTGAATCGTGAAGTCTGATAACATTGCTTTGACTTTTTGACTCCTCTCGCGATCACCCGACTGAGCAGTGGGTCCCATTCTTTATAAAGCTTATAACACAGATATTCTGCGACTACCTGACTAATAAGATATCGCTAAGTCTTGAGAAGCTGAAGGAATATTCCATTTCGTAAGGAGACTACACGACACAAGGAAAAAGCAAAGTCGGGAAAGCATTTAGCATATTCGTTCTGGGTAACGCGATTAGGCAACCTATCTTAAAACACATGTCTTAAGTGATTAAAAAAGGTAACGCTGAAATATAAGACATGGCCAAGGGTTTCAAATGCATCATTTAACACTTGGTTGCTTTAGGGTTTTTTCAGGGTTTTAGCAATTTTGGCAAGGTTTAAGTATGAAAACCTGAAAAATTTATAGGGCACGACACGAAACAAGGCAAAGCAGCAAAAACTGGAAATACAACCAACAGAATGTTTTAGGACATTTTGGCTTCAATTTTTGAAATGTTGCCATTTTTGGGGTAATGTGAGTTAGAGGTATGTTTTAAGACCCTACACATCCTATTTTGGGTCTTAGAGGTTAACATCCATCATCGAGTTGACTACCAAGGTCAAATTGCTCAGAATGACAAAATGTTGCTAGCAACTTTAAAAGTTGCTCGAGCAACTTTTGCAAGATTTGACAAAATATAGTTAAAACTAATGTAACTACCCCATGCTCGGTATATGAGCATGGTTTCGATGCTTTTAAGAGGTTAATGAGATTTTGGAGTGAAACACTTATTTCTAACACCTTGGTACGAATGTTTGTATTCTCTTTTGTGTAATCTGCACTGTGTCTTTGCTTCTATATAGATTGTCAGAGGTGATCACGCTCCATGATAGTGTAGTGTTTTCTTTCAGATTTCTTATGCATTAGGTAGTTTTTTTTTAAGTTCAGTAGAAGTTAAGTTACACATTTTTGAAGGTCACTTGTCTGACAGAGAGACAAACAGTGCTACCTAGTTAGAAATGGCTCTAACCTAATATTCCTCTGATGGATTTGTCTGAAACCATGGGGATATTAGGGTTAGGGTCTGTAGATAGGTTTGTATTTTTATTTTTTGTTGTTTCATTTGATTTCATAGGCCAAAAGTGAATCCCTATGGCTGATCGATGAGACCAAGTGAGCCAGGACAGGGAGAACAAAGACTTTGTGCGAGCACCCAAGACCTTTTGGGAAAGACTTAGTGGAATTTCTAGATGCACTAGTTAGTCTCCTAAAAGGATTCAATGGTGGTTGGAGGTGACTTAGAGATTGGGGACAAGTTTAGCAATTGTTCATGCTCACTGGTCCATAGGTTTAATTAATATGCTATAATCTAGGGCCTGCAAGAAAATAGGGTTTTGGGTGCCATCAGAGGTCAAGGTTTTGGATTTTGATAGGGTTGAATGATGTCTTGAAGATTTCCAAGTTTTTTTGTGGAGTAATTTGGGGATTTTGGAAGCATTAGGCCAAAATCAGTGAAAACAAACCTACTAGGAATTAGGCAATTAGGCCTCCTAGTGAATTAGTGACCAATTGGATTGGTAAAAGGCATTGGAGTATTGGGATGAGTGAAGAATGACCTAGGATGGGTCAAGAAGGATGTTAATATTCTTGGAGAATGTATGGGAAGATCCTAGGTAGAGAGTTGAAATACTAGGTGGAGGATTAGTGGAAGAAACTAGGCTTTTTGGGAACTAGTTGGACTAGTTAAGCTTGGTAACTTTGGAGTCTTCTTGAAACCAACTATACCTTGGAGGATAAGTTGGTAGAGGGGGTATTGGAGATCCTATTTGGAAGAAGTTCCAACAAAGAACAACCATGGGATGGTTGGATTAGAAAAATCAAACACCTTGAAGTGAAGAAGAGCAATAATTGTCAAACCCTCTGCATTAGAGTGGTATCAGAGCTGGAATAGCTTGAAGATTGTGTATGTCTGAAGGGGAGGAGATTCAAGAGGTAGACATCATGCCTCCTAAGGTAATGAGTAGGGATGCCATATTAATATTGGTTCAAGGCCTCTTGGAGAAGGATAATGTGTTCGAGACAAAGAGCAAGAAGAAGATCACAGAATGGGGAGATGAGACTGATGGAGATAAAATTCAAACAGAGGAGTCATCAAACAAAGGGAAAGAACTTGAGATAGACAAAGACCAAAAGGTATTCTTAGATGCCTTCAAATATTTAAAAAAGGATATCATGGAACACATACCATATTACTATGGCAGCCTAAATGGAGAAGAGTTGTTATATTGACTTGAATCCATTGAAAACCAATTTGATTACAAAGAAATCTCAAAGGAGAAGAGGGTCAGCTATGCTAAGGCTAGACTCAAGGGATCTGAATTGGTGTGGTGGAACATGATGCAGGATGAAAGAGTGAATATTGGAAAGAAAAATATTGTTTCTTGGGAGAGGATGAAAATTAGATTGAGGGCACAATTCTTGCCTATTGATTATGAAATTCAAATGTACCAAAAGTTTCAGAACTTAAGACAAAAGGAGATGATAGTGAGTGCATATACAGAGGAGTTCCATAAACTAAGCCTAAGGGATATGAGACAAGAATATGAAATGGAGAAGGTGGCAAGGCATATAAATGGGCTAAGGCAAGGGATAAAATATGAGATTAGCATGATGGCTCCTGACAGTATGTACAAGTGTTTCCAGTTGGCTTTGAGAGCAGAGGATAAGGCTAGAAGAAGGAATGACTTCAATCAAAGAGGAAAAGGTGGAAACAATAATATAGGTTTTAAGAGAGGCAGGGGTAACTTTGGTAGAGGAAAGATCCCTAATAGATAAGAAGATAGTAATTTCATGGATAGTAGTGGAGGAAACCAGTATAGAGGATCTTTCCAAAGGGGACGATACAAAGGTAGAGGACCACCAAGAGGTAGGTTCCAACCCCAAGGGAGATCTAATTCAGTTTTCACTGGTAGGTGTTATAATTGCAACCAAGTGGGTCACACAATGCGTAGGTATCCAGAGAAGGCTTCCTCATCTTCAATGGGAAATAGGAGGAATCAATTAGTTCAAGAGGAGGATACCCAAAGTGTTACTTCACCCATATCCAAGGTAGGGCCAGTATTGGATGGGGAGAACTTGATGTTAAGAAGAACCCTGTTGAAAGTGCCTAGCACCATAGAGCCACCCCAAAGAAAGAAATTATTCAAGACAAATTGTAGGTCTCATGGGAAGATTTGCAAGGTTATAGTGGACTCTGGGTCCACTGATAATGTAGTGTCCGCTGAGATGGTGGAGAAACTGAAGTTGAGAAGGATACCTCATACCACACCTTATAAGGTTTCATGGTTGAACAAGGGTCAACAAATAGTGGTAGATGAGAAAACTATGGTTGAGTTTGAGATTGGGGAATATAAGGACAAGGTCCTATGTGACATACTTCCTATGGATGCATGCCACCTACTCCTAGGACATCCATGGCAGTATGATGTCAAAGAAATACATGATGGAGAGAAGAACAATTATGTCATCACCAAGCTAGGAAATAAATTCCAAATGGATCCATTGCAAGAACCCAATGAAGAGAATCATGTGGGGAAAAGTGTGATGTTATTGAGTGGGAAAGATTTTCTAAAGGCCATGAAGAAGGAGAAAGGATTCTATTGTGCAGTAGTGATCAAACCAAAGGAGGAAACTAAGGAGAAAGTCTATTTGCCACTAGAGATACAAGATTTGTTGGAAAAAAACCATCATAGGTAAGGGTTTTGAATTTTGATAGGGTTGAATGATGTCTTGAATATTTCCAAGTTTTTTTGTGGATTCATTTGGGGATTTTAGAAGCATTAGGCCAAAATCGGTGAAAACAAACCTACTAGGAATTAGGCAATTAGGCCTCCTAGTGAATTAGTGACCAATTGGATTGGTAAAAGGTATTGGAGTATTGGGATGAGTGAAGAATGACCTAGGATGGGTCAAGAAGGATGTTAAGAGTCTTGGAGAATGTATGGTAAGATCCTAGGCAGAGATTTGACATACTAGGTGGAGGATTAGTGGAAGAAACTAGGCTTTTTGGGAACTAGTTGGACTAGTTAAGCTTGGTAACTTTGGAGTCTTCTTGAAACCAACTATAACTTGGAGGATAAGTTGGTAGAGGGGGTCTTGGAGATCATATTTGGAAGAAGATCCAACAAAGAACAACCATGGGATGGTTGGATTAGACAAATCAAATACCTTGAAGTGAAGAAGAGCACTAGTTGTCAAACCCTCTGCACCAGCTGGGCATGAGATGTTATCCTTAATGGACAGGTTTTCTGGCTATAACCAGATCAATATTGTGCTAAAAGACTAATTTTACATGTCCTTAGGGCACATATTATTAGAATGTGATGCATTTTGGGCTACACAATGCTGGTGCGACTTATCAAAGGGATATGACCACAATCTTTCATTACATGATACATACCATAATGGAGGAGTATGTTGATGATATCCTAGCAAAATCCAAGAGTAGAGATGGTCATTAAAGAGTGTTGGATAGAATATTCACCTAAATAGAACAGTACCAAATTAGACTCAATCCAAAGAAATGTGTGTTTGGAGTTACATCAAGAAAACTGTTAGGGTATATTTTCTCAACTAAGGGCATAGAAGTTGACCCAGAAAAAGTTAAGGTGATCATGGAGATGGATTCACCTATGAATATCAGTAAATTAAGATCTTTACATGGATGTCTCCAATCAATTAGAAGGTTTGTTTCTCAATTAGCAGATAGAAGTCATCATTTTCAATACCTGTTACATAAAAACATCTTATTCAAGTGGGATGATAAGTGTGAAGAAGCCTTCACTAAGATCAAGCAATATTTAGAAACTCCTCCTCTTATGTCACCAATTCCAGGCAAGCCACTCTTGCTCTATATTTCAGCTACAGAAGTCTCACTTGATGCTCCTTTGGCCCAACAAGATCAAGAAGGAAAAGAGAAGGCTATATATTACATCAGTCGCACCCTTGTGGGATATGAGCTCAATTATTCACTTATTGAGCGGGCATGTCTAGCAGTATTCTTTGCTTCATAGAAGTTGTGACATTGCATGTTGTCACATTCCATCAAGATTATTGCAAAGATTGATCCTTTGAAGTACCTTTTGAGTAAGACAACATTGACAGGAAGATTGGCTAAGTGGGTTATGTTTCTTAGTGAATTTGATATTGAGTATGTGGATCAGAAGGCTATTAAAGGACAAGTGATTGCAGATCAATTAGCCAAGGCACCACTCACAGATGATCAACCTATATATACAGAATTTCTAGATGCACATATCTTGACATTATCTACACAAACATGGAATTTGTACTTTGATGGATCATATACTCAGCATGGTTCGGGAGCTGGAGTGTTATTTCTTACACCACAAGGATATACAATACCAAAGTCTTACAAGTTACTCTTTCCTTGTACAAATAATGTAGCTGAGTATGAAGCTTTGATGATTGGATTTAAGATGGCTCTATAATGGAAAGTTACTGAATTGAATGTCTATGGAGACTCCCAGTTGATTATCAATCAAGTTAACAATGAATACCAAACCAAAGATGACAAGTTGTTACTATATAAGCATATGGTGGATGACTTTAAGAAATATTTTTCAATAATTACCTTTGAGAAACTTCCAAGACATGAAAATAAGGCTGCAAATGTTATGGAAACAATTACTTCTCTATTTGATACGAAATATACCAAAGCTCATTTTGAGTTCTTAGTAGAATCCTTGGCGTATCATGCGTACGATGATCCTGATACAAGTATCATATGTCATATTATCAGACAAGATTCCCCTACCTATGGAAAGATATATTCCTACCTAAAAGACAATATCATTCCACCCGACTTATCCAGAAACCAAAAATGAATCTTTTTACCCCAAACCTCCCACTATCTCCTAATATCTAACATCCTGTATCAGCAAGGTTTTGACGGTACTCTCTTACGATGTCTTGAACATGATGAAGCTCAAACTTCCTTACAAGATGTACATGAGGGTATTTGTGGAACACATTTGAGTGGTCCTTCCTTGGCTAAGAATCTCATGTGTGTCGGTTACTATTGGCCTACTATGGAGATAGATTCCTTTCATTTTGCTAGGAAATTCAAGAAATGTCAAATACATGGAAATCTTATTCATGCACCAGCACAGCAGCTTCATCCTTTTACAACAACATTATCATTCAGTCAGTGGGGACTTGACCTCATGGGCGAAATTCACCCTCCATCTTCTAATGGCCATAAGTTTATTATAACCATAACTAAGTATTTTACCAAGTGGATTGAAGCCATTCCATTGATCACTGCCACAGGCAAATAGGTTTCCATGTTTATCCTTAGTTATATCATTTGCAGATATGGTATCCCTATACATCTTATTATTGATCATGGGAAGTAGTTCCAAAATCAAGATATGGATGAACTATGTGATAAATTCCACATCACCCACCATTATTCCACCATTTATTACCCCCAAGGTAATGGCCAAGTTGAGGCGTCTAATAAAACCATTGTCAAAATCCTTCAAAAGACTGTCAATGACGATGGTCATGACTGGCATGTCCAATTGAATCTTGTCTTATGGGCCTATCGCACTTCCATCTATACTCCCACTGGAGCCACATTGTATTCTCTTGTCTATGGGTATGAATTTTTCCTGCCCCTCGAGGTTCAGTTACCTTCTCTTCGTGTGTCCCTAAAATATTTGATTCCAAATGAAGAATATAGAGTTGCATGGCTAACTGAATTAGAATTTATGGATTAACATCGTCAAAGAGCCTTTGATCATTTTAAAGTCTATCAGAAAAGTATGTCTCATTAGTATAATAGTAAATTGAAACCTAGAGACTTTCAGGTGGGTGATCTAGTCCTTCGTGAGAATCCCAAAAATCACCAGCATCGTGAGAAGAAGGGCAAGTTTGAACCTAACTATCTAGGACCTTTTGTGATTATACCAGCCTATGGTTCCAAGGCCTATCATTTGTTTACATCTGAGGGAAATCTCTTGGATGAGCCTCTTAATACTCTAAATTTTTCATTGAGTAGAATAGCTGGGATGGGACATGATATTTTCTTTGATTGTTGTTTGTGGGATATTTTCCAATGAAGTCGAAGGAACAAATAATTGGGGTGTCTGTGCGTAAGTGCCTTCATCCATTGAATAAGCATTGACAACATACAAATCATGTTGTTATGCGAATAATATTGAAGGTGATACACCACACATACCTTGACTCCAAGTATTTATTCCATGATGGAGGTGGGGGATATTCCTTGTCTATTATGCAAATGAAACTCAGGTCATCTCAGTTCAATTATACCTAGATGCTTGTCAAGTTTTCTATATTAAACTCCATGAAAGAAGTACTTAGGACATCCTGGTTTAATTATACCATGATGCTTGCATCTTCTTGCAACATAACAAGCTCAATGATGAATATCAAATCCCAATAATTATGCAGTTTTAAGATGTTTCTGAAGTTGTGGAGATACTCATTTTGCATATCATTTTGCATTGCATTTAATAGATCATAAAATCTCCTTTTATAAGGTTCTGTAGGATATATTTCTTAGATCACCTTTTCTCTTTGTCTATTCTTCTTATGTCAGACACATGGTTGTTTAAAATTGAGGAATTTTTGGATAACAAAAATATAGCATTTATCATGGTTCATTATGTAGATATCCTTGGTTTTTCTGTTTTAGGATTGTTCATTTGTATATAACCATTTAAGTTTACATGCATATTCTAATCATTTCATTTTATCATAGTTGTCATTTCATTACATTATAGGATCATTATATTACTACCATTATTATACATTTCATTTAATATCATATCATTTTTGTTTTTCATTAAGTTCATTATCATCACATTTCATCCATTTATTTTGAAATTCATTCATATACCATTAGTCATTACATGATCAAATCATAACCATTTTGCATCCATATAAAGATAGATCATTACATTACTAGTCATAAAGCAAAATGCATAATCAAAGTTATTCATCACATCATGCATGTGTCAGTATCCACATATATATCATCACACTAATACATTTGTGGTCGATTTGCGACGGCTATGTGTCTCAATTGTGACAGAAATGTGTCGCAATTGCGACAGGAATAAACGTCATTATTTTTTAGTCGCAAAATACGACGTCTTTCCTTATCCGTCACAATTATGACTTCAATCCGTCGCTATGTATCCCTATCAACCCCGGCATTTGGGGCATCACCAATACAGGAAATCTGTCATAATTATATGGGTACCCGTCACAATTGCGACGGAAAACCAAGCAACTGCGATGGTTTTTAGGCTTCGCCAGTACAGCGCGCCCGTCATAATTCTTGGGTTAACGTCGCAATTGCAACAAACACCCAAGCAACTGCGATGGTTTTTGGGCGTCGCTAGTACAGCGACCCTGTTGTAATTCTGGGGGGGTAACGTCGCAATTGCGATGAATTCAAGATAGAATTAAAAAAAAAATTGCCTGTTAGATAATTATTTACGAATAATAATGTTGTATTCATGAATTTCTGGATAATGATTTTCTTTGTCAGTAACAGTCACCTAGGAGAAGCCAATATCCAAATCTTGTTAGCTTCAAACCATTCCATGCAATTTTAATCTTCCAAGTTTAAATTTAAAATGTGCTACTACACCTGAGTTCATATTTATCAATAACCCAAACATTTTCCTTTCAAAGGAAAAAAATAATAGGATAAAGAAATGTTGCTTCCTAACCATACTCTGCCAATGACACTGCACTTGAGGATTTTCAAATTGATGTCAAAAGTAAACAGC
>MU225789.1:3424123-3443058 GCA_018584345.1 Thuja plicata
AAGGTGCTTTGGATGCTTTTGAATCAGCTATTAAAACTATCAGAGAAAAGATTCATCCCAAGGCCTCTGATTTGACCCAGATAGCAAGGATTGAATCCATGCTTTATTTGTGTGTTGATCAGTTATCTAATGTTACTGATAAGGTGAAGAAGTTGAGCTGGAATAAAGACGCCTCCATGGCCCTAATAGTGAACTCTAAAATCCCGCACCTATCGCTTGCAAAGGAATTAGTTCAAGCATACAAAGAATGGAAGCTGACTCAATCGGTTACCGATGAAGAAGGAAGTCCAGTGACAAAAGAGGATCATGCCTTAGATAAAGAGCCTGATTCAGCCATCTAGTTTCCCTTTTTACTATGTTATTATGCTAAACTTTAAGGACATGTGTCATCTATCTGATGGATTAGTTACTTAACTGTTTTCCCTAGAGGCCATGTTTTTTGGGAGGCCTCTTAGTGCTCTATTTCTATTTATTATGGCTGCTAAAACTTTGAAAGGGTTCAGAAAAACTTTGAATATAGATAGATAGTTTGGATAATTATAGTTCAGATGGTGAATGTTGTGAACAGAATTGATTTCAAACAATTATCTGTGTAGTAATTTTTGAATGATATGACAGGAAGGTTATTGAATTTGTGTTGTTTATGACCTAGAGCAAGGTGCCCTATGTTGGCATATTGTTTGTCCTGTTTTATATCTTTGTCAACTATTGCATGATATCTAAATCTTGAATTTTATCTATTATCTATTATCTGCAGTTAGAAGTTGTTTTTGTTTTTAATGAAATGTCATTGCAGAAGTGACTGTGTTTCCTTCCTATTCATTATCGGGTTATATTTGCTTTGCAATTGTTTAGAAGCATGTCATCAAAGAATGATATTGCTGCCTTTATAAGATTTTTGGTCAAAAGCTAATCGATTAAATCATTATCTCATATCATTGAATATCATATTAGGGAGATGTACCTATTATAAAATTTAGAGGGAAGTGATCACGAAAGACACTTACCGAACTGTTAGAAATAGTTTGTCTTTTAAGGGTGATAGAGTAAACTTAAAAGGTTATTTGTAGAAAGACAAATCTATTCACTAACAGATTTTTGGTGACTCTACTAGAGATTCACATACATTGTAGACCTGTGTTTTAATGCTCTATTTTATGAACAAGTTATGGTCCTACCAGCCGTGATAATACCCAATTTGGAGGAGCGGCCTCATGTTATTCAGTGAGACCTTAGTTTTCAAAGCACTCAGGAAGATATAATTTCTAAATTGAACACTGTCACTTGGAGTTTAAAGACCAGCTATCACTAGTATCAACAAGTTCTCCTAGTTTTAGAAGAAGAGGAAGATATAGGAGAGTGGTTGAGAGGACTCCCGATTTCCCAGGAGGTACAAGTTGTTGACAGAATCGCTCAGAGTTAATAAGATAGAATAATTCTAGATTCTTGACCTTACACTAGGTCTCAGAGGAAGGAGGGTATTTTTGATACTTTCTTTGAAATCTTGCAAAATCTTCATTTTTCCTCCTTTTCCATCTTAAGACCCAAAGCAAAAAGTAGACCCTCTTCTCCTCCTAAAGCTACCCCCAATTCTTCTTCGTCCTCTAGTGTCTGGCAAGCTTTAACTTTGTCTAGTATTCAAGCACCACCTCTAGTTACAATATTCCCAAGTGCAGTTATGGCTCAACCATGGGGTGCAGCCATTGGTCCTTTGAATTTGAGAGCTCATCATCCTCTCCCTAAAGGTATTAAAGAAGTCTTACCTAAATTTTTTGGAGATGGCAAAGTTTCAGTAGATGAGCACTTGAATGCTTTCAATGTAGCTACTACCATTTTGGTAGTACAACATGAAGATGTAGTAGTAAGACTCTTCACTCAATATCTCTTGGAAGGATTTGTGGAATGGTTTGGCCATCTGCCAGCTGGATCAATTACAAATTGGCAAACCATGAAGAAAGCATTCGAAGGGCATTTTAAAGGGGCTGAAGTTGAACATTCTTTGCTAGCACAATTAACACAAATGAAGAAAGAGATTCATGAGCCCATGAGAGATTATGTGGCAAGATACAACAAAGTTATCCATAGAATCCCTATTTCCAAAAGACCAACCCTTGAAAACCAGCAGTGTTTCTTTGTAAATTCTATGCCCCCGGACATAGGATTTCACTTAAGGAGTAGGCCAGCTGATTTAGCTGTTGCCCAAGAATAGGCTACTGAGTTAGAAGATGATCTTATTATAGCTGGTAAATGGAGAAAAGATGTTCAGAATTATCATTCTCAACCTTCTACTTTAGCTCCTACAGATCCAGTCGTTCAAAGACTATTGAATGACGTAATTGCTTTGAAAAGACAAATACTAAAACAAGGATCTTCATTCCCTTCTCCTTATCAAGATATCAGCCGAAAGCAGCTTAATCAATGGCATAATAAAACTCCTATGTTGCCTCCAAATCAACCAAGATTTTCCATAGAAGCTTCACCCAAAGAAGCTGTCATGTGTTCCTTTCATCTAACAACAGATCATGATGGCAATTCTTGCCCTGATATGCAAAGACATGTACAAGTGGAGGTCACTAAAGATGTGTTAGGAGAATGTACTATGGAAGAACTCCCTCAAGATAGACCTGGCAACTCTAGTTCATACTTTTTAGAATAAAAATTTGACTCAAAAAGAGGAGATATTCTGGTCACCCTTGGGGATCCTTCTTGTGCTATGCTTACTCGAAATCAAAATTTTTCAAAGAATACTTCAACTCCAGCTAATTCTGTCCATAAGACTCAGGATCCTGTAAGTAATGCTTCTTCTTCTAGTTCTTTGACTCCTGATGTTAGGGTTGTGCAAAAAGATTCTGGCTTGTCTTCTTTTGATATTGTAGAATTTTGCAAGTCTTCTGCTATCTCAATCTCCCCTGCAGAATATCTGAGGTTAAATCCCAAAGAACTAGATAAATTGGTCAAATATGTGAAAGGTGACCTTTTGGACCCGTCACAATCTAACCAATGTACTGTTGACCCAATTGATCATTCAGTCGATATTCCTGTAGTTGTTTCACCATTTGTCATGAATCAGAGTGACTGTTGTCACTCCTACTCCTGAAGTGAAATGTGAATTTGATGAAACTAGGAATCCTGACCCCTTTTATATTTCCCTACTCTTAAATGGCCTTAAATTGAGTAACTGCATTATAGACTCAGGTGCCTCTGATAATTTTATGCCCTTGTCTGTAGCCAAGGATTTAGGTTTAACCATGACCAAAACCTTTGGGAGGTGCTATTCAATGGATGGAAAACAAGTGCCCTTAATTGGTCAAGTTAAAGATGCTCAAGCGGTTTTAGCAGCCTATCCTGATAAGAGACTCAAACTAACTATTTTAGTAGCAGACATACCTACAAGTTATACTTATGCTCTTGAGTAGAAATTTCTGCAAAGACATGGGTGGGGAAATAAAGATATTGGTCAGAAGCCATCATCCCTATTGGGAAGAAAAAGGTCAAACTGGAACCTGAAGCCAAGAAAAAATACACTGTAATTCCATCTGAGGATCCTAAGGCACAAATTTTATTTGAAGACTGTGAATTTGGTAATTACATGATTCTCTCAGATGAAGCCCTTCCTGTTTGTGAACATCCTAGTGGAAATGAGCAAATTTGGTTGATGGAATTTGATGGTAGTTGTGCTACCGCGGGTTCTGGAGCTGGTGTAGTCTTTAAGGGGCCTGATGATTAGTATATTCCTTTTTCCTACAAACTGGATTTTAAAAATACCAACAATACCGTCGAATATGAGGATTTTTTGTTAGGGTTAAGAGAAGCCAAAGCATTGGGCGTAAAGGCACTTGTTGTGAAAGGCGATGCTGAGCTTATCGTCAAACAAGTAAAGGGTCATTTTTCAATAAAAAATGAGCGTTTGAGACATTACAGAAATTTGGTATGGGACAAAATAGATTCTTTTGAAGCCTTTTCCATAGAAGCTATTCCCAGGAGTCTCAATACAAGGGTTGACTCCCTAGCCATATCAGCATCTCTGCTCCTTCCTCACCTGGATTTCAAAACAAGAACATATAGGGTCAAGATGATATATAAACTGGCTATCCCAGATAACATTGAACACTTGCAAGTTTTTGAAGATGATACCCAGATAAAGGATTTTATGGCATGTGTAGAAGCTTTCTCTTCTATGTACTTTGAAGGAATGAATGAAGACAGCGGAGGGTTAAATCCTGAATTCTCACCAGAAGAAGAAGTTGTCCAGTTGAAGAGCAACAAAATTCCCAAAGGTTTGGTTTCCTTAGAGAACTTGTTTTCTCGAAAGGATGATAGTTTCATTTCAAGAAAAAATTCTCAATCAGATGTGCAAAAGGAATATGACAAGGTGAACATTGGCACTGTGGCTGAACCCAAGTGGATTTCTATAGGTAAAACTTTGTTTGTCCAAGAAAAGAAAAATCTCCAGATCCTGTTAACAGCCTACACTGATGTTTTTGCTTGGGATTATAGTGATCTTAAGGATTTTTGAAAAGGGAAATTTAGTCACCACATCCCTCTCAAGCCTGAATAAAAGCCTTTTAGGCAAAATCTTTGTAGTTACAATCCTAAGGTTTCTGAAGTAATCTTAAAAGAATTTGACAAGATGCTAAAAGCTAGAATCATCTACCCTATTCATCATTCAACCTGGATTGCAAATATTGTCCCTGTCAGAAAAAAGAATGGTGAAATAAGAATCTATGTAGACTTTAGGAATTTAAATTAGGCCAGTCTCAAAGATAATTATGCCCTGCCCAAAATGGAACACGTATTACAGGCAGTTGCAAGGTCAGTATTGATGTCTCTACTTAATGGGTTTTCTGGATATAATCAAGTAAGTGTAGCTGATGATGACAAATAGAAGACTGCTTTTACTACACCATGGGGAAATTTTGCTTACAATAGGATGCCCTTTGGCCTGATCAATGCTGGGGAAAATTTTCAAAGGGCAATGGATTCTTCTTTTGCCGATTTGAAAAATAGAATCATAGTAATTTACCTTGATGAACTAACTATGTACTCTAAAAGAAGGAAACATCATGTTCAGAATCTTAAATCAGTTCTACAGAGATGTAGAGATCATGGCATATCTCTTAATCCTAAAAAATTAGTTTTTGGTGTGACTGAGGAAAAATTATTGGGGCATATCATATCCAAAGAGGGAATTAAAATTGATCCCAAAAGAGTCAAGGCTATTCAACAGATCAGTCTACCTTCAACGAGGATAGGAGTCAAATCTTTCTTCGGTCAGATTAACTTCTTGAGGACTTTTGTCCCATATTTTTCTGAGTTAACAAGGCACATAGTGGGAATGATGACTGAAAAACATCCCTTTAAGTGGATAGAAGAAGGTAGAAAGACTTTTGGATAAATTAAGACAGTTGTGGCCAATGCCCCATCTCTAGTTTACCCAGATTACAAAAAAGATTTTATCATCTATTGTTATGCTTCTGATCACACGTTGTCTGGAATTCTAACTCAGAAAGATGTTTTAGGAAATGAAGCTCCCATCACTTTCATGAGTACACCTTTAAAGAAACATGAACTAAAGTATTCTCCAATTGAAAAACAAGCCTTTTCTGTGGTGAAATCGGTTAAGCAATTCAGATTCTACATCCTCCATTCTCATTCTATAGTATTTGTCCCTGATTCAGCGGTGAAGGCATTACTCACCCAACAAGAAATATCCATGAACAAAAGAGCAGCATGGGTGACAAAGATTTAGGAATATGATTTGATAATCAAAGCCACTAAACTGGTTAGAGGTAGAGGTTTGTGTAAATTTATTGCAGAAAATGTTAGTCATCCTGAAAATCTAGAACCTAAAATATCTCAAGTATTATTGGTTAGTTTAACAGATTCTTGGTTCTGTGACATTGCCTATTTCCTCATGTATGGAGAATGTCCACAAAGACTGTCACCTAAAGAAAGATTAACTCTGAGGCTATAGGCTGATAAGTATGTAATATGGAAAAGTGTGTTGTATAAAAGGGGTCTTGATGGTACATTTCTAAGATGTGTGGATAAAAGCCAGCAATTGAATTTTCTCAAAACCTTTCACGAAGAGGCCTATGGAGGTCATTTCTCGTCAACCGTAACGGCATTCAAAATTCTCTGAAATTGTTTTTATTGGCCAGGTATGTTCAGAGATGCCTATGCATTCGTCAGGAATTGTGAAAAATGTCAATTATTTTTTGGAAGACCTCAATTAGCCGCTTTACCTTTAAGACCAGTTGTGGTGAGTGAACCATTTAAGCAATGGGGTATTGATTTTATAGGCCCTGTCAGTCATCAGTCAAATGAAGGTCACATTTATATCCTAACAGCGACTGACTACTTCACTAAGTGGGTTGAGGCTATTCCAACCAAAAAGGCTAATTCCCAAGTAGTTTGTGACTTCTTAAAAGATAACATCTTGGTGCGTTTTGGAGTACCCCAAAAGATTGTAGTAGATAACGCCACTTATTTCTCTTCGCAGGATCTTTCCCTTTTCTGTTTTGATCATAATATCTCTCTGGCTCATTCATCTGATTATTTCCCCCAAGGAAATGGACAAGCCGAGTCAAGTATTAAAAACCTGATAATGATCATGAAAAAGTTGGTAAATGATAGTGGAAAAAATTGGCATAAGAAGATTTTTGAAGCCCTTTGGGTTGATAGAATTATGCCTAAAAGAGCAATCAGTACGGAACCCTTTGAGTTGGTGTATGGAATTGGGGCACAAGTATCAGTTCCTCTAGAACTCTCCGTAGCTAAGCTGCAAATGGCCATTGAGGATCAAACTTTCAAAGACTCCTTGGAGAAAAGAATTATGTACTTGTATAAACTAGAAGAAGAGAGAGAAGCTTTGGTAGATAATATTACTGAACATCAAGCTAGAGTGAAGAGCATCTTTGACAGGAAGGCAAGACCTAGAAGTTTTCTAAAGGGAGATGAAGTTCTATAATGGGACAAAAGAAAGGCTCCTAAAGGTGCCCACAGTAAGTTTGAGTCACTGTGGAAAGGCCCCTTTGTTATCACTGAAGAGTTGGGAATGAATGCTTTCAAGTTGGCTTATCCAGATGGAACGATCTTACCATTTTCCTATAATGGGCAAGATCTTAAATTGTTGAAGCTTTAGTCTCAATCTCTGTGTCCTGCTATATATATTAGGTTAGGTTTGTTTCCGTTTGGTGTGTATTTCCTTTCTTGCAAGTTTTCTGAGCCCTTTTTGCAGCAGTTTGTGAAACCAGAGTATTTGAGTTCTCTAGCTTTCAGGTAAAAGCCAGTCCCCAATCAGAGCCGGTGTTAGTCCAAATCTTGATCTTTGTCCTTAGTGTTACTTTTTCAGAGTCGCCTTGTTATTTTGTGTATTTCAAGCTACCTAAGCTCTCATGTTTAAAATCCCAGTGAAAGACCTCCCCTATGTTCCATTGTTGCTTGTTAAAAAGAGAAAATTCTTATGCTAACGTATCTTTTGAACAGGTTTGAATAGGTTTGAATACCTATGAACGGCCTTGAACTTAGTTCAAGAGTGTTCAAGGGTGTTCAAGCTCATTCCTATTTTTATGAAGCAGAAGCGGGTGATTAGCATTTTCTCTAAAGGAGGTGTTTCATGATCACAAGCTACAGAACTTTGGTCGATCAAGGGTTGAAAGTTATCTGTTGAAATATTTTGGCTCTTTGTACCAAAGTGTTGGCGGGATATTAAGAAATAGGCTTGAACCATGTTGAATACAGACGAACATCCTTGAACTTAGTTCAAGAGTGTTCAAGGGTGTTCAAGAGTGTTCAAGGATCTTTAAAAAGTGACATGCGGCATAAACCAAGGACAACTGCCATCTTTTCAGATGTGGACCCCACTCGGGTAAAGCTTTTAATGAAGAGGTATTTTTGGCGGTAGTTAAGTCATGTCTAAGCTGTCGAATTAATGAGGAATTCATGCAACATAAAAGTTTGCGCAAAGTGGCAGTTAATGATCACGTGTGGGAACGGTCACTTCTCTCTTTGAGACATTATTGTCTTAATTATGAGTAATTAATTACTCATTCGAGATGTTTCTTTTAAAAGCTCTTCTTGGTATTCATTATTTTGAATTGTTGTTGCTACGCAAAGAGTGGAGGTAAGGGTTTTCAGAGCTCCGGTTGCAGAATTTTCCTCAGAGATTAAGGTAAGTTAGGCTGTCATTCTTTCAGTGTTTAAGTTTAAAAGCTGGTGAATTTTATGGGGGTTTCTATAGCAATTTGCAGTCTATTCTGGCAAGAATGAAGTCAGCATTTCATTTCTTTGGGAATGTGTCTAGTTTGGTCTGCGAAAATTTGATTGTAACAAACACAGATCTAGAAGGGTATGATATTGAAGGGATAGCTGATAGACTTACTACATGTAATGAAGAAAATGTCCCTTCTATGGAAATTTTGAGTAGTGGGTTATGTATAGCCACGTGCTTCCCTCTTGCAGTGGTTTGCCTTGAGCTTGTCCATGAATTTATTAAACATTATGACCAGTGAACTGAGTCAATTCTTAACAGAAATGGAAAAGTGTTAATGGCTATGAACAGAGGAATTGTTGCCTCGGCTTTCCAAATCCAAGAGCAAACTTTTTCAGCTTTCTCTCCTACCCAATCCCTAGTTAAGTTCAAGCCTAATGTTGACGTGAATAGTAATTCCATAGCTAAGTATTGGTCGTTAAATGCCCAAAGAGGAGGTTCCCATTTGCCCAAGAAGTTAAACAGAAATCACACACATCTTCACATTAGTGATATCATGGTAATGTTGCACATAGTTAGAGGGTCACCCAAGGTTTCCTTATTTTCAGAGTGGTTATTCTGCTATGTAGAAATTATTTTAGAAGGTAACCATAAACTGGATTGGGCTGAGTTAATTCAAGAATCCATGAGGGAATAGTTGAATAGTTCCAAGCATACTGGCTGTAGCTTTTATATGTCTTCTTATCTGATTTATTTCCTAGCATGCAGTAGGATATGGGATGGCATGGTTCATGAGCCTTGGATTGATGGCATGTGTGTGTTTGAATATTTCTCTATGCTTCGCAAAGATAGTGTGATTCAAAATTACAGGAGAGTTCATGATACTTTTATGGAAAAGCTTTGCTTTGAAATGTCTAGAGATTCGGCCAGGAGGATGAGCTCAGAAGCTCAACACTTTGTGACTAGGTTTGGGAGTTATTATATCCAATTCCCTAGGTTCTCTTATTTAAGAATTGGTTGTTTTGAGGATGCCCCTACCAAATTGCCTAAATATGCATTTGATTGTTTCATCTTTGCTAAAATCTGTAGATAGCTCACCATTGTATTAAAACATTTCCTTCCTGGAGACCGAGGTGAGAAAATATTCCCATTGCAACTAGGAAAGCTTTCATTTCTAACCTTTGAAGATGCCATAAGTATCGGAAGTGACCTTGGTCATTTCGATTTCAAGTACTACACAGAGAGAAAAGGCTTTGATAACAAAAATTTTGCTAGCGGCAACCTAGGTTTAAGGTCTCACATGTTTGCAGTTCCCCATTTAGAGGATTTCTAGGAGGATTGTGTAAACGAATCTCAAGTCATGACTAGAAGCCATAGTAGACTCTGCATCTCCCAAATGTTGTCCATGAGAATACAGTTCAACATAGGAGTAACAGATGATGGTTCTGATTTGATTGAGCCTAATTTCAAAAGACTTTTGGATACTGTAGAGGTAGATGTTGATTGGTCAAAGGAGGAAGAAGATGACATTCAAATCAGAACACAGCATGTTCTCAAATTAACTGAGAAGTGGCTACAAGTGAAAAAAGAGCAGTCCAGTCCTAAAACGACTGGAAATAAATATTCAATAATATTTTCTTCCCCCATTATTTATAATATGCCTAAAACATCTGATAATGCAGGTTCATCTGGTAAGCATCAGAAGAAAGAATCTAAAAAGAAGTCTGTTGCGGAGCTTTTATCCATGGTCTCTCCTCAACGTATCACTAGGTCTCACTCTAGATCACAAAAGAAGGCGAAGATAACTCAAGAAAAGATGGAGACAGTTAATCTAGAAGATGACAAGTTTGAAGACTTGAATTATCAAATTGGTGAGGATGATCAAATTGGGAAAGATCTTTTTGATCTTGAAGATGTAACCCTGGATTTAATGGATACTCCTATTAAAGTTGGTCCCCAACCAGCAACAACCAGTGACACACCCAAATGGTTAACTTCTTCAGTCAATAAGAAGTGGAGTCTGATTCGAGTGTCAATACCAGTGCAAGATATTGTGAGTAAGTATGCTTAGAAAACCCCTAAAGCCAAGAAGGTGAAAAGCATAGCGCACATGTTTGTTGATGCTAAGACTGGAAAGTGGACAGCCGAGGTCGCTACTTATAGACCTAAGGAAGAGAAGCAAGATGTGGTGGTTGAGGACTTTGAAGTTACCAAAATTGAGTTGGGAATAATGGACAGAGCCAAGAAAAACCACCTATTCAAAGAAACAGTCCAACAAATGTTGATTACATCGGTGCAAGATAGCAAAGAGAAGAAAGAGTTGAAACAGACCATTGTTTCACTTTCTCAGTTTATTAATGCATTTTTCAACTTTGATGCTACCCCGTTGTCTCAGTCTTCTCAAGTGTTTGATCCCAATTTCAAAGAAAATAAGACTCTACTGAATCAAGTTCAAATGGGATGAACTTTAGTTTCTTCAGTTGATGAATGGATGGCTCAAGTGCTAAATAATGGTAGACAGTATATTAAATATTCCCATTCAATTCTTCATAGCACTAAGACAACGATAGGGGAACTGCAGGCTCAACATCAAGTATGGGGCATAGATGAAGAAAGTGGGTGTCAGCAATGACCAAATTTATGGAAATCAAAAGGCATGGCTTTAATAAATTATGTGCAAAAAAGTCACTTAAAGGTGTCAAGGAGTCTTACTTCTTCATACTCAAAAAAACATCAGCTGGTGTATTGCTTTGATAAGAAGTGCCATTGCGGAGAAAAAAGAATATGAAGCTAAAGCAAAGCAAATCCAAAAGGTTTCCCTAACAGAGTTTAAAGTGATTAATTTCACTTATACCTACCCCTCTATCTTTGGTGAACAAGAACTAAAAGGTGCTTTGGATGCTTTTGAATCAGCTATTAAAACTATTAGATAAAAGATTCATCCCAAGGCCTCTGATTTGACCCAGATAGCAAGGATTGAATCCATGCTTTATTTGTGTGTTGATCAGTTATCTAATGTTACTAATAATGTGAAGAAGCTAAGCTGGAATAAAGATGCCTCCATGGCCTGAATAGTTAACTCTAAAATCCCACACCTATCACTTGCAAAGGAATTTGTTCAAGCATACAAAGAATGGAAGCTGACTCAATTGGTTACCGATGAAGAAGGAAGTCTAGCAACAAGCGAGGATCGTGCCTTAGATAAAGAGCCTGATTCAGCCATCTAGTTTCCCTTTTTACTATGTTATTATGCTAAACTTTAAGGACATGTGTCCTCTGTCTGATGGATTAGTTACTTAACTGTTTGCCTGAGAGGCTGTGTTTTTTGGGAGGCCTCTCGGTGCTTTGTTTCTATTTATTCTAGCTGCTAAAACTTTGAAAGGGTTCGGAAAAACTTTGAAGATAGATAGATAATTTGGATAATTATAGTTCAGATGGTGAATGTTGTGAATAGAATTGATTTCAAACAATTATCTGTGTAGTAATTAATGAATGATATGACAGGAAGGTTATTGAATTTGTGTTGTTTATGACCTAGAGCAAGGTGCCCTATGTTGGCATGTTGTTTGTCCTGTTTTATATCTTTGTCAACTATTGCATGATATCTAAATCTTGAATTTTATCTATTATCTATTATCTGCAGTTAGAAGTTGTTTTTGTTTTTAATGAAATGTCATTGCAGAAGTGACTGTGTTTCCTTCCTATTCATTATCGGGTTATATTTTCTTTGCAATTGTTTAGAAGCATGTCATCAAAGAATGATATTGCTTCCTTTATAAGCTTTCTGGTCAAAAGCTAACTGATCAAATCTTTATCTCATTTCATTGAATATCATATTATCATATTAGGGAGCTGTACCTATTATAAAATTCAGAGGGAAGTGATCACGAAAAGTGATCACGAAAGACACTTACCCAACTATTAGAAATAGTTTGTCTTTTAAGGGTGATAGAGTAAACTTAAAAGGTTATTTGTACAAAGACAAATCTATTCACTAACATATTTGCAACCCAGAAATGCTTATATCATGCACTTCCCTTTTTAGGGTAACTTCCAAAGATAACCATATTAGGGTTTTACCATTCTCCAGAAAAATAGGAACCCCAAAAAAATTTATAGTACTCCACATAATCAGTTGCCACATGTCTTGCATGTCTTCACCTGTCGTCGAATCTTTCATAATTAGCTCTTACAAATATTAATGACCATCATAGGAATCTATCATAACCGTTTCAGTCATGATTACCTTACACATTGTCCAAAGTGCCGACATTTGGAAAATAACCTCTATTCACCTAGACCAAGTTTGATCATCTTTGTCATCTTCCAAGTGGAGTAAAAACACAACGTGTCCACTCAACTAAATGACAAAAAATTATCAAACTTAAATACATTATTTGCAAACAATTAAATACAAAACAAATAATATCAAATGTAAGGAAATATACAAGGTTGAGACACCTTATTCCTAACACCACCAACCCTGTCTCTGATGTTTTGTTTTCTGCACTGCATATGAGCTCTCTCTAAAGCTCCCAATACATTGATCTTGTGGAACAACTTGTCTGTATGCCTCCCTCTAGTAGGTGATCTCCCTACCGGCTTGCATCATCATCCAGAGACTATCTGTATGAGGCCCCAATGTCTCTGTGGACTCAAGCTCATCAAGTAGTGTCTCTACCTCTCCTAAATTCTCTATGGAAGTATCTTGCTCCTGTCTCACCACTACAATCTCCCCCTATAGCCTCTCCACCCATCTCTCTAAACCAGGGACACGGTCATCCTGTACCTGTATCGTTGCTAGTCTGAATAGTAACACATTAATATCTATGTCCTCCTCCTCTGTTGTGCCCCTCTGTAAATAGGGATCCTGGCCCCTAACATCCACCTCTACCTCTACATCATGTGCCCCCACATCTGGCATTTGTACATCATCCCCAACATTGAGAATATGCTCGTCCTGAATATCATCTTGTCCAACTCTTCCCAGTACCACTCCTTCCTGGCCCGGTATCACATCGGCCTCATCCTGCACCTGTCCTGCCTGTATCCCCACCTATGCCTATACTAAGGGATCTATCGGTATCATTATATGTGCCAGTATCTATTCTTGTATCTGCACTTGTGCCTGTACTAGTGCCTATCTTAGGTCAACTAGTGGTCTCTATGCTGGTGGCTGGCATCCCTCCTGTCTAGCTGAAGGTGGCATCAAGTCATGCGGTCTCCCTCTATCCCCCCTCCCTCTGCTTGGACCATCACCTCCATCATCTCCATCATCATCATCACCTCTACCACCCCTTGACCTCTCTTATCCCAGCCCCATTGCCTACCTGAGTGTTTATCCTCTAGGTCTCTTAGTGGTGGCCTCTTTATTGGGTCCATCAGTCTAGGGAATGGATGATCCTTCAGGTATCTCTCATACTTTGTCATCATGCCTGGGTCTACAACCCCTTGTCTCATCTACCATGCCTGAAATGGCATGTCTAAGAAATCCTTCATAGCAATATCATATGAAACCATGGGCCCCCAGTCTTGTCTCTCCTGGTGGGTGCATGCAATCTCTGTCACCCCCTATGGCATCCCCTAAATCCTGCCAAACTGTCGTAGGACCCTGCTCACCATCTGCCTCTCTATAATAAAGGGAGTCCTCCCTATCAACCACCGAGACTCAAAGAAGGATCTGAGCTGACACTCATCCTCCCACGACTCACACCCTAGGTAGGGTCTCTAGAACATAGCATCAATGGTATCAAAAGTATATCTCCAAAACTCTAATTGTCCCAGCTTATGCTGAGACTGGATCGATGCATAAAGAAAAATGTATGGCTTCCTAGCGCCCTAGAATCTCAAAGTTGTAGGCGATGTGATGGCAATGTGCTCCCATGCCCACACATGGAGAAATGTAACACCTTCTAATAAAGAGGCTCCCCTTTGATATAGCACCTGATGAATATCATGATATAGATGTGAAAACAAGCACACCCCCCAAGCAAAATGGGTCTGCTCGTCCATCATCCTCTGTAGTGTCTGGCCCCACCCAACTGCAAAGCCATACGATCTCCTATCTGGGAAGACATATCCTATGATTTCTCTAGCCAACACAATTGGTAGTGGATCATATAACTCCACCATATCCTCCTAGGTGATCTCTGGCTCGTCTATGTCCTCATCACCAAAAACATCTCTGCACCCCTTCAAACCACCATGTCGGTTGTACTGTACCAACTCTCCTGTGATAGGCAGTCGTAGGATGTAATAAACATACTCTAATGTCACAGTCATCTCTCCTATAGTAATATGAATTATACTCATCTCCGAGTGTCATCTCTCTTCCAACGCAGTCAACATACCCAGATTCGCCTGAATCTCAGGCATGTAGATCACATGATATAGGCCTATCGCCCCAATCAAAATTTTGTCTTTCTTCGAAAGCGCTAATCTCAGACTCTATGTCACGGGATATCTCTCGTGCAAAATCAAGACGTCAGTAATGTCCTCCTATCATTGACAATCAACAAATCAAACTATTAGGTTTTGATCAAACTGATCTATCTATCTATCCTATCTATCAATTAAAAACATGTTTATCACATGTATCAACAGATAATCCTATCAATTATCTACTAACAAGACAGTTTACTAGTGACCATGCTACAATGTTTCCTATCTTGACAAAAATTGATCAAAATACAATGTCGACCAAATCATATCGGCTTATCAATATCAAGTTTGACCTAACTGACTTGTCATTTTATCCAAATGCTATCTTTACATCCATGTGCAGCACAGAAAAATGCATGCACAGAAACCCTTGTCATTTACGTAGTTTTAACGGATGTGCAACATTTATAAACAAATGCGCAGCATCAAAATTCCAATCCCATGCATACGCAGGATCCCTAAATGAATGCACAGCTTTTGCACAAACATGGCTAGTTGTTGCGCATACATGCGTCGCAACTGTGCATCCATTTTTTTACCTCAAAAACATAAAAATTCCTAACCTAACCTATGGTTGGATCTACCCTAAACATGCTACAAATCCTATCAAATATGCACAATTGAATCAAATTGACAAAGCAGGATGAATCACCTACCGGCTCTCCAGAATTTGGTGGCCTCTAAAAGCGTCTGACCCTCTTGAAGCGGTGCTCTGAAAGTGGGAACGACATCTTCTCATCTTTGTTCTTCTCTCTCTCCAAGCTCCAATCTCCAAATGACAAGTGTGCATATTGATCCTATAGTGGACCCTTTGACCCTATATATAGCTTGTGGAGCCATTTTGCTAGATGTGTGGACCCTACCCATCGATATCATTCCGTTTCACCCTGTTTTCCCTCACATTTCTTCTGATTCTTTTTGTGAGATTGATTGAACATTCCAAAAAAAAAAAAACTGAAAACAACACAATCCCAAATTTTGTCAATCAATCTCTCGAGGGGGCATGCATAGGTCGTCTTCGTCGGCATTGTCTGGGGCAGGGGAAAAAAGTTGGATTTTTCTTTGACATAATGTGACCAGCACATTATTTCAAAAAGGGGAAAATTGTATACACTAAAAAATACCTTCACTAATTAATTATTTATTTATTTATTATTTAATTAATATTGACTTGATGAATTAATTAAATATTTATTATTTAATTAATATTTATTTCTTCTATTTATTAAGTAAATTATTTAATTTATTTAATACATTCATTATAGCCTATTCTTATTATCCTACGTCTTCTAAATTAGTCCATTAAAGTGATTAATTACACAGTCACTAAATATCACTAAGCCTCCTAGTCCACCTCATAGACCTAGTCACTTGACACATCACCTTGGCTAAAATAATTAATTATTATTAATTATTAATAAATCATTATCCTCATACACACATGTCCTATTCCTAAGGTCAATGTGGCCTCATAAGACTTGGTCTCGTGACCACATGTCTTCTCCTACACTAAGTCAAGAAGCAATCCCTATTCCTAAGGAGCTTCTCAAGCCACCTCAAAGAGTCCAAGGTGACTCATGGGACACTTGTACCAAGAGTCCTCATGAGGAAAAAGTCATTCCTCCTTCCTCTCCATGGTCTTTTTGAGACACTTTACATGTGTCTTTCCCTTCCATCTTCTCCTCTATGTCAATGTAGGAGGAACATCCTCCCTATTCTTCCTCTCCCATTCTAACTACATCCCCCTTTCTCTCGACCCCTTCAACCAAGTCAATAGCAACCCTAGGATCTTCCACCTTTCAATATCCACCCTAGGATTGTGCCACCTAGGCTTGGGTCCTCCAAAATCCTATAAAAGGAGCCCCATTCTCCCTTTGTGATCTAATAGTGAGCTAATAGTAAAATAGAAATCAAGCATTCAAGAAATCAAGCAATCAAGCATCCAATCAAGAATCCAAGCATTTTCATACCATTCCATCATCCATTAGTTGCATAATCAAGCTTTAAGCCATTTTTGCATACATCCACTCAAAGCTCCACACTTTGGTGACATCTTGGGCAAGGAGCTTCAATTGGAAATCTGAGATCTCAACACATTCAGGAAATCAAAGCTAGGAGGACAATGGAGACAAGCTACAATGGGTAAGTGAAGGTAAACTTGTTTTAAATTCATTTGATCATTTGTATTCTTCATTGTGTTGCATTGAGATAGATTTATTAGCTTTATAGTAGTAGTATTTCATTTATATCAGTTGACATCTAATTTGCATACAAGATGACATGGTTTGAACCAAACTAATAACTGTGGAATCATTAGAAGACACAGGTGGCATATAAACATTAGGAACACTAGGAAAAGTGTAGGAAGTGGCAGGAATGGAAGACACAACTGGTGGAACATTTGGAACCATAGTTGGAAGGGGATTGGAATAAGTAAAAGGCACACTATGATATGAAGGGTTGTGAGGTAGGTAGAGATACCAGTGGAACACTCATAGGAATAGATGAAATTGGGAGAGATGTATTCATCAAAGGGGGAGTATAAGTAGGAATTCTAGGTAAAGGAATAGAACAAGGTCCCTCACTAGTGATAGGAGGAGTAAATCCTAGATCTTGAGCCTCTTGTGCTAAACGTTTAACATTCAATTGCACAAGATGAGTGATACCATGCAAGATATTAACACTTTGATAACTATCATGAAGGAATTTCTTAAGAGCCTCTATAGGTTGGATGGAATCTTGATTATGGTTTTCTTGAATAAGCCAATTTCCCATTTTATCAAGTTCGGTTGAAAGTTTTTGCACTTGTTCAAGAGGAACTTTTAAAGCATCATACTCATCATGAGATGAGTGAGAAGAGTTATGCTCCATAGAAGGATTGGAATCGTGAGTGATCAAATTGTCATATGGGATCCTAAGGAAAGGAGAGGAAGACTTAGGATCAAAGGAACCCATAATTCTACGGCTTCTTCTAATCGGGATACTATAAGTAGGACTAGAAGTGGTAAAGCTCATACACCAATGCAATGCAAATGAACTAATTTAGGAAACACAGGATTTTGATTTTTAATTTTTGAAATGTAAATGCAAGAACATAAAAGAAAGCTAATCTAATATGCATGAAAGATCTAACATAAAAGATGTAAATCTAACACCAAAAAGAAAGAGTTGTCTATTGTGGGTTCACCAAAATGTAATATAATAAAATAGATATGGTTTGATTTTAGGGTTTTCTATTATCCTATATTACATTTAAAAGAATGATTTGATTGTTTATTGAAATGCAGGGGGTAAATAACATGCTCTCCTTCTATCCTTAGATGTAAAAATGAAAGATCCAAATTGATTAATCCAAAATGGAAGGATCAATGCATAAATGAGTCAACCATTTGTAAATAAGGACAAAAAGGAAGATCTTAAGTACCTATTTATTTATTTGAATGTGCAATAGATGTAGAAAGATTGATAACCTTAATTGAAATGGATAGGATAAATTTACTAACCTTGAAATATGGAAGATCTGAAGAATGTTGTTTTTTGAAGCCTATGTTGAGTTTCTAGAAAATCTGAGACCGGGTCTGCAATAGAAACGCAGAGACGAACAAAACCCAGAAATCTTTTTCCATTCTGACATAGTTCTGATTTGTACCCTCAAGTCAATGTCATCATTGACCCAAAAATTTTGATTCCGACCTAGGGCAGAATCAACCTAAAAAGTCTCAGACTGAAATTATGTTTTTGAATCCCGAAAGTTTTTTGAAAAGGGTATCTGAATCTGTGCCCCAATCTGTTGTTTCAAACCTGTACCTACAAGAAAAATGGTTTGTTTTTTGGGGGAAGGGTTTGCCTTGGTCAAACCCTGGTTTTGGAATTAACCTTAAAGTATAATTGAAATTGCATAAATAAAAGCAAAGTAAATTCACAAATTCACCTTGCTTGTAGGAGTCCTTGTGGCGGATTCAAATCTGTGAATCCACAAGTATGTATGCACCAAAAGGGATGTAGAATGTAGAATGTAGAATGTAGGATGTCTCCAATAAATTTCTTGTAGATCTTCAACACCAATCTTGAATGGGTTTTTGAATTGGAAGAGGCTTGGAAGAATATGGATGGAGAAATCTTCAACAAGAGGGCTCCATGGAGATTGAATCCTTCAATGGCCACCAATGGATCTCCTTGATGAAAATGAGTGCTTGAGAAGTGCTTGAGAATGGATGAATGCTTCAATGGCTACTTGGCTTGCTTCAAATATTGCTTCTTCACCTTTGGATCTCACTCTTCA